>VDFB02047230.1:48921716-49106028 GCA_007258455.2 Sequoia sempervirens
ACCCTAGGAGTATATCTAGAATGGACTGATGGAGAGGCCTTCTTTTTGTTTTAGTTTCTTCATTCTTAATTTCAATTTTACCCTTCTTAGTTTCTAATGTTTCCTTTTAGGTGGCATGATTCTACTTGTTCCACTAAAATTTCAAAATAACCGAGCTTTTGAATAAATTTACACCAATCGATCTTTTTTAATGAGTTACATGTTCACTTACCTGAGTGTTGAAAATTGCATAGCTCTTCCTCCAGTATCCCTAGCTCCCTTCATGAAAGTGTTTTGCAAATGAGTGCAACAGTCGAGCGAAGCTCTTGTTCTTAATGGCATTCAAATTCAGTCTTATCAGCATTAATACCAAGCTTCTACCAAATATTTTCACAATAAGTGTATGCCTTGAATTTGATTATGCACCATTGGATACACACGTCAAGGTGATTGATGTGATCTCATATATTTAATCTATAATGATGTCACAACAAGTCTTACCGTACTACCACTATCGCTTATCCTACTCAATATAGTATGGTAGTACTGGGTTTTATGCCTTCTATCTATTTTGCCTTTAGTCTTTATGGTCGTAGGGTAGTGGGATACATACCACTATGTTGTTATATTATTGAAATCATGCGGTATTGTGGCGTCTTCATCTACCTAATGCTTTCCATACTACTGCCCTGCTTAAATCTCCTTATTGCGAGGTAGCGATGTATAACACTTGACCACGTATGCTACTTAACTCTTTTGCGATATGGTGGTTTATATTTTATTTTATGAGTTAAGCACTACCAACCCACTCAGGCTTCATTTTATTGCTACGGGATTGTGGTAAGGGTCATAGATTGGTTCATTGGTGATTATTTGAGTTTATATAGGTCTTTCACTATTAGTTAAACCAAAATTAAGTTGAATCTAGGGGAAGGTGATTTATATGAAAGAATTATCTAAAGGAATAAATGAACATATAAAAAGGTGATTCCAATGATTTTTATGGATCTTGTCACACAAATTGTTGCATTTCATGTTAAACACAGTGCAAAACCAAAGGCGGTAGTTTTTTTGATGTAGGTGAAATGTGAATGGGGTAATGAAGACCAGTAGAAATTAAGGTGAATTTTTTTAGATCTAACACATTCCACCTTTGGCTTTATGGATTTATTTCATTGTGTCGCTCTAATTTCCCATTGACTAACCTAATGGCATGTATGGAAACCATTCTTGTCCCTAGAAAATCAACCCAAAATAATCACCAACATATCCCTCTGAATACACTTATATCCTATGATTACTCAGTACTGCATCAAACTCCAATTCTAACATACTTCCAAAAAAATTATGATTCTGACTTGGTATACTTCCTTGAAGAAGGTTCCCACTCTAAATTGCATCATTCACACTCAATCTTACAACCTTAATTTTCTATGGTACTTGCTTTCCTATTACATTGTCTCATGACATGCCTTGTGCCCAATCTTTCCCACAACACTACAACCCAAAGCAACAACCAACCTCTCTAAAAAAATCTACCTCATGTTTCTAAAGCCTTCTTTGTATTACCCTTCTTCACTGACACCTACACTCTAGTCGACTTGGCCCCACTTGCAACTTCCTCACATTCAACATCAGCTATAGATTCCCACAATATGCCTTACCAAATTCATCTAAAAATAGCAATGCTTAGTCTCCAAGACTCTTCTTCAATAATGGTTTCTTGATCTCATGATACTATTCATTAGCTTGCACCTTGGCCACCAAGCCAACCTATCACCCTATCAACCCAACTTTCCAAGAGTTCATCTACTCTAAGTAATCCACATCCAATGTAGGAAAGTTACAGTCTCTTCTCCCTTTCCGTTTCTTTGTGGCTCAACCACATCTCAATTCCACACCTTAGGCCTAGCTCGCCACCTCTAGTTACCCCTCAAATGTAATGTTCTAGACATGGTCCTATACCATAAAACATTGTGCATTTCCTCAAAAAGATCACAAGTCATTTTTTACAGTACAAGTGACCTTATATTTTTCTAGAGGACATGAATCAACTCCACAACACACACACACATTGGTATTACATGACTCTACACCCAAAAAATTTCAAGCTCTCATAATTTTCGGCCCTACCAAATTCCTAACTTTCAAGGCAATCCCCCATCCCTTAAAAATTTAGATCTTAGAGTGTGTTGGTTAATCCCAACCCATTGAAGCTAAAGACTAATTAATAACTTCTAGCAAGAGAACATAGCATCCTTAGCTCATATCTAGTTGTTGTGAATTCACCTTAGATCCCTATCGGTCATTTATTTCCTAATGCTTACTCGTAAGTTCAATTTGATATGATTCTAGCACATTCTTTTTACATCATTCTATGTCTTTAGAGTGGCATCACCTTAGATCCCTCTGGTTGTATCATTGTAGTTCAAGACTATCATCCACCACAAGGTTCATGATATCTACATGTATGAAATTATTAAAGAGTTGATTGACCTATCTAGCATACTTAAAGAACCCATAGCATATATGGGTATATATGCATGTTAACATTTAAACATGCATATCTTGGAGTGTACTCCATAAAGCTCATAATGCATAGACACCATGCCATACCATATTAGGAGAAGGAAATTTGCATAACTTTAAGCAATTTTTCATACTTTGTTAATATTATTAACATAGATTTTAATATATCTATTATATTAACTTCTAAAATATATGATATTCATTCTTTTATTAATTAAAAAAATATTTTATTTAAAAAATATATATAAATATATTAAATTTAATTATATTATCATTTGTAAATTAATTAAATATTAATTTCTATTTAAATTATCAATTATATAAAAAACATTAATATAATTGTAAATATTAATTTACAATGAAAAACATTTTCTTTTCATTATAATTTATTTAGATAGATAATTAAATATTGAATTGTAGAGTTGGAATTAATAAAAAATAATGTAATGATATAATAATAAATTTAGAATTAAAATAAAATTAGGTATTCATATTGAATTTTAAGGATGAAATGTATTATTCAAGATGTTAGAAATTTATTTGTCAACTAATTTAAATATTATGATCTTGTTTAGATAACTTCTTTAGTATTTATAAATATATTAAATTTTTCTTTGGTTTAAATACATGCTTGCAAAATTGATCTTTACACTTAGAATTGATTAAGTGTGTAAAATTAAATTTAGATCGATGGAGATCAATTAATAAGCAATTGTTAAATGTATTAAATTTTCCTCACCGAGCATTGTACCTAGATGTTTGAAATGAGATTATGTCTATGCATACCATTTAGGAGCTTGTTACACAAGGATTTATTCTCTTATAATCAAGCTCCTAGGTGGACTAATTCAGTTGCTTTGAATAATGATTTAAGGAAATAGGAAAGTATGTAGTATTGCTAGAATGATGATGTAGGATAGTGAACACTCTCATGATTGTCTTGGATAATCAAAATAAATTATGATTAGTCCTTGAACACATCAAGCTAATGTGCAATTTTAAATTTCCCTTTAGTTTATATATAATGACTAGTAAGGGAGGGAAACATTGACCCACATTAAAAAAAAATGAATTAAAAGAAAAGTACACTCTAATACACACAACCATCACACACATTTCAAAGGGATGAGAAGTTTGAGAAAATCAATATTTTGAATAGAATGTTCTCACAAACTTATTTTTATATAAAAGAGTTTGAAAATCCCTATAAATTTATGATATAATATAGAGTTTTTTTTAAAATTTTAGGATTCCCTTTGAAGATTGCACTTTTAGACATCCATTAAATAAAAATGTTTATATTTATTTTAAATTAGTAAACTCTTTCATCGATATTGAGATTCCTTTAGTAATTATTCAATCTATATAAATTATTCTTCCATTTATTTAAATTCAAATACTGACCAATTTATTAGTGTTCTAAAGGCTCTTCCATTTAAGGTTGGATATGGAGCCATTCTAAGTAATGTCTAATGATTATTATTATAGGAAAACACTACCAAAGTAAATAAATTTTCCCATTGGATTTGAAGGTTGCTAAACAAGCCCTATCCTAGGTGCAAAAAGGGAACATGGAGCTAGAGTTGTAGCCATCTTCACAACACAACCCATTAAAATTGACATGCCTAGTGATGAAATCATAGAAAACATCTATCAACTTCACAAAAAAATCTCAAGAAGACCACAACATTTTGCTTGATTCTATACCTTTTCAACAATATCATAGAAGAAACAAGATACAATGCTCAAGCAGTGGAATCTAGCCCTCCTCACTACAAAATGTACTAATTGAATGATCAATACAAGAACAACACACAACGTAGTGGCAATGAGACTTCCCAAAACCACCCAAGAGAAGGTATCAACCTTAAGCACCAACATCGCTTACACTTTAGCAATAAACCCATAAGTGGTGAAATCTAAGCTCATCTCCCACATTATACAAATGAGACAAGATAGAAAGAAGGCTATACAGTCAAAAATAAGGAAGAGATTAAATGCAATGTAGGTGTAGACACTGAAAAATGTCTCAATCTACAAGAGTCATTTTTCTTGGTCTTCATCTATAGATAATTAAATAATTCTAATTATTTAATCATTCTTGATCATATTCCTCTATTAATTGAATAATCTTTAATTATTTAATTAATTCACTTCTTAACCTTTGTTCTATCCTGATCAATTAAATAAAATTAATTGCATCACTAACACCCCCTTTCTTCAATAATTACATAAATTACTATTTATTTAATTATTTTCCTATCATCATTCATCTATAGTTAAATAATTATTATTAATTATTTACCTATTCATTGATCTTTTAATTCTTCTATAATTAAATAATTGTCAAAATTATTTAATTATCTAATGACACTTCTCTCCTCTATTAAATAATTAACTTAGATTAATTATTTAATGTCTCATATACATTTTCCCCATTTAATTAAATCGATTTCATAAATCATTTTAATTAAATGTCCATTTTCTCCCACTTGCCTTTTTCTCAAATAAATAATTTGCATAAATTATTTATGCCTCCATTTGTCCAGAGATTCCTTCTCAAGAATTAATTATTTTCAATTTTTAATTCCTCCATTTTCTTCCTTCACTATCTCATTTTCAAATCTCAGTTGTCGATAATCTTTGGGCTCTTTCTAATCTTGACCATCCGTTTTACAACCCTCATTCCTCTGTGTTGCATGTCCTCTCAATCATTGATCTTGGCATCTTTCTAGAAGCTTGATCTTGAACGTTCGTTCGAATGGTTGTCTATCAAAGAAGCCTTCCTCCTCCATTTTGGATTTAACAACCACTTATCTCCAATTTTCTTGCTTACAATTTGTAGGTATTTGCACATTTCTAGTACAAATCTGAGGGAATATTTGCAAAAGAAGAATGAGGAGAGACAAGGGAAGTGATTGAAGTTAAAACATGGGGAGTGCTTTCATTTTATTATTTTGTTCTCCTCATGGTTTTTTTATATTCTCTTGTTTTGGATTGGGTTTTAGCTTAGAAGTGTTGTGGTTGTCACTAAAAGCTAGGCTATATCATTTTTACCCATCTTACATTGGTGAACCCGACATGAAGATGAGTTTTTACAGGATCCATATGAATTTTATTTTTGTTTTTGCAGGTTTTTGTATGGAATGATGCAACTGAGATGCGTAGTGACATAACTGCGAAGAAACGGAGCATCTGCTAAGAGAAACAATGCAACTACTAGGTAGGAAGCTAAATTCAAAAATACTGACGCATCTGTAAAAACAACAACGCATCTATGTGTAGGAGTTTAAGATTTGAAATCACGATGCAATTGATATATCGTGATGCAACATAGTGACAACTGTAGCTGAGTGACACAATCACCTGATAGGTATAAAAAAAATTGTTTTTAATTTTCTTTAATTTTTCCTTTTGGGTTTTCAAGTAGATTAAGGTTTTTATGTGCTAACTATTTCTTTTTAGCGTGTGGCTTTAGATCTAAGGATATTTCAAAAAAAAATCTTTAGAAACAACAAATAAATCAAGCTTTCATTTTTTTTCATTTTAAGGCATAATCAATTTCTGTTTTTTTTTTGTGTGCTACAACTACAACTTGCATCAAGATCATAAGGGTAAAATAAACTTGCATTTCTCATTCATAAGGGTTTAAAACAAACAAAAAAATGCATTCTCTTACTCATGGGTATTAAAATGAACATGCATCACACATCATTGGTGTAAAAAGAATCCAAGTGTCTTCAAATCATAAGCAAAGGTTAAAGTTTACAAGTGTCTTTTATGTTTTGTGGTTTGCAAATTTTCATCGAATATGTATGCTCCCCTCTCACGCCACTTGGAGATCTTGAGGATCAAAATAATTTCTTTGGAACTTGTACAACCACCCCCACATTTGGATTTAGAATTAAAATGAAACCCATGCAAGTGTGAGGAAAAGGCATTGCATATGCTCTCTCCTTATACTTCATGTGATCTGGGAGATCAAAAAAATGTACTTCCTTGCTATTGTGTACCTTTCTTTTAGAGGGCCTACCACCCCGCTTCAAAAGGTGGGAATGACCCAAGCGGTAACAAGCTAACGCCAAGCTCTTTCAAACCACTATATAAGAAAAGTGTTTGTGATGAAATTCATAAGCAACAAGTGCATATGTGTCATACTAATAAGTGCCACCCTCAGTAGCCCCATGAGTTACATCAAAATCCTTTCTTAGGAAGGGATTGGGAGGCCTCTTGATTGACCATAATCTTGAGCTAATCATGCCACATGTATGGACACCTTGAATGAAAACCCTTACTAAGAACCAATTGCATTAGTGGCCAAAAACCTTTTATACGCTCATTGATTACAAGAGGTCAGACCTATGAAGCCACTCCACATTTTCACTAAGCATGTGTAGAGACAAAAATTCCTCTTTGGGGAGTGAGACTTGGTGAGCCCGAGAAATGAGTGTTGTGTAAGGGGGATCCAGTGCCACCAAGTCTCTAGATGTCTACCTTATTTAAGTGGCTCAAGAAATCCAAGTGGGGATATAAACCAGTGGTTTCCTTGCCAACCATAGTAATTGTGCATGTTGTCTATGAGTGTTTTATCTTGAAATCAAACTTTTTCACATCCAAAATCAAAACAAAACAAGTGTTTGTGACTATATTTTGTGTTTTCCAAATAAAATTCCACCAAAATTAGTTAAAACCCACTCAAAAACTAGGTCAAAACCTTCAAAAGATCAAAATCAACATTCTGTGACTGCAACTGTTAAAAACAAGCCTACAACTACTTTTTGTGCCACAACTGCTCACTAGAAAACTGCAACTGATAACCTGAACCACATCTATAGAAACAGAGCCACAACTGACTTTGTGAACCACAACTGATAAACAAAAAATCACAATTGGAAATGACGCATCTAAGAAAATAGTGCCGCAACTGCCTGATAATTTGAAACTCACAAAATCCTTATCCAAAATTCAATCAAATCATTTTTACAATGAACCTGACTTCTAAACCAGATACTTACAAGCCTTTACCTATCCATTCCAGCATTTCCATTTAGGATTGCATTGCATCATAGGTTGCTTTCCTCACCCTTTTTCTTTGCATAATTAATCCTAGACCTTTAGGTTGCACTTATCCTTTCACAAAATTTAGACATAGAAAGATTACTAACCTTTGGACAGTCCATGGTTGCTTATTCAATTTGTCATTGAATTTCATCTTTCATTTTACCAACATTTGTCACTCACTATCTTCTTGGTCAAATTTGAGTCCCAAGCTTGTGTCCTAGCTTGGACTCATCCTTGTCAAAATTACCATCTTGAATATTCACAAAGGTCAATGGCATTTGGGTTTGTTATCTTGGACCTACATTAGCTTGGTTACCATCCTGTGTCTTAAATTTTTAGGATTCATGTCCTTAGAATTATCTTAGTCTCATTTAGATTCATATCATCCCATTTGACCATAGTATCACTATCATCCTATCACTCCTTAATCTTATACTTTACACTTTGCTTCCTTATATCCCAAAAATACAAAACCATAGCTTAATTTCATCTTAACCTTAGTTGCACCATTACCTTTGATCATTAAATTAGCATCATTTAGTCTCCTTGTCATTATTATTCATCATTAATTAGTCTACCTTTGGTATCCTTTGCATCCATTAGTTTTATCTAGCTTCATCATTATCCTTGCGTACTCACCTTGCATCCTTATAATAAAAAAATAAAAAAACATTGTTTAGCTTCATTATCACCTTGCATTACCTTCCAACTTGCAAGTCTCACATGGTTGAAACAAGGTCATGAACCAAAAGAAAGGACATGGATTTCTCAAGTGATCCCTTTCATGACACCACCCTTGGGATAAATTCAAATCAATGCACCCCACAAAGAGAAACACCACAAAGAGACCCTACATTGGAGAATTTAAGCCTACATGAATTCAACAAGAAATTAACTCTTAAAGAAATTGAAAGAGCTTACCAAGACCCAAGGGTTTTGAGCATGGTTTATCAACTCGTTGGTTCCAACCCTAATATATTCTTCTATGCACTAGCCAAAAAGGGTGCCAAACTCCCTCAAGGTTTTGATGTCTCAACCATTGGAGAAGAAGATACTCAAAACCCATTTGCATTTGGCATGCCATCTTCACAACAACTATCAACTATACCACTTGGGACAACTACACACATGAAAACCACTACCACACATATCCTAACATCTCCACATTTAGAAACAAGGTGACACATCCTATTACACAAGGACAAAATTTCACATTTGGAAGCTCATGAAATTCCATGGGTAAGACCTTTACAAATCGTCTTTTTCAAAACACAAATCAAGGTCCTATATCACAAGGTTCCACACCCTTACTTAAAAATAAAAATAAATGTCCTATACCTACACTTCAAAACAAAAACCAAGGTCCATTCTAATTTCATATTACACCCTCATCTAATCAAAACCAACCAAACAAATCTAGAAGGATTCACATTGTCCCACAAAGGGTGCCCAACCAAAACATTAGCCAAGGACCTATCCCATCATTTCAAAACATTAGACAAGGACCCAACCCATCATTTCAAAACATTAATCAAGGACCTACACCATCATTTCAAAATGCTAATTAATGACCTATGCCATCTTTCCAAAACACAAATCAAGGACCAACTTTTCAAATCCAAGGAACAAATCAAGGGCCTACACCTCAATTCTAGAAAACTATACAAAACAAAAACATGAATTTTGGGATGAATCTAAATGCCAATTTTCCTCCAAATCAAACCAAAACAAATGCCACATTTTCACATCAATACCAACAAGGAAACCAAGGTCCCATGCCATAAAATACCAATCCAACATATGACCTCAACACCAACACCATCACACCAAATCAAACCAATGCAACACCATCTCTTGTAAATACTTTGATGCAACAAATACAAGCCATCCAAAAACAAATGACAAACATGCAATTGGGAACCAACAAGAAAACTTATTCCATGGAGGAATTATGCCCCTTTTCATTTGACATAAATCTATACATGCCACCCTTTCCCCCTCATTTCACAACACCATCTTTACCTAAGTAAAAAGGGAAAGGGGATCCAGTAGAACACATTCAAGAATTCAATATGTCACATATGGAAGTCACATATGATCCCACCTATTTGATGAGACTATTCCCATGAAGTCTCACAAGGCTAACACTAGATTGGTTTGCACATCTTCCTTTGGGGATTAGAACATGAGGTGAACTAGCTGAGAAATTCATTAATCACTTTGCCTATAGCATTGAAAGTGATGTCACCCTTGCAACATTATGCACAACCAAACAAGAAGAAGGGGATTCACTTACCTCATTTTACCAAAGATTGTGAAGTTTGGTTAGCATGTTTGTGGATGGTGAATTGATGAGTCAAATTCAAATCCAATGTTGCACGACTTTTGACGAGATCCTTGAGAAAGGTGTCCTTATTGAAAAGGGTCTTGTCACAAAAGGATTGGTCAAAATACACAAAGAGACTCCAAAATCCAATAATGACAAAGGAAAATATTGGTCCTAAAAAAAGAATGTCATAAATGATGGAGTTGTTGATGCCAAATTGATAACCAAAGGTCCAACAATTTATCTCAAAGGTCCTTCCTCATCAAATACATCAAACACATCAAACACCCAAGCACAAGGTCAGAACCAAATATTGAATGTAATCCAAAACGATCAATAACACAAAGGTCCTCCACATTCCAAGAGAACATATACCAAATTGGTTGAACCCATTGAATCAATCCTAAAACAAATTTTGTAATCTAATTTCATTCAACTACTAGATATTAAAAATTATGAACCTTCATTAATCAAACCTAATTGGTGGAAGGAAGATGAATGCTGTGAATATCACCGTGGAAAAGGACACAAAACATTTAGATATTGGACACTCAAAAATATCATTCAAGACCTTGTTGAAAATGGAACCATTTTGATAGATGATTCACAAGGAAAAACCAATGTTGATCATACCATATTTAAAACTCCCCTACAAGACCATGACAAAGGAAAACCCTCCAATTCAATGAGTGAAAACAATTCTAATTATGCCACCATCAAACATGATTATAGTACTATTATCCTTAACATTAGACCCTTTGATGATTGCATTGAAACCATTACCATTAACAAGCCAAGTTTAGAATGTGCAATCACCACTCGTAGAGCCAAGATAACTCTTCCAAGATCTCCTTCTAATCCGTAGTGAAAAAGACAATATACTCTCCTAGATCATCTAGTGAAGACTCTCACACAAATTTCCATTCTAGAGCTCCTTTTCATATCACCACAACACAAATTTATCCTTGATAAAGCCTTGTAAGATGCATTTGTACCTGATAATATAGATATCAATGAATTTCAAGCCATGGTTGGATACCTAGCTATACCACACCATGTCACCTTCTCTGAACAAGACTTTTCCACACAAAAGTCTGACCATAATGATGCCCTACACCTTGAAGTATGTGTTAATAAACATAAGATCAGATGACTCCTAGTAGTTAGTGGAGTAGATCTGAACATTTTCTCACTAAAATTGGTGAAAGCATTGGGATAATCTAAGAATTTTATAGATCAAACCAAGAAAATTGTGATCAAATCTTATGATGTTGTCGAACATTCATCCAAAGGAGTAATTTTTCTTCTTGTAAGAGTTGGCTCAACAATATAGAATGTAATGTTTCATGTCTTGGATCTAGATTTACACTATAATCTTCTCCTTGGCTGCCCATGGATTCATGCCATGAAGGCTATCCCATCCACCTACCACCAATGCCTCAATTTTCCCCATAATGGCACTTAAATTACTATTCTTGGTGACCCAAATCCATTTCAATGTTGCACAAACCTAAAAGGAATTGTTGAATTTCAAGTGCCCATCAATCGAGAGGTCTCATCCTCCACCTCATCCACCACTCCATCCCACTACATTGATCCATCTTCCCTTGTCAAATTATCCACCCCATTTACCACACCTTCCACACCCAAGATCCATATTCAAGACAAAGGATGCAGAGAATACAACATGAAGAGTCTCTTTCTCATTGTAAAATTACCTAAATTGCCTAGGTCTTATGGAAAACCGCATCCTATGTAGCCTAAATTCATCATCCATAATCCCCCTACCACCTTCACTAAATGGAATGAGCTAGAAAAATAGTCTTTAGATGACCAAATTATCACATGGTTGTACAAAGAAGAGGAAACTAAACCTAAGAAATTGCCAGTTGAACAGTATCCAAAAGGGTTCCTAATAATGAAATGAAAAGGATATGATGGACATAGCGGCCTTGGCCTAAATAAACAATGAATGTTGGAACACTTACAACCTCCTAAATTACTAAAGCACCAAAGGTTATGGTTTGTACAAGTAAAAGTGACTATCCAGGGTATTGGGTTACCTTCGAGTGAGGTTGTTGATGCTTTAGATGAGATCGAGACATCCGAGGAATCTTGAGACTTTGACATCAATTCCAATGAGTATGAATAGGATTATTTATCCTCCACTATTGACATGGACCTTGATAAAAAAAATTAGATAACCTAGAAAGCCTCCCCTTGAAGAAACATTTAATCAAATGCTTACAATTGGTTCCCTGCAAAACTCACCAAGTCCCTGCCAAAAGGTCCTCTTGAAAAGAGAAGAATGGATCAAACACTTCTAGAAAACTATATATTTCACCTCTTGGGAACCTGATGACTCTACTTCCATATTTACCCTATCTACCTACACCATGACCCTTGACAATACCAATGGTGGCTTACCCCTTGTCTACCCACAACTCATAGATTGGGATCAACAAGAAGCACCAAGTTTAGACACATTTGATAATGACAAAGTAATTGTTGGGTTCATGGGACTTCATGAAGGAATACCAAGTGGGGATCTCATAAGGTTGGATTTTTCATAGAACTCAATTGTGCAACATACTTTGGTGAGGCTATCCTTTCCTCTAGTCACAAAAGTGAAAATGAAAAAAGTAAAAATAAAAAATAATAGGTCTTTAGGTGAAAACCAAAAGGTGCCTACTAACCATGAAAAATTAAAAATAAAGGATGTATCTGAAGGTGAAAACCTCTCTGAGGCATCTAAGGAAGGAGGAATGGACAATATTCCTATAGACCAAGAGATATCACCATTTCTTAAAGAAGAAACATAAGAAGTGAACATTGGGACACAAGACAATTCTAGAATCATACAATTGGTAGCATATCTGATCACTAAGGAAAAGCCTAAGTTTATAGAATTATTTTCAAAAATACAAGTTAATTTTGCATGGTCATATGCTAATATGCCTGGATTGGATCCCGAGCTTGTTTTACATCACCTACCACTATTACCAAATTCCAAACCATATAAATAGAAGCTAAGGAAAATGTACCCGCAGATTATACTCTTCGTCAAGGTAGAATTAAAGAAAATTTTGGACGTTGGGTTCATACGCTCTATTGATTACAAAAATTGGATATCAAACCTTGTTCCTGTCACCAAACCAAATGGTCAAATCAGAGTATGAACGGATTTAAGAGATCTCAACAAAGCTTGTCCTAAAGATGATTTTCCTTTACCAAATATTGACATCATAGTAGACCTCACTATTGGATATGAAATGCTATTAGTTATGGATGGATTCTTGGGCTACAATCAGATAAGAATTAGTCCTGAAGATCAGCCTAAGGCAACCTTCACATGCACTTGGGGAACTTTCTGTTGGAATGTCATGCTATTTGGGCTTAAAAATGCTAGAGCTACATATTCGAGAGCCATGACTATTATTTTTCATGATTATATGCACATACTTATGGAGAATTATGTTGATGAACTTCTCTCAAAATATATAGAATGGAGTGGTCACCAAATAGTTTTGGACAAGATTTTCACACGACTCAAAAAGTATAAACTCAGGTTAAATCCAAAGAAATATGTTTTCGGGGTCCAATCTGGCAAAATTCTTGGATATATTGTCTCCCACAAAGGAATAGAGGTTGATCCCACAAAAGTAAAATCTATCTTGGGAATGCCACCACCAACCAACATCAGTTAGTTAATGACTCTACAAGGAAGACTGTAATCAATCCATAGGTTCATTTCTTAGCTAGCAGATACGATCCATCCATTTCAACATTTGTTACAAAAAGGAATTCCCTTCAATTGGATAGAGAAATGTCAAGAAGCATTTGATCAAATCAAGAATTATCTATTGAATCCACTAGTTCTTATGCCTCTAGTTGATGGAAGACATTTGATATTATGTGTGACAACAACTACATTAGCACTGGGGGCATTGTTAGCACATAATGACAATGATGGCAAAGAATGAGAAATTTATTATATCAATCACACCTTAGTCAGATATGAGTTGAACTATAGCCCTATTGAATGAGCGTGTCTAGAAATTGTATTTACAACATAGAAATTGATACATTACATGTTGAATCACAAGACAAAATTGATTTCCAAAATTGATGCTTTGAAATACCTTCTTAGCAAAGTAGCTTTAACAGGAAGACTAGCTAAGTGGGTTATGATCCTAAGTGAATATGACATTCAGTATGTTGACTGAAAAGTAATAAAAGGACAAGTGATAACTAATCAAATAACAGATGCACTAGTAAAGGAAAATCATCCTTCGATATTCAATTTCTTAGAAGAATCAATCTTTTTCATAGACACACCAACATGGAAACTGTACTTCGATGGGTCTTGCACAAGTCACTATTTAGGAGCTAGAATTCTATTCATCGCACCTTAAGGAGATTCCATTCCCAAGTCATTTCAAATAGCATTTCCATGCACTAAAAACATAGCTGAGTATGAGGCATTATTGACAGGACTCTGAATGACAATAAAATGAAAAATAAAGGATCTTCAAGTTTACGGTGATTCCCAACTAGTCATCAAGCAAGTTAATGATGATTATGACACCAAGGATGAGAAACTGATGCCATACAAGTGCATGCTGGATAGTTTTTGACTGTACTTTGGTGCTATTAACTTTGAACAAATACCAAGAATCTAGAATAAAGTAGTTGACACAATGACTACAGTTGGATCTCTCTTGGACATTCCTAACAATGCATCACAACATGAGTTATTGATATAACAACTATTGATCCTTGATTTTGATGTCCCCAAAATCAAACTTGTGTGTGAACTTGTTGGTCTTGAATCTCATTGGTACAAAGAAATTTATAGTTATTTGCATGACCAAATTATCCCTCCCGACTTGTCCCTCAACCAACATAAAACCTTTATTTGACAAGCATCCAAATATTCCATCATCAAAGATACCCTTTATTTCCGCAGCCTAGATAACACCCTCCTTCGATGTCTTGACTCAAATGAAGCACAAACAACCTTACAATAGGTACATCACGGTATATGTGGAGCTCACTCTACTAGTCCAACCCTAGCTAAAAAGCTCATGAGGATGGGATATTATTGGCCTACAATGGAACATGATTCCTATCACTTTGTGAAGAAATGTCACCAGTGTCAAATTCATGGAGATTTCATACATGCGCCAACTAAGGAACTACAACCTCTTACATCACCATGGCCATTCTCTCAATGGGGACTCGACCTCATAGGAAATATCCATCCCACTTTTAAAAATGAACTTAAGTTTATCCTTGTTGCTACTGAATACTTTACAAAATGGATTGAAGTCATCCCAATTACCTACATTACTAGAAAGTAGATAGCCAAGTTCATCCTAAATTGCATTATATTCCGCTATGGTATCTCGCAGTCCATCATTACAGAAAATGGTCACCCTTTTAAGAATCAAGATGTCTATGAACTTTGTGAAAAATTTCATATCCAACACCATTTTGCTACCCCGTACTACCCCTAGGGTAATGACCAAGCTGGGGCATCTAATAAGACCATTCTTAAAATCTTAAAGAAGACTGTCAATGACATTGGCCATGATTGGAACCTCCAACTCAATCCTACTTTAGGCCTATCGTACCATAGTTCGTACCCCTATAGGAGCCACCTTGTATTCCCTTGTCTTTGGATGTGAAGCCATACTTCCTATAGAGGTTGACCATCCCTATGAGTATCTATGTAAGGGTTAATTGATAAAGAAGAATGTTGTGTATCCCACCTACATGAGCTAGAGTTATTGGATGAAAAGAGATAGAATTCCTTGACACATTTTCAAGAATATTAGAATCTCCTTCTACGCAACTACAATAAAAGGGTCCAACCTAGAATTTGTGACATTGATGACTTATTCCTGAAAGAAAATTCGAAGAATCAAGCAGATTGAGAAAATATTGGAAAGTTTGAACCTAATTGGTTGGGACCTTACATCATCACAACAACATATGGATCTGGGGCTTATCAACTCTCTACTCTTGATAGTGAACCATTGCCAAAACCTATCAACAAATGCACCTCCACAAGTATTACACTTAATTCTCAAAGTATCCCTTCAAAAAGTCAAAAATACAAAAAAATAAAAAAAATAGTCACCCTAATGAAAACCTAGCAAACAGGTATCTTGGTGACAATAAAAAAATACAAAAAATTCAGAAAAATAGTCACCTTGATGAAAACTTGGCAAACAGGCATCTTGGTGACAAAAAAAGAAGAAAAAATAGTAAAGAGAGATAATTCGTCCAAAAGTGAAAACCACTTCGATGGCACTTTGGATGAGTATCATGGTGAAAACCTGACAAATAGGTGCCATGTGTAGTCAGTCTATGCTCCTTCATCTACTATCACTCTACCTGGTCTTCCATCCCCTGCTCATCCATTCGCACATGTCACCCATCCATAATAAATTTGTCATCCTTACCATAGCCTAAGACCCATTGACATTTAGTCTCCTTCTCCTTCATGACCATCCTTTGCATCCATCAATCCCCTCGTGCATAATAAGTTGGTCCTATACTTGACTAGGGGCAATTCCATGACTTATGTCTTCATGGGAAATAACACATGGTATTAGCCTTTTAAAACATCAAAAAACCAAAACAATCATAAAACATAAAAAATCCAAAAAGATCATAAAAACATCAAAAATCCAAAAAATCATAAAACATCAAAAATCCAAAAAAATCATAAAACATCAAAAATCCAAAAAAATCATAAACCATCAAAAATCCAAAAAAAATCATAAAACATGAAAATCCAAAAAACATCAGAAAACTTCAAAACTTCCAAAAATAGAGTTAGATTCTGAGTTTGAATCTATTTGTGTTAGTAGGGTTGAACTATGTTGTCTCTATGCATTTGCTACATAGGTAAGGCTCATCTTCAATGGGCCCCTGAGACATTAGGTCAGTCCTTTTAGGTTTGGTCCTTTGTCAAGTACAATAAGGTCATGTCATGTCAAACTATGAGGTCTTTGTGTGTATAACATAGGAAAGATCACCAATCGATGAGCCCCCAAGAACCTAGGTTGGTCCTTTAGGGTTTGTCGAGTTTGGTTCTATTCTTTGTTTGCAAACAATCATCATTCAAACCAAATCATGAATTAGTAGGCAAACATAACCAACAAATCTTTCATCTTCAATCAATCAATCAATGATCTTATCATCAATCAATTGACTAGGTCATTGGTCTTTTATCAGAATGGGACATTATGTCATTTATCTCATTCAATCCTATCTCTTGTATTTTATCAGGATGCATCCTTCCTAAGATTAGACTTTGTCTTTGGTCAATCTGGTCATTCACCTTAAGCAAGATATGTCTTTCTTATAGTTAGGTGCTTTATCAACAATGGTCAATTGATCTACTTTATCATATGTGTTCCTTGCCTTAAAAATGATATTTCTTGAAACCAGGTGTCATCACATCAGTTAATCATATCAATCAAACTTTATCAAATCAATTCAGTTTTGTCACATGGTCAATCAACTTTATCATCTTTGGTCAATTAATCTTGCCTTAATCAAGATGTGTCTTTCCTAAAAATAGGAAAAATCAAACAAATTAGTTATTCAACCTTTGTCTACTTATCAATCACCTTTAGTCAAGAAATCAATCATTTGGTCATCTTGATCATCTTGGCCAATCTAATCAATCATATCAATCAATCTTGTCAATCCTATCAACAAACATTATCTCTTTGGCAAACACTTTGTTGGTCTGACATTGTCTTATCTATTTGATTGGTTTTTTCAATCATGTTACTAGCTACCTCGAGGTTGTCCTATCATGGATTTATAGGGGCGATGATGGATCATGATCTCTTTTCTTTTCTTGTTGTCTGTGGTTTTTCGTGACAAAAAGACTGGGGCAATTGGGTCCTTAGTATGAGTCATGGCATTCCTTGTCTTTTTGACTATTTGTCTTTTGCAAGTGGTAACATTGCACACCTTGGCCTATGTCATACCATCGTGTTTGTGATCCATTTGCCATAATTTTTACCACCCAATGATGATAAACATGCAAGTTGACATCTATAAAGCAAGAATGTCCATCCCTTTTTATTTGACTAATTCCATGCTAATATATGTCTTCTTCATACTAACATCCATTTTCGCACTAACATCTTCCATCCACAATCATCATAATGGTCCACAAGCTGAATTCTTCTCTTGTCAATACATCAAAGTGGATTTTTGGAATAATTTCTCATTTTTTTTGAAAATTTTAAAAAAAATCTGAGGGAGAATAGGTCTATTCCACCTTCACCAAGGCACATTGGGGCATGATCTAAACCTGATTTTCTTCTTTATTCTTTGATACAATGTGATGAACTACATTATGTCAAAGAGGGGAAAAATGTAGATGCTGAAAAATGTCTTAGTTTGTGAGCACCATTTTTCTTGGTCTTCGTCTTCAATAATTAAATAATTTTAATTATTTAATTAATTCACTTCTTAACCTCTATTCTATCTTGATCAATTAAATAAAATTAATTATGTCGCTAACACCCCCTTTCTTTTATAATTAAATAAATTACTATTTATTTAATTATTTTCCTATCATCATTCATCTATAGTTAAATAATTATTATTAATTATTTACCTATTCATTGATCTTTCAATTCCTCTATAATTAAATAATTGTCAAAATTATTTAATTATCTAATGACACTTCTCTCCTCCATTAAATAATTAATTTAAATTAATTATTTATTGTCTCATATCCATTTTCCCCATTTAATTAAATCATTTCATAAATCATTTTAATTAAATGTCCATTTTCTCCCACTTGCCTTTTTCTCAAATAAATAATTTGAATAAATTATTTATACCTCCACTTTTCCAGAGATTCCTTCTCAGGAACTAATTATTTTCAATTTTTAATTCCCCCATTTTCTTCCTCCACTATCTCATTTTCGAATCTCAATTGTCGATCATCTTTGGGCTCTTTCTAATCTTGACCATCTGTTTTGTAACCCCCATTCCTCTATGTTGCATGTCCTCTCAACCATTGATCTTGGCATCTTTCTAGAAGCTTGATCTTGACTGTTCGTTCAAATGGATGCCTATAAAAGAAGCCTTCCTCCTCCATTTTGGATTTAACAACCACTTATCTCCAACTTTCTTACTTACAATTTGCAAGTATTTGCACATTTCTACTACAAATCTAAGGGCATATTTTTAAAAGAAGAATGAGGAGAGACAAGGGAAGTGATTCAAGTTCAAACATGGGGAGTGCTTTCATTTTATTATTTTGTTTTCCTCATGATTTTTTTGTATTCTCTTGTTTTGGATTGGGTTTTAGCTTAGAATTGTTGTGGTTGCCACTAAAATCTAGGCTATATCATTTTTACCCATATTATAGTAGGATATAAGAATAGGCCTCCCTCTGTAATTTTCTAGCTTTCTTATAATCCTGAAAGACTCATGGTACTCCATGGCTTCTCTCACAATTTCAAATGGTGTCTTTTCCTTGCTATTCCATTACATTTTTTGCATTTCCTTTCCTACATTGTGCATATAAACTATGTGGTCTTTTCTCTCTACCCTCATCAACAAAGACTTGCAAGGTGTCGCATGTATGTTTTGAATGGAGTGGATAATTTTTGGTAGGTGAGAGACTATGATTGTGACTACTAGTTGGGTAGGAGGAGGGCTTTTGAAAAAAGTAAAAACTTAACCATGACGGTGATAACCATGACTAACATGACAAACGAGGAAAGAAAAATAGAAATAAGACTTTGAATCATGTTGAAAGTTTGAGCTTAGTGTGTGTTGGTTAAGCCCAACCTTATATGAGCCTCTGGTCTACATTTGTTTTCTCAATTGAAGCTATAGACATGTAAAATTGACCTAACACCTATCACAGACCCTGAACAACATCAAACAATATATAAAACCCTAATTTCCTCCTTTAATTGAATAATACAACATTATTTAATTAATTCACTTTTTCATCATTTCTGACAAATTAAATAAATTTCATTTATTTAATAAAGTCCTATAAACCCTATTTCTGCTATTAATTGAATAAAATGACATTATTTGATTAATTCATATTTCTTCATTTCAACCAAATAAATAAATTACATTTAATTACTAAAGTCCTAATCTAACTTTATTTCATCTTGATTAGTTAAATAAAACCAAATATTTAATTACTTCACTAAATCACCTTATTCCCCTAAGTTAATTGAATTATTAAATTAGAATAATTTAATTACAACACTTTCCCTAAAAAAAATTGAATAATTAAATCAAACTATTCAAATCATTCATCAAAAATCAAATCAAACTAATGCGACTTTTTTTGCAAAAGTCAAACTTGATTTGGACGTTCAAATCCAAAATGAATGAATTAATTATATCAATTAATTAATCTTTTCCAACCACTTTCCTGATTGAGTAAATTACGATCCCTTGATTTCTCAATCTAATCCTGACAGATGAATCTATTTCTGATTAAGCAAATTAGGATTTCCTGACAAAGCTATCTAATTCTTGACTAACCAATCTATTTCTCAATCACACTAATTATTTAATCTATTCCTCAATCACATAAATTGTGCAATCTAATTTGCACAATCTACTCATGTCTAAATTCTCTCAACACCTTCCAACTGTCGATCTTGACTCAACATTGTTTAATCCTAATCGTTCATTTTGAATCTTATTTTCTACATAAAAAACCTCTTTCCTCACAAAAAAGGATCGAAGAGTCAACATCATTTGCACAACAAAGTATTGTCAACATTCACAACCATCATTAGAGGTTCAACATTTCTTTGATCAACCAACATAAACATCATTCTTCAAGCTTTTGCACACGAACTATGGAGGCTTCACAATGATACGAGCAATCCAACATCAGCTGAACACACTCCAATACAAGATGGGTAACAATTTTTTTGTTGAATTCATTTTTTTATGTATTACATTCACATGTTCTTGAATTTAGTAATCTTAATTGTTCATTTCGTAAGTGTAGTATTAAATCTAGATTAGTGTTCTTGATCTTAGATTAGATTTTGATTTCATTTACATTTTATCTTGTTTGCATATATGGTTTCCCCCCTCACACATTTTGACATGCCCAGTGGAACCATGGTCCCCTACACTAACATTCGTATGATCCATTTTTGAAGTTGCAGGTTCCAAAATCGCATTTGAAGAAGTTTTCACGTACTGTCCCAAAAAAAATCGCAATTACCTGTCAAGGAAACTAAGAATTTGACTCTGAAAACCATGCATCTTACACTAAGAACTACGTATTTGACAAATTTTTCAGCATTTGATTCTAACAGTGACACATTTTCTCTAAACCTGAGCATTTGACTGATGACAGGGGAAAACTTGCTCTAAACCTACACATTTGCTCTCTGATAGGGGCGCACTTGACTCTGATTTCTAAGCATTTTCTCTAACAAACCTATGCACGAGATCTGTACATTTTTAACTGTTATTTGCTAACGTATGCCTATTTTTGAATGTGTGACAGGTGCTAACATGTTTGTATGTAGGGTTTGAGAAACACTAACATAGTTTTATGTAGGGAAGATGAATGGTCACAACATTCTAGATCTACAAACATTTTTTGTTAAGTTAGGAATATTTGTTTTGGTGCATAAAAAGAACAAACAAACTTTGTTTTAGTGCTCTTAAAATGAACTATTTCAAGCTTTCTTAAGGTAGGAATCATCATTTGGTGCTTTAAAAAAGAACAAGATAAATGTACACTTTGCTTTGGTGCTATTACAAATTGAACCATTTCCATGCTTTCTTAAATTAGGAACCCTTATTTGGTGCTTCAAAAGAACAACACAAATGAATGCTTTATTTTGGTGCTCTTAAAAATGAACCATTTCAAGTTTTCTTAAGTTATAAATTATCATTTGGTGCTTTAAAAAGAACAAAACATTTCAATTAAGGTGCTCTAAAAATGAATTCTTTCCAAGTTTTCATAGTTAGGAACTTTGATTTTGGGTATGTGCAGGATCATCATGGAAAAAATAAGCCCTTAAGCGGCGATTTAGAAAAATCAAAGTTAGGCAACTTGACGTAAAAATTTGAATAAGTTATCTATATTATTTCAAAAATATGTAAGAATAGAATATGTAGCAAATTGAATGTAGTTTCTAAACTACTCGGTTTATTTTAAAAAAAATCTATTTGGTGAAAATTTGAAATTTCAATGCAGTAGTACTTAAATTTAAGGGAAAAACTAAGAAGTAGGTGTCCATCTGACCACCCTAACCACAATAAAATGATAATATTTTTTTATAAGATTTTAGATATTAGTAGAGGACTCATGTTCTGATGTGATGCACATTTTTTTGTAACTTTTTTCCAAGTAAATAATTAATTATGAATTTTTTATTACAACTTTTAAAAAATATAAAAACTAGTATGTTTGACCACCTTCACTTGGTCAAAACATCATGAAATTCAATTTTTTTTAATCTTATAGTATGCGAAGCATAGAATGTGACGCATGTTTCAAATTCACAAAATGTGATACCATTTGAAAGCTATAGATGTTTTTCAATCAGCCTATCAATTAAGAATTTAGTCATAATTCAAATAGAAAATAAATAATAATTATTTATTAAATTCAAAGTAAAGCATAATTTATATTGGTGGAAAGCTAAGAATCTCCTTTAAAAACCCTTTTCATTTCATCAGTTTTGGGTAAAAAAAGTCGTCGGCCACATACCCATAGTATCACCACTTTTTGGCCCATCATGATCATGCACATACTCTTTTAGTGCATAAAAAGAACAAATGCAAAATGATTTATTTTTGTTGACACACGATCATTTTTTACTTTTGTTGAGAAAGTTGAAAACCAGGATTGATTTCTTAGAAACACTCATATTTGGGTTTAAAAATGAATAAGTTATTCTTTCTATCTTGTGCCATTTCTATCTTAAGTGAATGATATCCCAAATACTTCATATTGGTGCAATTAAAAAGAACAAGTTGTTTTGTTTTATTCACATATTTTTGAGGGTAGCATCACTCAAGGTGCTTAAAAAGAATCAAACTGCTATGAAGTGTATGTTGTGCATTCATTGATTAGCAAGCTAGATGGTTGTCTTCTCCCCTCACACCTGCTGGTGATCTTGGGTGAGTGAAAAAATCTTGAGCTTCACACTTTTATTTTCAAGAATACCTTTTTATAGGGCCTACCTATTGAGAAACATCCACATTGGAGAACTCATAGGTGACCCAAGTGGTACTTTTGTTTTGGACCACTGTATAAATAAGTTTTGGGTGTGAGTAAAGTTCACCATCTCGTTGGGTGTTGTTGGCCTATGTCGACGTATTCTCCCTCAGTATCCTTGTGATGCATAAAAACCCGTAAGGGCTGGGAGGTTCTTAATTGAAAAAAATGCCACATGTATAGGGGATTGAAAATAATATCCCCAGAACATTACTAAGAGCCCAATTATTTTAGAAGCTACCCCATTTATCCAAAAACATTATTTGAAAGTGGTGCATCAGAATTTACTTCTAAGAAGTTACTTGCCATGTCCAACTACAAGCCCACACCAAAATTTGCATGTAAAATCATCCCTTCAGGGCATGAGGAAGACCTACCTAAAAGAATGGTTTCTATCCACTAGGGTTGTAATTGCTTGTTTATGTTGAACTTCCTGAATACATTCAAAACAAATTGGACATCAAATTCTATGATTTATCTAAAAAGAACACATCCAAAAAAACACTAAACATGATGGTTGAATCACAAACCCTTTGAATTAGTGTATACTTGTGAAAAAATCCCTATGTTTGCACTCCTTGAAAGGATTTTCCTTAAAGGTTTCTGAATATGCAACCTTTTATTTCAGGTTGCATTGATCAAAGTAAACATTTGGGAACTATGGATTGGGTGTCGTGATTTCACAACTTGAGCTATAGACATGAAGGTCACAAAATTCCATGATTTTTGAGTCAGTCCAAGTGTTGTTGTATGACCTGCCATACTCCAAACACAGAGAATTTGAGGAAAAAACTAACTTTAAAACTTACAAAAATCCAAAGAAAGATTTCTCAAACTAGAAACAAAAATAGACAGAGACTACCTTTTGCACAAAATTCCAGTGCATTTGTCACATTTTCTAAGCAGTTTCCAAAATTTCATTACATTTGCACTCTATCCTAGAAACTTCACTGGTGAAAATTAGTTGCATCTGACAGAAACTAAGCACTTGCTACAGGACTCATGCACTTGATTTATTTCCTTGCATTTTCTTTTGAGAAACCAACACACTTTCCACTAAGATACTTGCATTTTCCTAAAATATGCTCACTTTTTCCTAAGTAAAAATTTCCTTTGATAGAAACACACAACAATTGCACTTGCCATTCCAGCTCACACTTGCTTCTTTGAAACTCGAGCACTTGGCACATTTTTCGTTGCACTTGATAAATTTGTCTGCTTTTTCTCACAGTCTTGTGCATTTTCTTAGAAACCAGTGTTATTGATTTATCCTACTAACAATTGAGAAAAACAAACCGAATTTTTTTACAAGATCATTGTTAGAATGAAACGATTGGAAAACCAAAAATTCACATAGTCCCTCATCCATTTTTTCATCCTACTTGTTAGAAATCAAAATCAAACAAACCACTAGGATCATTCCTTCATTCAACATTTATGATATCAATAGTTACTTGGGACTCACAGATAGTTCAAGTAAGCTTTTTTGCAAAATATCCTCTAGACAAGGAAGTGAAATATCGACCCTAGTCCTTCAACATTTTGATTTCCAAAAAAGTAGCACCACTCCAAAACAGCACTCAAACCTTAAGGTCTTGAGCTTCATAGCAACAATCTAGCAATCAACTGCTATAGTTCAACAACCGAAACTTGTAGTATTGATCCTCCAACCTAGTCTTACACACATTAAAGGGGAAAAAAAGATATCATTAGCAGTTTAAGAACCTTCATATTTGAGAACAACGAAACACCCAACCAATGGAGAAACCTAGCACAAATATTAGATGAAGAAGAAAAAGCAGACATAGCAGCCGAAAGATCCATGTTACCACCACTCACGTGGCAATAGATATACATCCCTCATGGTTTTTGGCAAGAAAAATATTCTTAGGTCTAGAAAAATAAAAATCCTTAAGCAAAAATCTATACTCCACCTTCCAAAGAACTGACCTACAAAAATGTTCACTAAAGGGTTCATTCAAAGAAGATATCACACCCGCCAAAATAGACTAGACTTTTTCTATCTACGCTTTACACCAATAGGCCAAAAAATTTCAAGGGACTAGGAGTTACAAAAACAATCACAAAAGCTTGGTGGTTGTTTATGACTACTACAAGATCACAACACAGGAAAAACATGGAAGCAAGCAAGAACAACACAAGCATCCCACCAACCAACACCATGAATGAAGAAGGTGCCCCATGGGGCTATAGGCCAAGCCACCTTGAAACACCCCAAAAGAGACCTATGTATAGAAACACCTTCAGTAAGGAAAAACTAAACCGTAAACAAAAAGAAGTGATAGAACAAAACAACTAGGACCCAAACATAGTGGTTGTAGAGGAGGTAGATATTGAGGTGGAGATTAATGATGAAGAACTATTTGAGCATTCCAACAACCCAAAAGTGCTCAAACGAATGGAGAAATTGATGATAAAGGACCCAAACTCCTATTTCTTCAAGTTAGCACAAAGTGGTGCTAAATTGCTAGTGGACTTGAACATGGAGGCTCTCAAATATCTCAATCTTATTCCCTTAGGGATAACTTGGTTGTAAGACAAATAACTAAACCCTCAGAGATGCCAAACATGCCACCCGTGTTCTCACAAAATAGTGGTCAACCCAAAGAAAACCCCTTGTTCAAGAAACCAACTTAGATCAAACAAGAAGCAATGGAACAAGTGTATCAAGGAGGGTCATCCCAGTAAGAACCACAAAACAACAATCACCCACTAGGACAATACATACCATAGAACAATAATCCTCCTCTCAGACAGTATATACCTCAAAACACTTCAAATGCTGACCCTTCCCAAAACAATTAGTGCCATCAACAAGGTGGACCATAGGGTCCCCTTTCGAATAATCAGTACCATCAACAAGGTGGACCACAAGGTCCCCTTCTGAACCAACAATAACATCAACAAGGCAGACCACAGGGTCCCCTTCCAAATCAGGAGTACCACCAACAAGGTGGACCACAGGGTCCCCTTTTGAATCAACAGTACCACCAACAAAGTGGACTATAGGTTCCCCTTCCATATTTGTACCGTCAATAAGGTAACTTGCCAACACATCATCAAGGAAACCTTCAATATAGTCCTTCCCAATAGTAAGGTGTTCCACATAGCACCCTTCTTCAGTCATCCCATCAACAAGGTAACCCGCCAATGCATCATCAAGGAAACCTTCAGTATAGTCCTTCCCAACAACAAGGCATGCCATAGAGCACCATTCTTTAGTCATACCATCAACAAGGTAACCTTTATTATAGTCCTTCCCAATAACAAGGTGTGCCACAGGGTACCCTCCTTTAGTCATCCCATCAATAACTAGTTGTGCCACAAGGCACTCCTCCCAATTCATCATACCAACAAGGCATCCTACTAATGCATCAACATGGTAACCTTCAATATACTTCATCCAAGTAACAAGGAGCTAACACTCCTTACACACAGTAAGGACCTAACCCACCCTATGTTCAAAACAACTACCAAGGTTCACTACCCCCTTTCTATTTGACTTATAACCAAATAAATGTTGTGGGACAACAAGGCTATTACATGCAAGGCTTACAAACAAATGTGTTAAAAATAGAGATGGAACTAAAACTAAAGGTTGTCACCCAATAGGTAGCAAACATATAGGTAAGAAAACAAAAGAAGACCTACACCCTTCAAAATATTGTCCATTCCCATTTGATCGTTCTATCACAGCATTACCTTTTCCAAAGAATTTTGAAATTCCCAAGTTTGATAGCAAATATGGAGGAAGAGGAGATCTAGTAGAGCATGTATGAGAATTCTCGATATTATGCATGGAGGTACAAAACAATGACGCTTATCTCATGAGACTCTTTCCATGCAACCTTATAGGTCATGCTATGGAGTGGTTCACCCGTCTGCAACCCAAAATTAGAACTTTTGATGAGCTTTCTAGCAAGTTCATAAGCCACTTCTCATTTAACATAGACCAAGACGTCACCATCATGAGTTTTTCCACATTCAAATAAAATCAAGGAGAGTCCTTTACCTCCTACTTATAGAGATGGAGACACAAAGTGAGTCGATGCAAATGGCCCATTCCAGATGGTAGATATCTTCATCATGGATGTCCTACCTGAAATAAACTACCAACTCACTATGTTATGTCCCGTAGAATTTGAAGAAACAATAAAAAAGAGGTTACATATTGAGAGATCCCTCATTACAAGGGGAGTCCTTAAATTGAACAACTCAAAAGATAGTCCCTCTAGTTCAAATGAGAAACCTAAAGTTTGGGAAAAAAAAAGGACGTCACAAACAATGGAGTGGTGGACACTATAGTAGTATGGAATGCATAGAACACACCTCAAAACAAACTGCATGTGGCACAAATGAGCTATGTTCCCAAAAACACACAAAACAACCAAATTACCTATCCCAAGAACAATTAGGTTGTAAACCAACAAATGAATCAGGGAGGGACACAAAGGAAATATGATCAACCAAGGAGGCAATTCATAGTACTAGGAGAGTCACTTGAAATAGTCATGTGCAAACTAGTACAACAAAACCTCCTTAAAACTAATGATCATCCAAACTATGAGGAACCTAGCTTCAAAACAATGTACTATAATGAGAAATACTTGTGAAAATTCCATAAGATCAAAGGACACACGACCAACAATTGCATGCAACTCAAACACCTCATCCAAGAATTAATAGAAAAAGGGGAAGTAGACGTTGAACATCATCTCAAAAACAAGGACCTGCAAATATAGTTGAACCCAATCCCAAATCACACCAAAATAAATGAAAAATGAAAAGAAAAAGAGTACCACAATGCTAATTGCATGTATGGTGACACAGTTTTAGGAACCCTCTCACAATTTTATGACAA
Source organism: Sequoia sempervirens (assembly GCA_007258455.2). Lineage (NCBI taxonomy): Eukaryota > Viridiplantae > Streptophyta > Pinopsida > Cupressales > Cupressaceae > Sequoia > Sequoia sempervirens. The sequence goes on from VDFB02047230.1 coordinate 48,949,767, forward strand.
TAGCGAAAACGTAGTGACTATACAAGGTGGAGAAAATAAATGTAATGTAACCACCCATCGAGGAAGAGTTACAATTCAAGGAGTCTCACCCAAAAACATAATCAAGTCCCTAAATTACTATAGCATTGTGGAAAATTTGAAGAAAACACCTACCCTAATCTTAATCCTAGAGTTGTTAAAACTGTCACCTGCACATAGGGAAATATTGGAAAAAGCATTGGAAATAGTGGCCTCTGATGATCTTGATCCTAGTCAGTTTCAAGCCATGGTTAAAAGTATCAGAACAAGTAATCATTTAATCTTTTCTAAGAAAGATCTACCACAAAGAAAATTCCACAACCAAGCCCTCTACATAGAGGTTGGTGTTCACAAAACCATGGTCAAACAAGTATTGATAGATAATGATGCGGGTTTAAACATTTGTACCTTAAAATTTGTCAAATAGTTGGGGTATTCTAATCACATGATTGACAAAGGAAAGAGTATCACCATAAGGGCCTACGATTACCTTAAAATAAATTATGAAGGAATGGTCAGGTTTCCAGTGTAGATAAGACTGACCATCACAAAAACTACTTGTCAAGTATTGGACCTTGAGTTTCCCTACAACCTCATCCCAGGACACCCTTGGATCCATGCATTACAAGAAGTCCCTTCCACTTTTCATTAGTTCCTAAATTTTTCCCACGAAGGAAAAGAAGTAACACTATATGTTGATCCTAAGCCTTGTCATTTTTGTGCAAAGTTGGAGAAGTACAATAAAATCCAATGTGTGCCTAGCAATGACATAGCCTTCTACTCATTTTCTTATGTTGACCCTTCCACGCTATCATTGACCTCAACCAAAAACACATCAAGCAAGCAACCAAAAACGGAAGCCAAGATTCAAGTACTTGAGAAGGGTAATGGGAATTACCATTTCAACCAAGCATTCTACATCAACATGATTCCACCAATGCCTAGAGTCTATGGAGGTCCAAAAGAGATGAAGATAGTGCAAATGATAGCCAAACCCATGATCTTTACTAGGTGGGGAGCATGAAAGACAAAGAAATATCATCCATGATCTACAAGGAGGACCAAGAAGAACTAGAAAAGCCACAACCCATTTTAATTGATCCTAACACTAGAGGTTATCAATTAGCTAAATAAATGGGGTGCAAAGGAACAAGTGGCCTTGGGCCACATAAACAAGGCTAATCAAAGCCTATCATAGTGGAACAGAGAAAGAAAAATATGGAGCTAGGTTATAAGCCAAAATACGTGGTTATTCCAAAAATAAAACAAGCCTCTTGGAAGAAATGAGAAACTTCTACTAGTGTTAAGGCATTGGATATACGTGGTTATTCCAAAAACCAGACGAGCCTCTTGGAAGAAATGAGAAACTTCTACTAGTGTTAAGGCACTGGATATCTATCATATCTTGGACAATGATTTACCCATCAAAGACTTATTCGACAACTTTAGCATTGATAGGTTCCCTCTCCAGTAAATTGAAACCATTCCCAACATCTATTACTATTTTAGAACAAACTCTAATGAATATGAATGGGATTCTCCTTCCTTCGTCACTGGATATGATTCCCACACTTCTAGTAATGAGGACCTAGACACCTAGTGGGAAAAAGAAACTTGAGCCATACTTACCATTTTTGCAACATCTGTAAACAGAGGTAGTAAACAGAAGTTTATGGATTTTGCTAAGATGCTTGGTTGGAGAGAAGACTGAAAGTTGGGATTTAATCCTTGCACAAGCAGATTTTGCTTACAATAATTCAGTGAACAGGAGTACCAGAAAGACACCTTTTGAGATTGTTACTCGAGTTCATCCTAGAGGTGTATCAGAGTTGAGGGACATCAGTATGGAAGACAAAAGGAGTGCATAAGCAAAGGAATTTGTAGAACATATAAAGAAAGTGCACACTCAAGTGAAGGATCAATTAGAAGATATGAACCAGAAGTATAAAGAGAAAGCAGATGAAAAGATGAGACATAAGGATTTCAAAATTGGAGATGAAGTGGTGGTGTATTTGAGAAGGAAAATATTTCTAGTTGGAACATATAGTAAGCTCAAGATGATGAAGTTTGGACCCTATAAGATTTTGAAGAAATTTGATTCAAGAAATGCATATGAAGTGGAGTTACTAGATGACATGGGTATATCACCTATATTCAACATTGTAGATCTACATCAGTACCATGAAGCAAAATTTAGTGAATAAATAAAGCAAAATTCGAGAATCAATTTCCTAAACAACAATTAGATGAGATAGAAGACATTTTGGACACCAGAGATGGGAGGAAAATGCGTGGAAGACAATACAAAGAATATCTTGTGAAATGGAAAGGCAGACCAGTGGAGGATTCTTCTTGGATTTCTCAGGCTGAGGTAGACTATATTGGTTTTCCTTTAGCCCTAGAAAAATTAGGGACTCACTTTTCAAATAACCTCGGATGTCTGATGCAGGAGCATCTTTGGTTCTTGGCAATATTGCATCAACCAAAAATATTTTCATTAAGTTTTGTTCTTGTTTTGTTCTTTCTCAATTCATGTTGGTGGATTCATCATAGTTGATCACCAGACCTTGTGGATCTATATTTTCATCATGGACATGTTCATTTTCCTTATTCCAAGATTTGAGCACGATTGGATCTTTTTCCAACAAGTTATCACTTCTGAATTTAGTGGCAGTTTCTTGAACCGACACCAGAATAATTTTCAAGCCTAACAACTAGTTTGATTGCTTGTGGATCTTTCCCATAACTTTCAGATCTTGATGGTGTGATTCGAATTGTTCCATGGAGTGTCCTCGACCTTAATTATAAGTCCACACTTCATCCTATGCATTCACCGAGGAGTAATTCAAATTTGAGGTTCACCTATTTCATGTGCACGTTACATTTTCTTTCATTGGAGATTGTAATGATCTTTGGCCAACGCGGAAGATTATATCAGGATAGTGGAAGCAGATTAAGTAGAATAATAGAGATTGGATATGTAATATTTTCACTTGTGTTAAGGATCACATAGTAATATTGTATTTGAGCATGTTGTATCAAGTCTGTGAGCTGAATCTGTAAGCCCAAATGTTGTCGGTTGTTTGTAATTGAAATTTCTATTAATAAGAATGTTTGAATCTGCACTTGCCTCCATATTCTATGTTTCTTTTGTTGTGAGACTCTTGTTGCAAGGTCTAGATTGTTCTCTTTAGGACCCTCCTACCGTGGCTGCACCAGATTGGTATTAGAGCAAGATTCAATCCGTGAGAGATCGCCAGAATTTGTGGAGTCCTGTTGAAGATTTTTTGTGGGGAGGAAGATTGAGGATCCAACCTACAACTATAGAGGACTTGTGTAAATATGGTGAGAAGAAGAAATGTTAGAGGAAATGGAGCGCATTGAAATGTAGACCTAGCTATGATGGAGATGTTGAGAGGAATTGCTGCTAAATTGGATGCAGTCGAAACAACCTAGAGGAGAGGTCAACCAGTTGATGATGTGAGTGATGAAGAGGTAGAAGTACAGGAAGAAAGGGAAAGAGAAGATCAACCTGGCCTAGATCAGGGAGAAGAGAGGTTCATAAGAGCCCTAATTAGAGTGAATACTAAACCACATTTCAATCCACCAGATTATAGTGGTAAGTCGGATTCAGATGAATTGCTTGATTGGATAACATAGATGGAGAAGTATTTTGACTTTGAAGGCACCACTAAAGATAAGAAAGTAAAATTTTCTTGTACGAAGTTGAAAGGACATGCATCCCTTTGGTGGGAACATTTGTAGACAGATAGACAAAGAAGAGGAAAGGAGAAAATAAAATCATGGGATCAGATGGTGAATAAGTTAAAGAAAAATTTTGTGCCTACAGATTATCAAATCAATTTGTTTCAGAAGTTACAAAATTTGTAGTAGGAGTCAAGTGTGACAGAGTATACTGAGGATTTCTACAAATTGAATATCAAATATAGACATTCGGAGGATGAGATCGAGCAAGTATCCAGATATGTGAATGGCTTGAGGTCATCTATACAGGATGAAATCAATTTGATCAAGTTACAGAGTGTGAAAGAGGCATACCAATGTACCCTAAAAGCATAAGAGAAGCTGAATAAAAGACATGAGTAGAGGTAGAGAGGAAGAGGTGGAAGATTCCAAAGAGGAAGAACTTTTACATATCAAAATAAAGATAAGGAAGTAAATAAGAATGATAATTCATACCGTAGAGATTATGGAAATTTTTATTGAAGAGGAGGATATGGTGGTTACTAGAATGAAGGTTATAGAAAAAATGATAGAGGATAGGAGAAAAGAGTATTCAAGGGAACTTGATTTAAGTGTGGTGGAGAAGGACATAGAGCATTTGAATGCAATCAAGGAGAGACAAGTAGAAAGACAGAAAATAATAGAAGAACAAATTTTGTTGAGGAAGATCATGTCAGATCATCTAATAAACTAGACGATGGAGAAGTGTTGGTGAATAGAAGAGTATTATGTCAAAGCAAGATGGAGCAGGAACCATTGCAAAGAAATAATTTGTTTCAGACCAGATGCAAGGTAGCTGGTAAATGTTGCAAAGTGATTGTTGACAGTGGAAGCTCTGAGAACCTAGTTTCTGAAGAAATGGTGACCAAATTGAAGTTGGAAAGATTGAAACACCTGAAGCCCTATCAAATAGCATGGATTCAAGATGAGCACAAGATACTGGTAAGTGAACAATGTTTGGTGAAATTAAAGATAGGAAATTATCATGATAAATTTTTGTGTGATATCATGCCTATGGATATATGCCATGTTTTGTTGGGAAGGCCTTAGAAGTATGATAGATAGGCTATTCATGATGGAAAGAAGAACACATATACCATTGTTTCTAATTGGATGAAGTAGACTTTGTTGCCATTGGAGGATGTTCCTAAAGTTGAGGTTTGTACGAATTATAGAGTAGTCTCTTGTTTGTCACTTAGATTTTCATTCTTGTTTTGCATCTCAGCTTAGCATGGTTGTTGGTTGATATTCAACATTTTCTTTATCTCCTTTTAAGCAATTTACTTTCAGTATTGTGTTTCTTAGCTATAGAGTGCAATGACTACTTGAGCCCATAATGCACATACTGTGCTGACCCATTTCAAGCTCATGTCCCTGGGTTGATAAGTTAAATGCACCTTCATGATGATTGAATAGCTATTTAGGTTAGATGTCTAGTCTTTGAATCATGGTTGTAAAGGCCTAGTTATGAAATCATTGTAGGAGGCCAACACATTGTAGTCATTTATTTAGTCATTGTAGTCATTTATTTATTCATGGTAGTCATTTATTTTAGTCATGGTAGTCATTTATTTAGTTATTTTATTCATTGTTTTAGTCATGGTTTAGTCATTTATTTGGGTGAATTAGTGATTCTAGTTACAAACCAAATCTAACTTAATTAATCCTCACAAATTTATGCATATAAAATTCAAGTATCATAGATATTCAAATGTTGAGAGAACCACCATGAAATGAAGATTAAAATGCTTGAACAAATATGATTGATTAGACACAAACAGATCACAAATCAAGAGGAACCACAACACAATATTTATGAGTGGAAAGCCCTATACATGGAGAAAAAACCACTTTCAAAATTTACTTCATTAAGCCTCATTAGCAAATCAAAACCTAAATTGTTACAACCTCACTGGCAAGTCAAAACATATAAATGATGTGCCTCACTGGAAACCTGTCTCAGTGATTGTTTTACAACATTTATTGAAGAATTGAAGAATTCAAAAAGGCATAAAAACATAGAATAACTTTGTATCAATGAATTTATTTTCTTGAAAGTTTCATTTGGATTTGAAACTCAAGAACCTTTACTTCTACACTTGCAACACAATGAATACTATAAAATGTGTTTCTCCTTATTAAAAAAAAAATCGATCTCAACTCATGCACTGTTAAACAGTGAATTTGTATCAGAGCATTTCATTTGTACTTCATTTCTTGAGTATTTCAATTAGATTTGAAACTCAAGAAAGCTTTCGTCTTTTTAACACTTTAACCCTGTGCTCATAACTTTTTCATAGTGATCAAGAAGCCCTAAATTCAAGTTCATCAAACTTATATTATGTTCATGGTGGTTGATCACACAACCCATACTTGCAATTGTTTTCAAATGTTGTCATAACTAGAAAAAATGCTCTCAAAACTAGAAAACCATCAAACACTATCGAATCCATGCCTACAAAACATATATTGTTAGCATGCATCCTCCTCTTTACCTTCAAATAAAACCAATGTAAGTCTGTTATATAAAATAATGTCATACCTTCAAATCATCCAATGGCCTTCATGGACCTTCTCTTTGATTTGTTGTCCTCCATATTGAATTTCAACTCTATTTTTTGTTAGTCCAAATCATTCATTGTTCAATTAACTGATTGCACCATAGAATATAATTCACAAAAACCTAAGATACACAAAAATCAAAGCAAAATTATTAATACCTTCATTTTTTAGTATATAGCCCATAGAGCCTGATATCCTAAAACAAACACAATTGTTAGAAATGAATGCCAATAGCAAGTTCACTGATTCTCTATTATTTCATACACTTTCTAGGAAGAACCCATTTTCACCCGTGTCAATTAAAGTGAGATTATGACCAAGATCCTTTACCTTTGTTTTCCACCATTTTTTGTTGCTTTCCTTGCCACTATTGGTTGCAACTCTGCCAAAATCTTCCTCACTGGTATTCACTTTTCACTTTTTCAATTCAACAAGCTACAACCTAAAAATAAGGTTTTGATGAGGGTTTTAGAGTATGTTTATTAAAATGAAATTATGACCAAGATCCTTTACCTTTGTTTTCTGCCATTTTTTGCTACTTTCCCTGTCGTTATTGGTTTTGGCTCCTCCAAACTCTTCCTCGGTGGTATTCACCTTTCACTTCTACAATTTGATGAGTTGCGGTCTGAAAATAAGGTTTCGATGAGGGTTTTAGAGTATGTTTATTAAAATGAAACTAGGGCACAATGATTAGGTTTTTTTTTTGCTGCTAAAAAGGATTTCAATTTTTTTGTCACTAAAAAGGAATTCAAAATGGAATCCAAAATAAATAATCTCTAGTTCATAAATCTCCCACTTATTGCACAATAAATATTATTAAATATAATAATATTTTATAATATTATACAATATTAAATATATTAAAATTATTATAATATAATATAATATAATATTTATATTATATTATAATATTATATATATAATATTATATTATATAATATAATATAATATATATATATAATATAATATTTTATATATATTATAATATTATATATATATTATATTATATTATAATATATATTATATATTATATTATTCTATAATATTAAATACATTATAATATAAATATAATACCATAATATTAATAATATAATATTATATAATATATTATTATTATATTATATTATAATACAACCCACTCCCTCAATTTAAAATATTTTTTTCAATTATCCACTTTAATATCATATTGTCTAATTTTTATTTGTGTGACTAATTATTTAGTTATGATTTTTACCTGATGATCAAATATTAGTCACTTATGATGATCAAATTAGTCATTTATTTAGTCATTTATAGTTGTGTTGCAAAAAATGAGTAGAATTTAGTCATCTTTTTTGTTGTGACTAAAAGTTTTAGTCACGTAGTCATTTATTTTCCAAATTCTACTAGTGAAATAAAATATTTAATGAACTCAATTGTATGATGTAAAACATGAAATCTAGAGTTTAAGGATAGCACAAAAAAAAAGTAATTTACTAACAGATCTATGAAGTGCAAAACATGGAAAACCTACCCAAAAAAGTGGGTTTTGAGTCTCCTACAAGGACTCATTCACCCTAGGGCGAGTGGGTTTTTGTACAAGGTTTTTCCTCAGCTTTGGGGGTCCTCTGATGCAAGATTTGAGCTTCTCTTTTCCCTAGGTTTCATTGTTAGAAAGTCTGAAATAAATTTTGTTGGTGATTTTTTGTTGCTTAACAACTTTGACAATTTTTCAAAATAGCACTTTTGATCCAATTTCAGTCCTTCTTCATTTGCAAATCTACACACACACACAGAGGGAAAAATATTTGTTTTTGGGTGAATAGAGATTCATCTTGGTCAAACCCCGGTTTTTTTTTTATTATGTGGAAAAATAGGTTTTGCTGGGTTCACCTTGGTCAAACTTCGGTTTGTTTTTGAAAGAGGAAAAAACAGGTTTTACAGGACCCGAAACCAGAAATTTTACATACATAAGAAAAGATCGTCAAAGTCACCATTATCAAAAAGGCTGTAAAGAAAACAACAAAAATACAAAGCCACAACCACCAAAAAATCCAACAAGGGCCACAAAAAAGACCCAAAAAGACTAGACAAAATGCCAACAACAACTAAACTTGGGACTTTAATATTTCCGCAGTCTTAGCTTCCAAGTCGTTCATTTCCTGAACCCCCTCTTTAAGATCTGGACCATCTGGGTAGTAGGAGGCACTTTCCTCTTAAGGTTGGCATGGGTCCTTTTCAATATACCTTGGTCCTCATTCTTGCTTTTATCCTTGTCCTCTTCTAGATCAACAACTAGTGAACCCTGTTGCAACTTCTCCAACTTGTCAGACATTGCATTGATGATAATGGCATTGTGCCTAGCCATTTTATGGTTTTGTTCCACAATAGTTTTCATGTTATTTTTTATTTTAACAATTTCAGCTTCCAGAGTCTTATACTTGTCCTCAATGTCATCTTCTCTCGTTATAGTATTGTTCTTTTTCCATTTTCCTTCTTCATTGCTAAAAGAGGACAACTTCAATTCCAGTTCCTCCAACTTGCTATTAAGAACCCTATTTTGTGATTAAGATCATTAATTTCTTGATAGGCCCATTTCAAAACCTTGAAAATGTCACCAACGCCACTTCTGGTAGAGGCAAGAATATCTCCAAATTGAACCCAATCTAAAATGAGGTTAACATCATCCAGATTGGGGGAGATAGGAAATATGGTACCATCAACTTTGAAAGAGGCAGGAGGGGTAGACAGAGTTTTTGCTAGCTTTAGGGTTCTCAATTTTGTCCTCTAGAGAGTCTGTAGAGTAGGAAACCAACTTATTGGCAGGGGAGCCCTTAAGAGCGGGATTCTTTAAGGGAACCAGGCAATCAGGGTAGATCTCAGGGTTAGCTTTAGCAAGTTGGGGTTTACTAAACTAGCTTTTCTTACCAGACAACATAGGGGACGGGTGGGCTTCAACAATTATCTCCTAGTTAGGCTGATTCTCTGAACCACCACTGTCTGTTTCATAATCCTCAGACACCATGGTGGCAACCAGTTTGGATAAAGCCGACAGGCTTTGATAGTGTTCATAAATTAACCTAATAAGACCAGGATGAAGAATAGGGTATCTCCTGGTATTTTTCTTGTGGTCCTCAAGGCTATTGCTCAATGAACATAATATATAATGAGGCAGAGAAATCCGTACCTTATGGAAGAAGTGGTTAAGGATAGAAAAATGATGACCATAAACTCTGGTGAATCAAACCTTGATAATGAAATAGTGACAAATGAAAGGAATTTGATGAATAAAAAAAAGGTTGTCACAACTCACCAAAACCTTAAAGGCTACCCTTAGAGGACTAAAGTCTGACACATCTCTCTAAGGATTGAATCTTGCTTGAATTGGCTTGCATGATTGCTTGATTTGTGATGCAGGAGCATCACGCTCCACCTCCCCTTTAGCTGGTGTTGCTCCCTCATCAGTAGAACTTTGGCTTATTGATAGGAGGTTTCTACTTGATCCAGCAATAGAATGATGGTGTTGGTGGATTGAAGGTCATCAATGTGACGAGGTGTCATTGGCAGGACCATGTTCTAGGTCCTAGCGACGAAACGGTCATGTTGGCATAATGGGTTTCATCAACAAGAGATTTGGATTTCAGCGGGACCATGTTCCATGTCCTAGCGATGACGTGGTGACGGAGTGTAACGAGTTCATCGGCATGAGTGTGTAGTATCGACAAGACATCAATTTTTTTCCCAACAACAAGTCGACAAACGATTATCGGCGAGACATGGTTGATTGGTAGGAGATGTATTGAGGTCCCAATGATATGGAAAAAACAAGAAGATGACCATGGTGGGACCGAATAGGAGGTGACTGACATAGTGGAATTCAATGACGTGTATGAATAGCTGGAAAATGGAAATAGGATGATTGGTAATTCACATCCTTGCTACGAATTACAAATGGTGACAATGATATGGCAGTGACGATTTCGGGGAGACATACTTGGTTCGATGTGAGATCTTGCTATGTCTTGGTGATACTTCAACAAGGACCTATCGATATGACGTGGTGACTTCGAATGGAGATGAGTCAGATTCTTGGTGACATTTCAGTGGTGGTGGATGATGAATGCAGTAACAACACTTGGTGAGGCAAGATTTGATGTCATTCCACATCGTTGTTGTGGAATACATGTTCATTGGTTGATGATTGGAAGTGATTGATAGTGAGGTAACTACATGGTGATACTATGACACATGAGTGAAGAATGGCTAGGCCGACATATAGGAAGGGATGTTGTAAAAAGATAGCCAAAGATTGGGAAGAGATAGGAGAGGGGAGAGTAGGAAAAGTTGAAGAACCGTCTTGGTGGTTAATAGGAGAAAGCTTCAAGTAGAGAGTGAGGCAAGGTAGCCTACAAGGAGGGAAGGAAGCCAAAACAAACTGTCTCAGGAATGGTGCATGAACAAAGATGAAGTAGCTTTGAGAGCTCAAGGAGAAGAGCTTCAAAGAGTGAAGTGTGATGTGAAGTGGAGCAGGGAATTTCCCTGTAGATGTGAATTTTTGAATGTAATCCTATAATTTGTTCCAACTAAATAAAAGAGATAATTGTTGACCCATGTTGTGTCAGTCTATGTGTGTGTGATCTGAGTTGGCTACATGATTGGATAGCCTAACAAGTCCCTCTGATATCTCCTTCATCAAGTGGTATCAAAGTTGGTTAACTTGAGTCTATAACAGAAGCACCAAATGTGAGGTAGTTGCAGCAAGACCTGAGTGTGGGTTGAGAAAAGGGAAAAGATCCTGAGAGTGTAGAGCATGCATCAAGAGAAGCAGTTGTTGAAAGCATGTTTGTTGCAAGCATGAAAGAAGGGTCTATAACTGCTATCCTCCAGTAGAGATAAAGCTGGGTAGAAGGTGTAGAGTTCCTCCACTAAGAGAGAGTGGGTAGATGAAGCATCTTCCAGGGTCTTTGTTTGGTAGAGGATGGTTGTGCAAGTTAGATATTTCTTGAAGTTGTGAACAAATCACCGAATGTGAGGAAATTCACATATGCAAACCTGAGGGTTTGAAGGTTTATTAGAGTATTGAGAGTGTGTGGATAACATCTAAAGGTGTTGAAGATTTGTAAACATATCGCCGAACTAGAGGTAGTTTACATTTGTGTGACCTAAGGGTTGAATATTTGTGTTGATTACAACTTTGAGAGGCTTGGAACATGGAAAAGAGAAAGGGAATTGTCATCAAATGAATTTTAAGGATTCCCAGATTAGAGGATATCATAAAGAGATTGTGGGAAAGAGAGTTGATAGAGTTGAAGCAACAACTAAATGAATTAGAGGACATGATAAGAGGGTGGAAACAAAAGAAGAAAAGAGCTAAAGGTAATTTTTATCCTTCTAATGATGTTGTAATTGAAGAATGGAAAGAAGATGCAGCAGAGTGTCATGCATATGACACTGAGGAAGAGGATGTGCAGGTTGAGGAACCAAAACCTGAAAATGAAGAATGTCTATTGGAAAAAATGAAGAATGAAAAAAGAGAAGAGATTGCAACTGAGGTTGCAAAGGTTGAAAATATTTTCAGCCCTTTGATGGAAGGGGCATGGAAGGAAGAAAATGTGGGGGCATCCCACACAAGTGGAGAAGGTGTGAAGCTAAAGGAGGTAGAGATGGAAAGTGAGTGGAGTAATTTTTGTGAAACAAAAGAAGGGAACTCACAAGATGAAATAGTAAACAAAAATGGTCCCAAGTTTGATGATGGGATTGAGGAAGACAAAGATGAAAGGCTATGGAGAGAAGAGATGGGGATAATCCAAAGTTATTTGGATGTTGAAGGTGAAAAGTTGATGAAGTAGAAGAAATCTATTGCACCAGGAGAAGATGGTGATGAAGAGTCTTTCAAGGCTCGTGATTTTTATAACCTTTTTTCTGATGTTTTTTTTGTAGGGAACAAAGAGATTGTAGTAGGATGTCACATCTATGGCATCGAAGAAGAAATCCTCATACAAGAGGATAAGGGAGGAAAAGAAAGAGAGAGGCCTGAAATGGAGTTATGTCTTTTTGAAGGCATAAATGAAAAGAGGTTACAAGTTGCAATTGAGACTGATCTTGTTGGAAGCATGAAAGAGGAGAATGAACCAAAATTTGCAACAGATTATGAGAAAAATGAAGTTTTAAGTCTTGTACAAGAAATACCAGTGGTAGCAGAACCTAAGCAGAGCCAGTTTGTTGGTATGAAAATAAGAGGGGTTGAAGAGAAAGTTGCTACTGAAGAAATTTGGTTGTTGGAAATTCTTAATTTTGTTCCTGAGAAGTTTACGGATTTAGTGGTGAATGACAATGGAAGGAATGTTCTTGGAGGAGGAGGAAAAATTGTGGTGGGTTAATTTCCACAAAGGTGGAAGACTATGAGGAAGAATGGTGCAGATTTGAAGTTTGCAATTAAATCTGAAGGAGAAGGTATATACAGAAAGAGGAAAGTCAACAAGTGCAGATAGAAAAACTTCAAAGGCATTAGTCGAGGAGATTGAACAATTGGAAAGTGAGGAAAAGGAAATCAAAACTAAAGGATGGCATGATAGACGCCATGTACAGGAGCACATGATTCTAAATCACCTGGGGATTGTGATGTACGAGCATCATGCTCCACCTCCCCTTTGGTCGGTGTTTCTCCCTCATCGACAAAACTTTTTCTTATAAGAAGGAGGTTTCTACCCATTCCAACAACAGAACAATGGTGTTGGTGGATTGAAGGTCATCAATGTGATAGGGTGTCATCAACAAGACCATGTTCTAAGTCCCAATGATGGAATGATCATGTTGGCATAATGGGGTACATCGACAAGAGATTTGGATTTAAATGGGACCATGTTCCATGTCCCAGTGATGACCCGATGGTGACAGGGTGTAACAGGTTCATCAACATGAGTGCGTAGTATCAGTGAGACATCATTTTTTGTCCCAGTGACAAGCCAACAAATGATGATCAACGAGACATGGTTGATCAGTAGGAGATGTATTGAGGTCCCAACAATATGAAGACAACAAGAAGATGACCATGGTGGGACTGAGTGGGAGGTGACCGACAGGGTGGAATTCAATGTGTATGAACAACTAGTGAATGGTGATAGGATGATTGGTAATTCGCATCCTTGCTATGAATTACAAATGGTGATGATGATATGGCGGTGGCGATTTTGAGGAGAAATACTTGGTTTGGTGTGATATCTTGCTGTCTTGGAGATACTCCAACAAGGACTTATCGATGTGATGTGGTTGCTTTGGAGGGAGATGAGCCAAAGTCTTGGTGATATTCTGATGGTAGTGGATGACAAATGTGGTCACAACACTTGGCGAGGCAAGATTTGACGCCATTTCACATCATTGTTGTGGAATACATGTTCATTGGACAATAATTGGAAGCTATTGATAGTGAGGTAACTGCATGGCGATACTATGACATAGGAGTGAAGAACGACTAGGCCAACATATAGTAAGAGATGCGATAAAAGGATAGCTGGAGACTAGGAAGAGACGGGAGAGGGGAGAGTAGGAAAAGTTGAAGAACTATCTCAGTGGTTAATAGGAGAGAGCTTGAAGTAGAGAGCGAGTCAAGGTAGCATGCAAAGAGGGTCAGAAGCTGAAACCAACTATCTCAAGAATGGTGCATGAGTAGAGATGAAGTTTCCTAGAGAGCTCAAGGAGAAGAGCTTCAAAGAGTAGAGCGTGATGTGAAGTGGAATAGGGGATTGCCCTATAGATGTGAATTTCTAAATGTAATCCTATAATCTATTCCAAATGGATAAAAGAGAGAGTTATTGACTTGTGTTGTGTCAGTCTTTGTGTGTGTGTGGTCTGAGTTGGTTGCGTGATTGGATAGCCTAACAAGGCCCTCTGATCTTGACTTCATCAATTTGATGCTTGAATGCTTGAAACCTACATCACAATGTTAGTTCCAAAACATAATATGAATATAAATAACAATATGATGACATGATCTTAATTATTGTTGTAGATGATTGATAATGCTACTCTTCAATGCTCTTGACAATAATATTTTCTCTTGTGAAAGTTTCCTTAATGCTAGATATTTTGGATTGATAAAATAACTATATGTATAGGTTTTTATCTAATTTCTCAAAAATTAAATTCCATAAGCCAACATTTGAAACTTGAATTTGAATAGTTAAAATACCACCAAAAATATATTTTAAATTGGGTCTTAGCACTTAAAGAGAACCCATTCACCCTTGGGTGAATGGGTCTTGGGACCTAAATCCAGGACACACAATTTCCAAGATTTTTAAATTAATGTTTGAAATTGTTTAATATAGGTTCCCCTTTTGGAAAACAGGAATAATAAGGCTTTGGAATGCATAATTTGGTCAATTAGAGGCTTAATTAAGTTCAATTAATTAAGGGGACCCAAACATAGTGTTGAAATGTAAAGGAGTACATTTTTCTACACTACAAAACTAATAATGTTACTTAACCTCTTCATTTACACCTCTTACAAGCATGACAATTGTGGCTATATATTTTTCTTTAGTAGTTGACAAAATAGTAGTTTGTTCCCTCTTCCTCATCAAACTTATTGCTCCCCCAAACAAAATACACATATGCTTCTTGACCTTTAGTTTTCAAGATCCTTAGACCAATCAAAATTAAGAAATCCTCTTACACTCAACACTCTACCCATATCATTAGTAGCATGATAAAAAAAATTAATTATTTAAGTACTTGAACACTCCTTTTTACATGTGTTCAATGTTTTCTACTTCACTATGACATGAACTTAATTAGAATTTCCACTGCTTGGGCAATGTCTAGTCTTATGTAAATCCTTAGATACATGAGACTTCCTATTTCATTGGCATAAGGAACCTTTTTTATGTCCTCCAAATCCTCCACAAATTTAGGATAATGTTCCATAATCAACTTTATTCCAATTGGAAGAGATGAACTTATTGATTTATTGTCCCACATTCCAAAATTTTGCAAGATTATCTCAAAAAAATTCCTCTAGTTTAGCTATAGTTTCCTTTTACTTCTATACCTACATATCTGCATCCCAAGAAAATATTTTGTAGCTTCTAAGTCTTTCATATCAAACTTACTAGACAATTCAGTTATAAGTTTTCAAATTAATGATGTATTGTCTCTAATGATAAACATATCATCAATATATAAAATAATACTTATAATATCATTATTTACCTAAATATACACAATGATCAACATCACTTCTAAAATCCAATTTTATCTTGTGTCAAAATTTTGGTTCCACGTTTATGGAGACTACTTTAATTCATAGAAAGTTCTATTCAACTTACAAACTAGTTTGTCTTTATCATGAACATCTTGCATCCTTTAAATTGATTTATAAAAAAATACTACTCTAAGTCTCCATGTAATAATGGCATCTTGACATCTGTCTACTCTATCTCCAAATCAAGTGCTATAGCAATAGATAATAACATTCTAATGGAACTCAATTTAGTAGGGGGAATATTTCACTAAAGTTTATTGCTTCAACTTGGGAATAACTCTTTGCCACCAATTTCACCTTGTACTAACTACTCAAGTGATCCATTTTCTCTAAACTTCTTCTTAAACACCCACTTGCATCCAGTGGGTTTCCCATCTTTAGTTAGATCTACCAAATTCTAAGTCTTGCATTGCTTTAATGTCATCATCTCATCATCCATAAAAAATTTCCAAGACCCTTTCTCTTTTTAAGTGAGAGCCTTTTCCACGTAACTTGGTTCACTATCATTATAGGTTAAATCAAATACATAACAAAAATATGGTGGATTATACCTTTCAAGTGATCTTTGTTGTCTTGTAGACCTCATTAATTGTGGTGAAGAATCTATTACCACATCTGTACCATGTTAATCACATTTTATTTTAGCTTTTTTTTCCTCTTCCTCTACCAAACCATAATGTCCACTATCCTATTTAGGTTCTAGTATAGTTTGTTGATCCATATTTTTTACAAATGCACCCTCTCAATTTTAATATTATTTGATTGTTCAAATTTAGGCTTTATACTAAGTTCCATGTGAATGCAAAATACATTGAATAAATAACATTCATGATTTCTAAATTCTAAAGCTTGTAACCTTTGAAATTTTCTCCATAATTGATGAAAATGTACTTTTTAGCTTAGGGATCCAACTTGGATTACTACTTCTTAAGAACTTATACAATCCTCTTAACCAAATACCTTCAAGTGTCTCACAATTTGTTTTATTCTAGTGGACACTTTATATAATTTCTTATTTCTTAGTGCAAAATTAGGAGACCTATTCATCAAGTAACATGCAATGCTCATTGTCTTTGCCCAAAACTCATGTCCTAGACCTGCACTATACAACACTCCTAGCTTGATTGATCAAAGTTCTATTTAATATTTTTTCCACCCTATTCTATTGTAGTGCATATGAGGTATTCCTTTGCTTTATAATTCCAACATGCTTATAAAAGAAATCAAACTCTTTAGATTAGAATTCACCTCCTTTATTTTTCCTAAACACATTTATTTTCCTACTAGTTTGATTCTCAACTAGGGCTTATAACTTCTTAAATTTGAGAAATACCTTGGACATAAGTCTAATAAGATATTTTCAAAGTATACCTAGAATACTCATCAGTGAATTGTACCTACTATAGAGACTTACCAATGGATGACATTTCGAGAGGATCATACACATTGTTATGTATCACCTCCAAAATCTCTTCTACTCTAGTGCTTCTAGAGTTAAATCACACTATTATGCTTTCATAGCACATAATTCTCACAAAATTCAAAACTATTTGAACAATCAATAAGACCTTCTATTATATTCTTATTCACTAGGGGTTTTAAATACTTTCTCACTCAAATGATCTAACTATAAATGCCATAGTATCCTTGATTTAGATGTAGTAACACTAGCACAACCAGATAAATTTGATGCATCCAACCTATACAAAGTACCATGCCACATTATTTTTGTAAGCACCAAATTACCTCTAGCTAATATACACCATTTTCCATAATTTAAGTGACATGAACTATTGCATCATCGATTTTAAACCTAGTTTTTGCAGTGCATCTATGAGTCCATATTCTACCATCCATGAAAGAAACTTTGGCCTTTCCTTGATCAACAATCTTCAAAGATTTTTCATTTAGAAACAACTTCCCCTCATCACTTTTGGTATACTCCAAGTACCACCCCTTATGTGGTGTGATGTGAAAGTAAGCACTAAATCAATCAGTCAAGAATTATCACCAATGACATTAGCAAGAAACAAAAGCATCACTACTATATTCATTTATGTTAGAGGACTTATTAGAGAAATCATTCTTTTTCTTAGACCTACACTCGATTATGCAACCCTTGCCATAATTCTAGAATTTTACCTTAGAATTACTAGAGTATTTAGACATGTCCTTTCCCTTTGAGATCCTGCATTTTTCTTCCTTTTAACTCTCTTCTCTTTTTATCTACCTCTAACCATAAGGAAATCATAAGATTGATCATCTAAAGACTTTATTCTAGTTTCTTCGCTTGAAAAAATGCAAATCACATTTCAAGTTTTAAGTGTTGTATCATTAAAACTTATTGACATCAAAATATTATCCCATGAATATGTTAAGGAACAAATTAAAAAAATGCATTTGTCCTCTTCTTCCATCTTGATTCTTATTGATGCAAATTAACATACTATCAGATTAAAATTATTTAAATAATCAATTACACATCCACCTTCCCTTATTTTCAAAGAATATAACCTCTTTAAAATAAGTTTATTTACCAAGATATTAGATTGATATGATGTACCTAAACTTTTTCACAATGAATTTGTTGGTTTCTCTTGAGACACATTGATTAATACATAATACGAAAGACTTAATCAAAGTGTACTTATAACTTTCTTATCCAGTCTTCATTAGACATACTTTTACTTTTCATAGAAGAATATGTTGCAACAAAATAATCTCTCAACTAGAAGATCCTCCATCTTCAACTTCCATAGTTATACAAAACCTAAATGTGCTTTCCATAAATTTAGTGTTCTACTTTCACACAAAATCCCTCAAGAATTTCATTTGATTCTAGTTACACGCCAACATAACTATTTAATTGTTGTAGTTACACCACTACACATGCTATAGATTTGCACTCCAATGAAGTTGATGCCACACAAACAACCAACTTGTACTTTGATACCAAATGTTATAGATTTTCACCCTTGTTATAGATGGATGATAGAATGGAATAATGAATTCTTAATATTGTATTCAATGTGTAGACATCTAAAATTGAACACTTTTGTTTGGTCAATTTACCCCTAATTCAATCAATTGCATATCCTCTATATTAATTAAATAAACCCTATTATTTAATTAATATTCAATTATCCCAACCTTCATCCTAATCTATTTCTTCTAACATTCCTAAACCAAGCATAAAGTAAATAATTACCTTTAATTATTTACCCCCATCCCATTCATTCATTAAATTGAAAAAATACCCTTATTTATTTTATTTAATCCCCAAACACCCTTCCTCCAAATAGATTCCTATTTTTCTCTCACCTCATGTCCCATCCTCCAACTCTCCTATTTGTCTTCTAATCATAACCACTCACCTAATCTACCCCTAATCATTTGTGCACATGTAATCCATGATTAAGTGGGTCAACCATGCCCATCACATCAAGCACATGACCCTTTGTACATGTGACATGAACTTGGTACCATGCTAGATGGGCCTTGTACCCTCAAGGGTACAATATCCCTCTCAAGCCCTCTCCTTACATGCCACTTGGCACAATCTCATGAGTTGAGAGATGATAATTATCCTCCAACCATAATCTCCATCAAGGAATCCTAACTCTTCATCTCTTTTCACCCCAATCCTATATATCCAACCCTAACCATTTATTAAAAAACCACTCATTTCATTTGTAAAATTGTTATGTTATCAAAATTTCTAGTGAGCACACATACAATTGACAAGCTTATGAAAAATCTACTCAACAAGAGGATTTTTATGTTGGTTTGAGCTTTCTTAGCCTAATATTGAGTGTTTGTTTGATTTTATGCTTGTTTTATTTGGTTTTTATTTCTTAAATCATTCACTTTGAGCATATTTTCATGCACATTTATGGAATTCCCGATGGGACCCATGTCATGGGTTTTCTAACAAAATTTAGCCTTTTTTAAGCTATTTACATTTACAAGTTTGATGCAGAGGCGATTGTACACTTGCTTAGGTAGATACATTCTATAAATGGGTGGCTCTGCTCCTACACGGGTGATTGTGCTTCGAAATCCCACTAACTAGTCGGATTGTAGAAGGAATAGGTGATTCTACCTTGTTAATGGGCGATTGCTCTCCACACGAGAAACTCCGCTTCCACACGGGCGACTCTTACTCTACACAGGTGACTTCGCCTCTACATAGGCAATTCTACCTCTACATGGATGACTCCACCTCTACACAAGTGACTCTACCTCTACATGAGTGACTCCACTTCTATACAGGAGACCTTGCTCTACACAAGCAAATATTCCTCCACTCGGACAACTCTTCCTCTATATAGGCGACTCCACCTCTACACAGGCGACTATGCTCTACATAGGAAACTCCGCCTCTACACGGATGACTCTTCCTCTACACAAGAGACCCTACCCCTACTTGTGGGACTTTGTTCATACATAGGTGATTCCGCTCTACTCTTGGGTGATTTCACATGTGGTATCACTTGGGTGAATCCATGACAATTTGGGAAAATCTACTATGATCTTGGGTTATTTTTCTCTTTGCGTCAATGAATATATAAGGTATAAAAATCTAGTTTAGGAGATTTCTTTTACATTTCTCTTTATCATTTGGATTTCCATTTTTTTCTTTGGGAGCTTCACCCTTGAACCCATATATGTGAGGGATCTCATACCCCCTATCATTGGGGTAGGTGTCCCAAACCTCTTTGGGTTAAGATTCATTTTATTTTGATCACTATTGGTATCTAATCATCTTCTTTTGTAGCTTGATATTTTTTACCAAAAAAAATCATAAACTACTAACATATCTTCTACAGGTTTGCAATCAAAGAATATTTTTATGATTAATATAAGCACACTTCAATTACTAAAGGGTTAATTTATTGTGTGCATTGTTTGAGATTATTTTTTGGTGTATACCCTCCTCTTGCACCATTTTATGAGCCTGGGAATCTAAAATCACAAATCAATCCAAGTCTTGTTTTGTTATCCCAAGAATGATAACTTGCACATATGCTCTCTCCTTGTATTTTGTGTGAGCCTAGAGATCATAAATGACTAGCATATCCTTCCCTTTAGGAGGCCTTCTTAGGGATTTCATCACCCCAAGGGAGTATCTCAACCATAGGAACCGATGGGGTATATAAAGGGGAAAGAATGAAAGTTATACCCCACTCTAGTCACTTTGTGTTTAGTGAAGCTTCAATGTTTGGGTGATACCAAACTAGGAGTGCAGGGTTGGTCTTAATGACTTAGTTGATGTTCTTGTCCCACACTTGTGGTGGGATAGTGTTCACAGATGCACCTCATGTACCCTCATGGTATTTAGAGGGCTCACTAAATCACTTGTACTAGCATGGATTAAGACCTTTCGACCATTGTTTAGTGTGGTGCAAGGTATAGTATCATTCCTGAAGCTACTCACCATATATCTCCCTGAGTAGAGATATGATATTTTTGGGAAAGGTCTCAAGACCTCCAAAGAAAGGAAAAAAGGTGAGCCCTTGTGCAATTGAATCCATATTTATCAACTCTTGAAAGAGAAGTGCCTCACACTAATATTGAGATATTAGCCTTTGGTTAGTGGGCCTACACTATGTTAACACGCCTACTTGATTAATCTAGGCTTGTGATTTTTGGCATGTCTTCCTATGGTTACTTATGCATATCTTTAGTCCACCATGTATTCATCCATATTGTGTCTTTATGATTACAGTCTTTGGTCCTTTTTCCATCTCTATCTAGTCATCCTTGGGTGACTCTGCTTTGCACTTTGGTGGATCTCTCTTGGGAAAATTTTCTATGTTCTTAGGTGGATCTTCCTAGGTAGTCATCCCTAGTGTCCAATCATCCTTGGGTGACTCTACCTCTACTTGGGTAGACCTACTCTCTCTTGGGTGAATCCACTTTTTTCTTGGGTGGATCCTCATAGGTAATCATCCCTAGTCCAACCCATCATTCGTTCATGGGAAATTCTTCCTCTAATTGGGATGATCCACTCTCTTCTTGGGTGATTCTGCTTGGGTGATTCTATGCCCCCCTTGGGTGATTTTGCGTTGTTATTGGCTGAATCTATTTCTCATAGAAAATTTGGAGAGAAAATCCTTCCTAACATGAATAGCCAATGTCCTCCTGAGTCCAAAATTGTAATCAATTTTTTTCCACTTCATATCTATCCCAAAATAATCACTTCCATCTCATCAAACACCATCAACCTATCCAAAACATCATCCTTCTGAACAAGGAGTTAGCTAAACTAATCCTATCAATATCCAATTCATCCACAATCCAAAATCCAACCTTAGATACTTAATCAAGATCCTAAATCTTAAAACAAATAATCCATCGTAATAATTTCTTGGGAACTTAGCCTATCCTAAGTTAGTAATCTCTCATTCAATATATTTCACCTTAAGCTAGAGGTATATTTTGCATCCATATATTCTCTTGATTGAGAACTTGGCCTATCTCAAATAAGAAATCCATCCAATCAAACTTTGACATAGGATCTCAACCATAGTTGAGAGGATACTATCAACCATCCATCCAACAATCACCCCATATGTTTCATTGCATCCTTGAACTTAGGAGACCCTCTTGCCATATCAACAAAATTATCTTAATCTTAGATTAAATCAAATCCTAATTTGAGAAAAATATAAATACCAATTTGAGCTTTAGTACATCCACATCTAATATCTTCTGATATCAAAAAAAATCTTAAGATCCCTTCTTCCACATTCTTCTACTCCATTCCATTTACCTTCTAATCATCTAACCCCTTGACTTCCATCCATTCCCATCCAATCCAACATAATGAATCCATATTCTCCCTCAACAATACCAAAGATAGTAATCAAGGGAAATCCTAATTACATTGAGGATGATGATGAAAGTCTTGTTGATCAAGATGAGTATAAAATAAAACCCTTTGATGCCATCATTGCTAGCAAGCTTGCCCCAAGTTTCTTCCAAAATCCATTCACTCATCCACACTACCCCATCATGTCTCCATCCATACCCACTATCAATCCTTATGCTACCTTTGAAAAGGGAAATACATTAGTCCCTACATCTACATCTCCATCTTATCTCCCATCCACATCTCCCACTTATCTATCACTCACATATCCCTCTCATCCAATAAAAAAATGATTTACCATAATAACCACTAAGTAAGGATTCCTAAAAAATTTAAGGATTAATGATTCTTTCTATCAATTGAATAGATTCAATCTTATACATACACGAGGAAGGTAATAAAAAAGAGAATCAAAAAATTATGCTAATATTTTTTATCACTTAGGAGCCGTGTGAGAAGAAAGTCTCATGCATAGTCCTAAATGAGAGAAAAGAGGGAGAATTCCTCTTTTCAACTCTAACTCCCCCACTCCAATCATTGCTTTTATTCTTGTTATTTCAAAAGTAGCTTCTTCAGCTTTAGCCACTAGAATTTTTTATTTTATTTTTTATTTCTCATTGAACGAATGGAATCTTCTTTTGGAAATATTAGCTATTCATACCTTCATCTTCTTCCCTGGCCATATCTCAACCTCTATCTTTCCATGACAACACTATCACCTTAATCCCTAGTCCAAATCCATAGTACCATTATCCTCCAAACCATCTCCCAATCTATAATCCTAATCCTCCAATCCATGATCCCAATCCTCCATCTACTTCTTCCCATATCAATCCACCATATACTTCCTCCTATCTTAATCCACCATCCCATTCCTCCCATATTAATCCACCATCCATGTATTCCTATCTCAATCAACCTTCCTATCTCAATCAACCTTCCAATCCCTCATACATTAATCCTTCCTCCAATCCATCATATTTCCATCCTTCATCTAATCTTGACCGCCCCATTACTCCTAATTCTCCACCTACTCTAAGTCCTCCATTTATTCCCATCCCAACATCTAATCCTAATCCTACATCTACTCCTAATACTCCATCTACCCCTAATCCTCCACCTAAGCCTAAAATATATAAGTATCTCATTTTTTATGTCATCCAAGGACTCCTAGAAATAAGTCATCATTAAACCCACATTCCAAAGTTGTGGATTCATTTCACCCCACTCCACCATGCATGGGCATTAGTGATGATTCCCTTCTCCATCCTACACCTATCATTTCTCTTACTACACCTAACACCATCCAAACTATTGAAACCGTTCAAACCATCAAAGCTATCCAAATTTGATCTCCTTCTCCTACTCCTAGCATTAACCAAACCCACTCCCAAGAACTTCATGAATCCTTTATCCTTCCATCAACCCCATCCGAGGATTCCATCTAACACTCCTCCACCATCCTACCACCCACACAATTTGAAACATGTCAAGAGCTTGTTCCAAATTATACCAATATATGCCCTCATCCAAATCAAGATCCCATCATCCCACCTAATCCCTCTTATGATCCTTGATCATCCCCTCATTTAAATCAAAGATCATAACATCCCACTTAATCCTCATTACAATCCATTATTACCCCCTCCTCCAAATAAATATTCAACCATCCCATCATCTCCAACTCATGATCCTTTATCACCACCTACCCAAACTATCCAAACACTGCCTCTATTTCCCCTTGTTCCTCTCAATTTCACCCATTGTGTTTCTCTTGCAGTAGAAGAACAAAGCATATCCACCACCATCCTCCTCCACCTAACAATCCTAATTTATATGAGTACCATAGGGCCAAAGGACATACAACTTCAATTTTTTTCAAGCTAAAGAATCTCATCCAATATTTTATTGATAAAGGTGACATCACTATTGAAGATAATCCCGACAATTCATCTCAAAATAATAAAATAAATAATAACCATAGCTCACATGATGAGAAATTAGACATATATCAAGATACTTTTCATGAGCATGATCAAAACCATCCATCTATGTCTAACAATGGCTTATCTCACAATAATGGCATTAGTCCTAGCCATAACATATCCACCTCATTTAACTCCATAATAGGCCATATTGAAGAATCCTACCCACAAGAAGCCTACATCTCTCCTCCCATTCATTTATCCTCAACATATTTGTAATATCAATCCACATCACTCCCATCAAATAAATCATCCAATAATAACACCTTTCAAGATTTCCAAAAGATCCAAGATAGATAATCCATTGTTTGATAAAATTACAACCTATGATCAAGAAATCCTAGATCAAATACCATCATATATTCCTTCAACCATTATGCCCACTCTAGATATTCCTATTCAAATTCCATTACCACCATGCCAACATATTGAGGCTACCCTAGAGTCCTTTATTCCTACCACATTATCAGAACTAAATCCATGTCAAGAATACAATCCAAATCATAAAGGAGAAAGCCCTGAAATGAATCAAGATCAAGTTACCAAATCCTCCATCACATCCTATCATTGATTGAGATCACATTCCTCTCAACTTTCATGATGATCCCATCATCCATCTCCATTCCATCCATGATCCAAAAACTAAAGTTGACCCCATCCATATTCTAGTAACCTTCATTTCTACATATAAGACACTTTCTTCCACTAGACACATAGATGATCTCCCCCTTGTTCATCCAATTTAAGAGTCCTCTCTAGAAATATTCAAAAATAAGGAAGCTATAGCTAAGTTCACAGGACTCCATGAGGATATCTCATAGAATTACAAAGAAACAAGAATAAATATGGAGAAAGCACCACTATCTTATTAGCTTGGATCACTTCCTTTTTTAAAGGAAAGTCTTCTTACTAATGAGAAGATAACCACCATTTATTATTCCAACAACATAAATAGGAGTTAGCATCTTGTTACCAAAACAAAACATATCCTATTGCAAAAAAAAAAAATTCAAAACATGCAATGTAAAGGAAAAGGATTAGGCTTACATGAACAAGTTATTCTAGAGCCCATATAGTTTGTTGACAATCCTAAATATCAAGTACTTGGTTATTCATCAATCAAGAAATCTAGTGATGTTAGTGATACCTCCATGATACCAAGGGAAAATTCATCTAATGCAAACATCAAAATAGGGGTCATGAATAGTCCTTACAATAAGGTTGTTGCCAACACTCCTCCATTACACATCATATACCATCATTCACAAATCCTTCAATCCAATAATTGGGACCAAAAAAATAAAAATCTTTTCAAAGAAAAAGATCAATCCATTGAAGCTAATAAATCCAAAAATCAAAGTGGACACATATAGTTGAAATAGATCCTAAGGAAAAGTGGATCGTGCAAAGCATCCAATCCAAATACAAATCCAAAATTCAATGACATTATGGAGCCATCTCAAAAAGAGCCTTCCATCACTCAAAAGTGTCCACCTCCCTTCAAATAGTCTTTGATACCACTAGGAAAGGAGTATAAAATTTTTGGTCTCCAACACACTCAAAATCTCACATCCACACTCCATCGTCCATCATCACAAGTTTGGAAAATAAAAAATCCTACATCGAAACTACCAAATAATTCATCCACGTCTCACATCCCCCACCAAAATCCAATATCCCACCTAAAATCCAAAAATCCCACATTCATCATGTATTGGAAGCAACACTTTATCATAAGGATTCTAATGGAACTCTATCACGATATGCACATTTAGATAAATCCAACTCTAGTATCAACAAGGATCACAATAACATCTAGGGGCTATATGCAAGTGCTCTTATCTTGTCAAATCAACTCCTCATGCCAGGAAATTATTGGCACATCATGATAGAAACATCTAGATCAACACCGCCAAGTGGTCCAACATAGTTGGTGATCATTCAAAAATGAAACAAAAAAAGTAAAGAAAAATAATTTAATCCAATAGTGAAAACCATTCTTATGGTGCTTTGGACAAGTACCATTATGAAAACCCATTCATGAGCATCATGTGTAACATCAATTATCTATGTGTACTATTTTATTTGGAAGCATTTTATCTCATATATCATGCCATTATATCCTAACACCACTATCTATCCAATCCATTCCACTTTCATCCATCTTCCCTATTCATCTTGATCTTGATAAGACTAGGGGCATATACTTCAAAACATTCTTTTGGAAAAATCTTGACATGGTCATTTTTGTTTGACTACACACTATCCCATGTCATAAAATCACCTACATAACACTATCCAAATATTTAGCCTGGGTAAAACTTGTTATCCTATTACGAGATAGAGTAAAAATACAAAGTTGTGTCACAGTTTTGGCCAACTTATCAACATAAGTGAATTTTAGTATTTCTAATTGAAAATAAATTTTGGTCAAACATATGATCTACTAAGATTCATTCTAGATAATTTAGATGTGTTCACAACTTTTCCAACTAAAATTGTTGGCTAAATACATATGTAGCACCACTTTGAGGTCGATTTACCAAAAAGAGGAAATTATTTTAAGAAAATGATGTTTCAACAACTTCTACTCATGTAAATATTTTTTATTAAATGTAAAAATACCCTTTTGTAAATTCACAAGTATAGTTTATAAAAAAAAATATTTTAATAGTTTAATTATTATTTATATTTATATTTGTTATTTTACTAAAAATAGGTTATCAACACAAAAATATTAGGTTGATTACCATGCCAAGAGAAATTTTAAAACATCAATTTTTATAATAAAAAAAATATGATGCACTAGATAAAAAATCTATATCAAGATGGTATATTTTATTTATTTTTAGATAAATATTTAATATAAAAGTTGATGTTGAATGGAAAAAACTATGTTTTAATACATACAAATTTTAATATTTACTTAAATATATATATTTATCAAAATTGGAAAAAAAAATATCGATGCACTAAAGTTCAAGTTATAAATACACAAAAAGAAATTGAAGGAAAAAAAATTCTATATAAAGATCGATGCCTCATGTAACCTCATTTTTCAATATTTTATCACCAACTAAATTATAATGTTAATTTATAAAAACTATATTCAAATAATTTTTTAGTTTTTTTTTTTAAATACAAACATAAAATATACTAAAAATACATATTTTATTAGTTCACATTATTTCAAAATTCAAAACATATATGCCACTTTTTAGTGCTTCAAGTTTAAAAGTTGGATTAGTGTTGGTTGTTTCCTTTATAAAAGTGTGACATAGCTTTGTACTTTTAATTGGTAGTCCTTGGACATAAAATCCATTATTCTAGATCTATTTGAATAATGCCTATTCTTCACATATTATTATCCATTGCACTAGTCCATTCACCCAATCATAGTGTCCCATACATTGCTAAACACCAGGGGCAAGTGATTACATCTTTCTTTTGAATAAATCTTGATATATGTCTTCTAGCTCACTTAGTGATCTGGACACCTTTTAAAAATTGTAAAAATAAAACATTTATAAAAATACACAAAAAATACTTTCACAAGCATTTTTCACCATCTCATGAATAAAATTTTCCATCAATATTCTCCATCAACATCAATCTGAACAATCCCCATCAATCACATATTGCCTACACTCTAGTTGATTATTAAATTATTTGATAGATTTCATCCCTAGCCTAGCTACAAATCTTGATCTAGCTTATCCAATCATCATCATTAGGATGTGTCCTTCCTAATCATTGTGTTGTTCCTAGATCTTAACAACACTATCCTTGCATT
Source organism: Sequoia sempervirens (assembly GCA_007258455.2). Taxonomy (NCBI): domain Eukaryota; kingdom Viridiplantae; phylum Streptophyta; class Pinopsida; order Cupressales; family Cupressaceae; genus Sequoia; species Sequoia sempervirens. Next base: position 48,977,984 of record VDFB02047230.1, read on the forward strand.
GTTCTTATCGTCAACAACGTTATCATCATCAATCAATCAATCAAATCAATCAACTTTAGCTTTACTAAGGACAAGATCTCAAGAGGTCTTCAATATCCCTACAAATCCATATCTCTTCATCATTATCATCACAATCAAAAAAAAATAAAAACATTAAATAATACCAAAAACCCAAAAAAAACTAAAAAATTCTAAAAATTTAAATCATGACAACATCTACCATATCCATAATAATTTTCTATTGCCTAGAAAAGACATCCAAGCAAGAATAAACTATGCAATACCCATAGACATTGAACGTTCATGAAATAATAATGAATAAAAAACTCTTATTAAAACATCTACAATATACTCATCTATTGGAAAATAAAATTTAAACATCTTATCCAACCTATTATGCCTTAACGGATACATCCTACAATAGGCATTATCCATCTTGAGCATATATCTCTTGGCAATAAAATTTAAAGTTTCTTGGTATATTTGGTTAGTGAGTCTTTTTAATATTATTGCTTGATGTATCATATTGTCCTATTTCATTGTTCCTAGAGGATATCTTAAAATGATCTTAGAGGAGCAAGATTGGGGCAAATTCATTTTTTTTGTATACCATGTTTTTGGAATTTTCTTATGCATTATTCGAGTTGGTGTGTTCCTTGTGTGTGTTGGAATGGCTTCTAGCATCACCACACTTCTTGTGTATATAAGGTCATTTAAATACCTTTTTGCATTAGGAATATTATGCTTTAAGTTTCATTTTCCTCACATGCTTGACAAGGTTCTATTATGTCTAGTATGAATGAGGGCAATCCTTCTTGTTTGCAGTGTCAATTGTATTCATGCAAATGATATAAATGAAATATGCATAGAATCTAGCCTAAATCAAACCAAATACACACAAACCTCAAAAGATCAAGTGTAGTGTTTTGTTATGTTGATACCTTGGACGTGGTTGCTCATGACTCCAATATCATAATGATATGATCAAGATGATTCAATAGAAATTTGGGCAACATAATAGTAGCATAAGTGTAGATATGCCAAATGGGATAGGAGGCATATCGTTTACAAAAATTCTATGAGATAAGTCAAGGGTCAAGATGCATTAATTAATGGATGGCTATGATTGACTAAGGATTAGGGTTGGGATCAAATTTGTAGTCATGTGACAAGTGTCACATGAGGGATAAGGATTAGGTATTAGGATTAGGGTAATATCCTTATGTGGATGGTTAGGATTAAGAGGTGTGATATTAAATGAAGGGATGAGATGGAAATTTTCTAGATTCAATGAATATATACAAGAGGTTAACATTAGACATGTGAAGGGACATTTTTCACATGATGGAAAATCTAGATTAGGATCCATGTGAATGGAATCAATGGCTAGGATTAAATGGATAAGGATTGAGGAATAAAGTGGAATTAAATAATGGAGGAAAAGGTAATGGGCATTAATTAGGCTTAATTAATTAATTAATTTAGTTGAAGGATTTGGGGATAAGAGTAGAATTAATTAAATAGATATTAAATTTATTTAATTAAAGGTGATGGATAAGGGAAAAGGATAAATTAATTAATTAAATACATATATTATTTACTTAATCAATGGCTTAGGATAGGCTAAAATTTGGTGTGGTTGGGTAAGGTCATATTTCAGGCGTTTACATCAATTTCCATACAAAAGGTACCAAAGTCACCTTGGTTTTTCATACCTTGGTGTACATATATCCATTTTCCACAATAAGTGTTAGGATGATAACAAAAGCACAAAATAGAAAGAACACTATCTATCAATACCTATCCACACCAATATATTTTTATTCATCTCTCTTTCATCTCATTCATCATCCATCCAATTATGTGATATCAATCAACAATAACCATCTTATTACCTCCTCTCACCCCACCTTCCTCATCCATATCTTTCTTACCCTACTCTTTCCATTTTCTTCACCTCTATCACATCTATCCAACCCTTTTTGAGAGTTTGACCTAAAAATTTCATTGTTATTCCAACCTCTCAATGGGGAAATCCTACCTTCATTTCTTCATTCAACTGGGGCATGTCATCACAATTATTTTATACTTTCTTTGATACAACGCTATAAAAATACATTGACTCAAAGAGGGACAAAATGTAAACACTTATATTTGGCTAACACATTTCTTCCAAAACATACCATTTCTATCATCTAGCCTAATCAATCTATCTTTAGCATTTAATTAAATAATTTTATTATAAATAATTAAACTAATGACTATTTCCACTTCATCTTGAAAATTAAATGATTTTTAATTATTTAATTAAATTATCTATTTCATCATTTATCATCTATATTGATTAAATAATTAACATTATTTAATAAATTTACTAATCATTCCTCTTTCCCAAAGTTTAATTAAATAAAATATTATTATTTAATTCATTCATTTCCCATTTCCCACTTCTTAAATTAAATATATTTTTTAAATTATTTAATTTATCTAATTATTCCTCTCAAAATTATCCTCTTCTAAAATAAATAAAATTAATTATTTTATTTATTTCCCCTTTTGCACATGTAATTATTAATTAATTACCCATGCATTTTCACCTCACTAGTCAAATCCCACTCACTTTCAATCCATTATTCATTACATTCTCTTAATTGATTGTTAGTTACACTTATCTCTTCAATCAATTCTCTTAACTAACCCATACAATCAGTTAGTTGCACAATTAGGAGATGAATTAACTCCTCATCAATTTTGAGCCATTGATCTATTCAGTCTTTCATTAGATCTTGACTATTGATTGGTACCACCAAAAATCTTTAAATTTAGCCCTCCTATCATCTATTATTCCTCTCTCATCATTGTGAACAAACTATACACATATTAACAGTGATTTTGTGCTAAAAAATCTGAGAGCAACTATTACTACACTTTTTTCCAAGGTGCAAACATGATAACAATCGAGCTAATCTAAAACATTATATAAAATATAAGTGGTTTACCACTTTTGATTTAAAAAAAAAAAAAAATAGAGCTAATCTAAGGAAAATTATATGGAGGTGTGTGTAGGTTTGTTGCATTTTACTATTATTACAATTTTGTCTTAATGCTCTATTGGTATTGATTTGTGAATTGATTATATGAATTGTGTTATTTGTTATTTCATTATTCAACTTTATAGTCATTTTCTAGGTCATACAACTATTAATTAAATAATTTTTAATTATTTGATTAAAATAACACATTTTCCATTGTAGTTAAATACTTTTTAATTATTTAATTATTTATATTAATTAAATGATTTTTAATTATTTAATTAAATAATTATTGGACTCTAAAACTAAATAAATAATTTATTTAGTTTGAATTTGCACATTCCTCTAAAAATAAATAAATAAATCATTATTTTATCTATTTTCTAAATATATGATTCTATTTTTTATTCCTCCAAAAAAATTAGTGAGTTGACTATAATCATATTAATTCACTCACTCACTTCTACTTCATCCACCCATGTAGTCAATCATCAGACTCATGCAACCACTTAACTCCTCATCACAACCCTTCATTTTGACACGTCATGTGCACATTCCTCATGATCTCTCAAACATCCTCATCTGTTGATCTCACCACTTGTCCTATACTATTGATCAAATGTCATTTAAAATTATGAACATCCATATTCTAGCCATTCAATATCTCCATGAATCTCCACAAATTTTGCATTCATACTATACTCAATTTTATATTTATTTTGTTAACAAGGTTATGGTAAGGTTTTATGAGCAATCCACATACTATTCAAATCAACATTAGCACATTCTAGAATGGAGTAAGGCTAGGAATTTTGGTGGAGGTGTAGTAGTTAGTTTAGGTTGATTTCATTTTCTTTCATATTTGTGCACACACTTCATTGAGATAGGTCATTTGATTATTGAATTGGGTTTGTTATTGCTTCATTTCCATTTAAGAATTCAATAATTTGATTTCCCCTATTCACAATTTTAACAATGTAATCATCATGAATGTAATATTTTTATACTAGATCTTGTAACTTACTTAGAAATGAGTCAAAAAATCCACATGAGGAAGTGGCATGTGTTTATGGGATTTCAACATAAGTGTGTAAATATCACAATAAAATAATGGAAGTCTAGATTCCCAAATCAAACACATGATGAGACTTTTAGAGTTTAGCTATTAGCCAATAAAAAATATATAATTACTTTAAGAATATACAACTTTACATTAATACAAACACGTTCCTCTGTACTCCTTGAAACTCCACGTAAGATAAATTCTCAACTTTTTTCTTAGGAATTTTAAATTTTCACAAGACCTAACCTTTCCTATGAATGATTAAATTTTTTATAATTTAATATTGTGACCTTTTATGCAAATTAGCCATACTTAAGATTGGAACCATGAAAATTGACATGGTAAATTAACAACTCAAGGTATACATGAAGGTATACAATTTAAAGTAGAATTGAAAATTTTCACAACAATAAATTGCAATAAACATCAATTGAGTGTCATAATTGTAAATGATAAAAATTATTGTAATGATCATATTATTAGTTTTAATAGGTAAGTTAAGGGAATCTATTAAATGCCTCTCCCATAACAAAAAGGAACTCTAGAACAACCAACAACATTTTTGAGCTAAAACCTCAATACAACTTAACTAACCCTTCCTAAAGAAGCTAAGGAACATAAAGCTACTCAAAAATAAAAAATAACATGTACTAGAAAACACTAATAAAAAACTAAGACCAATAAGCACCTAACTCTAAAAAATCTCCAAATTTCCTCAAAGAATGAGGAAAATAAAATTAGGAGCAAGCCAAAATCAATCTCCTTCTCTTATGAGAAAGGGAGCCCTCTATAGTCCATTAAGTATTATTGCTTATAGAACTATTGGCATTCCACCTCTAATTTCCTCCCTCTAAGATTTTTAGTTGGAGATAGATTATAGAGGGCTTCTTAACCTTGATGAGAAACAATCCAAGTCACCCCCTAAAATTTGTGCTGAAAGAGAAACATGAATCTAAAAATGATATTTTCTTACAACCCAATCCTCAACCTCTATACTATCTCCTGCAAATAAAAACCTTAGACCCCTCTTCAAAAAGTGAAAAATATCAATAGATAACTAGTTGCCATTTTTTATATCCTCATTTCCCTTCTCCTTTCCAAAATTTTATCCACACTTTCCCTTCAACCTACAATTCATTTTTATCTTAAGACTTTTAGTTTGTGAAATGGTTGAAATGTTTACTATTTCATTGGAAAATAGACCATCTTTCTCAACTTCCTTAGAATCCAAAAGATCCAAATCCTCAACATCAAAATCATTCAATAAATTCAGTTCACTATTGATTCCTATTCTTGGAGAAACTTTGAAATTCAAAAAATATTTTTTCTCAATAAAGACCTCTAGGAAATTACTTCAAAAGAAGAGGATAAGACAAGTTTGAAACCTTTTCTAGTAAAAATACAAAGCAACCATAATTCCTCAACACAAAGTCTAAATTAGGCTAGCTTATTTTAAGAATTATCCATTTAATTTGTAGAGCCACATTATTACCTAAAACCTTGGAAGAGTTGCATTCCTATTTATGCTTGAGCTAATTACACCAAAAATGTCCCAAAGGTAGTCTTTTGTAGTTAAAATATTGAATCAAAATGTCAAACCAATACATATTTTAGATGGAGTGGAAAAAAGGTTTGGAAATGTCCATCATAAGGCATACCCTAAGAAAATTGTTGAGTTCCTTCCTAACTTGACTCTATTATGACCAACCTTTTTAGCTAAAATTTGAGCAAATCAACAACTCACAAAACTAGAGGAAGATTTTAAAATCAATTCCTCATTTGAATTTTAAAAAATTCCACTACCTTTAGATTAAAAAAGGGATTCAAAGGGCACATGAAGACACCAACTACTAAGAAAAAGGATCATTATTCCAACAAATTGTCCATTCTTAGGAGTCTAAAATTCTTTTTTTTTTTTTAAAGAAGAAACCCTTAGGAAGTAAGGAAACAAAAAGGTCTTTGATAGTATTCCATTTTTCTTCTATTTTTCTTCTAAGATAATAATGAAATTATGAATGGAGGACCCTATTAAGGATTATCAAACCATGTATCCAAATAAAAACACTCAAAAATATCACACAACATAATTCAAATAACTCCCCTATTCCAACATCACACAAGACATATGTAGAACAGTACTTTATCAATTCATAATCTAAATACATTAATGTACTTTATTGCTACAATGCACTATTAAAAATGGACTTTTATCTTAAATTATAATTCCAAATAGACACAAACGAGTGTATGCCTTCTTAAGCACTATAATTATGAGAAAATGTTCTATTTGGTATTCTCTTTATCTTGGATCTAGGTTCCAATCAGTTTTAGCTCTCTTGTTGGAATATTCTTGTAATTTCTCCCACAAGCTAAATATAAAAAATACTTGAAACTTCTAGATAAGATTTTCTATTTTTGTCTAATAAAATATGTCAGCTTAGCTTCTAAAATTATCTATGTAGTCTCTAAATCCTTTATATAATGAAACAATTGTAGCCACACTTCTCCAAGATAACTTTATCTTCCCTCACACCCTCTTTAAGATTAGCACAACCCCTTGAGGATCTATTTTTGTAGATTTTATTTGTTTGCAAGCAGCAATTTAGTAATGGCACAACCCCTCTCTATTTACCTACACACATGTACAACACTTCACACAAGTTTTATATTTTGTTTCCTTAAAATCCTTGCCACAAGATGTGATGCAACCCCCTCTTTTATACTCTAACTCTATGCACTAGCCTCTCTTTCTATGGCACTACCTTTATATAATTTGGTTGCAGCTTAATAAAATCACTTTCATCTACCTGGAGATTGGTGTTGTGTTTTTTCCTCTCCCCTGACTGTGTGGCTTCTTATCTCTTTCCAATTCTACCATTCAATTTGCCTGAAGTTTTATTTTAATTTTTAACCAACTCTTCATATTCTTCTCGGTATTTCCCAATTTTTATTTGACATGATCTATTCAATTTCTTGTTCTCTCAGTGATAATATATGAATAAATTTTTTTGAGTTAATATTGTCAAACATATCAAATTAAAAATATGAAGGAATCCATGAATAGGCAAGATTTTTGGATGTTGGACTTGACTGCCATAGTCATCCTTTGGGAACAAGATGAACATTGTTTTAATTGACACTGAGATTCAAGTGTAGATCATACAACATTTTGTCAATCAATGAAAACAATGTCATTTTTCCTTTGTCAAAATCGTCTACCACCACCGAATTAAAATTTAACTCTAAAAACCAACCATAAGCTCAAAAAATGCAACCTTAAACTAAAATCAAACAAAGTAGAAGAACACCATTTAACCAAATTATTTTTTGGTTGATGTCAATAGATAGCTTGTTTGCCTGCTCCTGCATCAATTAATAAAATAGTGGTGGTCCTCTCTAATGAGGAAGATAGTTTATTCTGGGCAACTTTGAAAAACAAACATTATAATGTTAAGCAGTGTTAAAGATCAATGTTTTTTGAAGACAGACTCAATCTTGGGAAGTGGCCTTATAAATTATGTTCGAATCAAGCTATTCTTCCAAGGCAGGAGCATTTTCCTAGCTTTCTTCTTAGAATTGCATACTTACAAGCAACAAATTGGTAAGATTGGGAATAGCTCAACCGTTTAACTGTGTTCTTTATGGAAAAACAAAAGAAATAGTAGATCATTAGCCAATTGTGACTATGCACAATACTGTTAGAAATGGTGTCAGGAAAAATTAAGCTCGCAATCACCTTTGGATAACTCTCTTCTTAAGGTCTTTATGGGTTGGCCATTATTATACAGAGATTCCCTCTTCTCTTCGTTATGGATAGTGTCTCTGACTATCATAATTTTGAATATATGGTGGGAAAGAAATTGACAGATTTTCAGGAAAAAGTTCATGTCAAAGGAGGACCTTATAAAAAATTGATATTTCAATCTTTGAGTTGGTGATGGCGGAAGTTTTCAAGTCCTCACTTTCAAATAGATCCTTTTTATACTAGGACTCCGGGATAATTAAGACCTGGCAACTTCTTTCAATTCCAAACAATGGTGCTTTCTTAGTTAAAGCTAAGGTGGATAGAAGCGAAATTGCTTGGATCCCACTGCTTTATGATTTTTTCAAGTTAAACTTGGATGGAGCAGCTAGAGGCAACGCTGGAAAGTCTTGTGCAGGATGTGTGATTAGAAATGAGCTTGGAGGTCTTGTGAAAGTGATTGCTCTCAAACTTCCACTGAGAACAAATAACGTTGCAGAAGCACATGCCTTGCTGGCTAGTTTGAAATTGGTTGTTTCTTTAAAAATTCAAAAGATTATTGTGGAAGGAGACTCTTTAAACATCATTAATGCTTGCATAAATAGAAAGTCTTCTAATTGGAAAATAGGGTACATCCTTGATCATGCTTGGGAGCTGTTACAAAACTTCACAGTCTTTGAATTCAAACACTACTACAGGGAAGCAAATGTTGTGGCAGATTCTTTAGCCAATATTGACATTGAAATGGGGGAAGAGAACATATTTTTGGATGAAACAAATGTCTCTAATTTTGATATATTGGATCAGATCATTGATCATGAGCGTTTATCCTATCAACAAGACTTTTGCTAACATGTTTTGTCTTTTGTAGGGTCTCGGAAAATAAAACTCTTTTACAAATGCCTTGATGTTAGTTCAAGTAGATCAATATAAATTATTGCAAATTTTGGACCAGCATAGACAATCTTCGGCAAAGTTGTTCCAAGATAAATTCATTATCTGAGGGTTGCTCCAAATTATTTCTCAGGGATGACCAAAATTATTTAGTTGTCCTAAAGTCAAAAGAGACTAAGAAAAAGACCATAGGTCTTATGGAACCAACTGAAGCGGACACAATGAGCTCTTTCAAGTAACTCAACATGCGGAAGCAATTCCTATGAGTTTGAAAGTCTTCCTTGTTGCTTGAAAAGTTCTATGGCAATGCACAGTACAATTTTTCTGATTTGTTAACAAGTTTTTGTCAATCAACAAGGAAGTTCCAAATTTTCTTTTCCAAGAAGTATTAGTAATTTTCTCATCCACTCCTTCATTCATGGTTGTTGTTGTGATCCACCTCTCATCACTACAAAGAGGCATGTCCCAGTTTCATGGTGATATCTTCAAAGTATAATCACCTAATAAAATTTATTTAATTAGAGAGAGAAAAGGCTAACGAATAATTAAATAATTAGAATAATTATTTAATTATAGTGGAAAGTGATCTATAAATTAAACAAATAAACATTTATTTAATTTTAGAAAGAAGACCGACTTAATTCATGACATAATTAAATAGATAAAATTTATTTATTTAATCAAAGAGGAATAAAGATAGAAATGAATTAATTAAATAATTAAAATTATTTAATTATGAAGAACGAAAGGAAAGAAGGGGATGAAAGAATTATGAATAAATTAAGAGTCACACGCCTAGGACAATTTTTAGTGTCTACAGGATCAATCTTGTAGTAACCCTAACCCTAACACTTATCCAAAATCTAAGCCTAACCTTAATTGTAACCTCAAGCTTTATCCTACCCTGTCCTTAATCCTAACCCTAATTAAACTCTAACCCTAAGTGTAACCCTAATTGAATAGTAACCCTAACCTTAACCCTAATTAAACCTTAATTGAATCGTAACACTACTAAGCCTAATCATAACCATAAGATTTATCCTATAATACTAACCCTAACCTTAATATAGTCTTAATGTTAACCCTAACACTAATTGAACCCTATCCTTAATCTTGACCCAAAGATTTATCTTAGAACTCTAATCCTAATTGAACCATAACCTTATTTGAAACCTTATCCTAATTGAATCATAATTCAACCCTAGTTTAACCCTATTTGAACTATAACCCTAATCCTAGTTGAACTCTAACCCAACCTTAATCATAACCCTAATTCCAATTAAATCCTTACTCTAACACTTATGTTGCCCTTAACCCTAGCCTTAATCATAACCTCAATATTTATCCTAAAAACCTATCCTTAACCCTAACCCTAACCCTAACATTAACATTAACAAAAATTAAATCTTAGCACTAACCCTAATATAAACCTAGACAAGTAATATTATTTAAACACTAATACTAACACTAACTCTAACCCTAACTTGACCATAATACTTTAACCCTAACCCTAGTTGAACCCTCATACTAACCATAACCCAAAAATTAATTAAAACCTAACCCTAATTTAACTCTAACCCTAACCCTAACCCTAATTTAATTCTAACCTTAACCCTAACCCAAAAACTTTATCCTAAAACCCCAACCATAATTGAACAACAATTGAACCCTAACCCTAAAATCTTATCGTAATTATAATCCTAGCCTTAATCCTAATTGAGTTCTAACCCCAACCCTAACCCCAACTCTAAACTCTATCCTAGAACCCTAGTCCTAATTAAACATCAATTGAACCCTAGAACTAACTTTAGTTGAATCTTAATAACCTTAATTAAATCCTAACCCTAACACTAACTACTCCCAAACCCTAAACCTAACCCTAACTCTAACCTTAACCATGATCTTAACTTGTAACTCCTAATCATAACCCTAACCCTAATAGAAATCCAATTCTAACTCTAACCCTAATTGAATGTGAATCCTAACCCCAATATTTACCTTAGAACCCTAACCATTTTTAAATTTTAGCCTTAACTAAACTCTAACCCTAATTGAATCGAAACCATAACCCAAATCTTAATTAAATCCCAACCTACACCTTAACCCTAAAATTGACCCAAAGCTTTATTTTATAACCCTAGCCATATTTAACTATAAACCTAACCTCAAACTTCATTGTAATTCTAACCCCAAGGTTTATCCTAAAATCTTAATTGAACCCTGACCCTTATTGAATTCTAATCCTAACCTTAAACCTAACCCTAACCCTAACCCTAATTGTATTCTAACCCAAAGGCGGGTGCATGAAGTTGGGTAGCAATTTTGTGGCCACTTTTTAAAAAAAGTTTGAAAACTCATAGTGTGAGCGCATTATAACGCACTCGTGTTATTTCACGTTAAAAGCAAAAAAAAAAAAGTGAAAGTCATTCATTTTCATTTCGACTATTTTTTTGTTCTGCCCGCGGCCAAAACCACCATCTTTCGCGCTCGTGTTCTAGGAGGAGGTATTGTGCAAAAATCTTCAACAACAGTTGCTATCTCTTTGCAAAGATAGTGCCACGACGATGAAGAGGTGGGAGAGGTAAGTATTGTTTGTTGTTTGTTTTGAATTTCTTAGTTTTAGGTTGATTTTATTAGTTTTAGGTTATATTTGATATTTTTTTTTTTGAATTTGTAGGAGATACAAATGAACCTGCAAACCCTCAAAATCCTCAACAAGAAGAGCAACCAAATCCTCAAGAAAAAAATCCTCAACAAGAAAATCAACCTCAACAACAACCTCCTCTACCAATCACTCAACACCCTCCTGGCACTCAATCAAATTTAATGAGTGAAATTGAGAACAACAAAAAACAAATTGAGGATTTTATTAGTAGGTTGAGTGATCCAAATGGTTCAACCACAGAAAGAATGACCCTAGCAAATTCATTGAAAGATATGTTAAAAAATGTAGATTCAATTAGCAAACAAATAACTGGATGGCAAGATAGGAGACAAGTGGCTAGGGAATATTATGTGGATAAACTATCATATAAACAAGTAAAAGATTTAAAAATTACAAAAGGTGATTTGTGCTCATTATTCACAGACCCACACACAAATCAAAATCTTAGCCTCAATGTGAAGAGGTTTCTTATTCATTGGTGCCACCACCAAGAGATTAGGAACCATTTTTATGATAGGTGGTACATGGTCTTTGATGACCAACCGTGTAACAATTGTGAAGTCCCCCAGTATTTTCTTATGAAACTATACAGTGAGTTCATATTGAACAAAATCCCAAATTATTTTGATATGAGGGACTTCCAGGGGAGAGGTGGGGGGTTGGCTCAGGATAGGCCTAGTGCACAACTGGATCCTATGCGGCAAGGGAGACGAGCTCTCGCTTGGCTGCCTCGTGAGCACATTGTTATGCCTGTCATCGCAAAGGAGAGTGCTGACGTAGAGACATTGCAGGTGATCAACACTTTGACCCAGAATTTCATCCATCATACTAGCCCTATTCTACAGCGCCATACAGGGGAGTCTTTGAGTGGTTTCCTTCAAACCCATGTGTGTCAATCTTGTGGGGCGACTTGTTCATATGACCCCACCAGCACTCAGGAGGCTACTACACAAGATCCGTATGCAGCTACAAAGATGGAGAGGGCAGCTGAAATTTTGCATGATGCGTATGGCATTGATACTCAGGTAAAATTTAGCATGTTCATTGAATTTAATTTATTAAATTTCAATTTTGAAATGCAAGATTAACTAATTTATTTTTATGATTTTAATAAAATTTCAGGGTCACAGTGTTGAGATTGGATACGTCGGCCCTCCACCTACTTTTTTCTGCAATACACCTATCGGTGGGGTATGTAACTAGTAACCAATTATAAATTTATTACATTTTAATAGCATTGTTTTACACATGGTATTTTAATATGTGATTTTGGATGTTGAACAGGGTAATATTGGAGGTTTTGAGGGAATACCTCCTAGTGCCAGTGGATTTACTCAAACCTACACACAGGTAATAGAATAAAGAGTTTAACTAATGAATTGTACTTAATAGATTTGTGTAGTTTATATTCATATTGTTGGTTACGTTGCATTGTACATCATTCAAACTCAAAGCATTACTTCGCATTCCATAACTAATAACTAGATGTTGATAGATGACAAAATTTCAACTACAATATAGTTGTTTAGAAAGTCAACATAAGTAGTGATGCAATTACTTCACATGGAGGCGTGTGCTTGCAAAGGTGCACCTGGATGACAAACTATGGATGCTTGGAAAAAATCCATGAAACCATAATAGTAAGCAATAGCATAGACAAGGCAGTTAGTAGTTTGAAAAAATGCCTCAAAGAAATGTGGTCTCATGGTGATGGAATTGCTTACTATTATACTTTGATAGATATTTTTCCAAGCATCCATAGTTTGTTGGGAAACACCTATTTTAGGCTTTTAGCCATAGTAGAAAGGAAGTGAGTAGTTTGATAAAATGCTTTGGTGCACATGTATGAAAAATGTGGTATCATAGAAAAGGTGGTGAGCATTTTGAAGAATTTCCTCGAAGAAATGTGGTCTCATGGTGATGGAAATTCTTCGAAATGCTCACCACCTTTTCTATGATACCACATTTTTCATACATGTGCACCAAAGCATTATACTATTATACTTTATAGATATTTTTCCAAGCATCCATAGTTTGTTGGAAAACACCTATTTTAGGCTTTTAGCCATAGTAGAAAGGAAGTGAGTAGTTTGATAAAATGCTTTGGTGCACATGTATGAAAAATGTGGTAGAAATTCCATCACCTTGAGACCACATTTCTTCGAGGAAATTCTTCAAAATGCTCACCACCTTTTCTATGATACCACATTTTTCATACATGTGCACCAAAGCATTTTATCAAACTACTCACTTCCTTTCTACTATGGCTAAAAGCCTAAAATAGGTGTTTTCCAACAAACTATGGATGCTTGGAAAAATATCTATCAAAGTATAATAGTAAGCAATACCATAGAGAAGGCAATGAAATTTTTGAAAAAATGCCTGAAAGAAATGCGGTCTTATGGTGATGGCATGCCATGACGTGCATTTGTTTGTAATGGGATTCCATCACCACAAGACCCCATTTCTTTTGAGGCCTTTTTCAAACAGTTCACTACCTTCTCTATGCCACCATAGTTATTGTACATGTCTACAAAAGCATTTAATCAAACAGTTCAACGGCTTGCTGCTATGGGTAAAAGCCTAAAAACACGTCCTTTCGAACAAGATATGGATAGGGAAAATAGTAAGCATGGTAATCAAAAATATATAGTTTAATAAGTACTCAAAATTTTTTGAACTAGATCTCATACATTATAAGTCATGACGTGGATTGCTATTGTAACTTTCTTGTGATTGAATAATTTGTTGTTTTATTTTCAGATGTTGGAGGCAGAAACACCTCCAAATGTTATGAGGGAAATGGATATTGGTGTTTCATCCACTATACAATCTTTGATGGCTCTGACAGGGGAGGTATGAGGCAAATTACTAAATTTCAATTCACATTCGTTGTTATAGATGTTTGTTCTAGTGAAAAATCAAACCATTATTGATTCATAGTTTAATATCTATTTGGATGGTTTATATAGGGCTTGAGCACGCCTCAACATCGGCATGCGAATATTTCCCTCGTGGAGAGTGATTGTGAGATGACTGTAAGTGATTATATATCATTTTTTATAATGTAATTTCTATATATTAATGTCTTTACTTCTTATTGTAATAGTTAAAACTTCACCAAGAACTTAACAATACTAGGAAGAGCAGTAGGAGCACTCCTCAAGCACAACAAAAAATGAGTGGCAGACTTATCACCATCGGGTTGACAAATAAAGGGAAAGAATTTATTTCTGGAGATAAATGAATTTTGATTCCAAAGCCCTTTGTTGTATGCCTACATGGCAGTTTTGTACATATTTTGTATTGGATATATTTGACATTGTATGCCTATATGGAATTCTCGTAAGCTTATATGTCTATTTTGTACCTATATTTTATACTTATATCGACATATATTGATGTATGCATACATGGCTATTTGGTTAATACAAATCTTTTTTATCGATGGTGTCCATATTTGCATTATAAATTCATGGTTCAATAGATATGAGTTACGTGTATTCAAGTGTTTACTTTACAACTTACATGTATACTTTGTGACTTACGTGTGTTCCAATGTATACTTTGTGACTTATGTGTTTTCATGTGTATACCTTGTATTCGTGCATACACTTTGTATTAAGTTGTGTATACTATGTATTTGTGTGTATACTTCAAGGCTTACATGTTTGTGACTACTTGTGCTTCCCTTATTCACATGTACATGCTTGACTTATTCATGTGTATACTTATTAATTGGTTAGCCCTATCATTCATCATTATTATCCTTCATGGTTTGTCTTGAATAAATTAATTGATTGATGGTAAACAACTTTATCTAAAAGCAAAAAACACGTTTTCAATTGGTATTCCATGAAATGATTGATAAAAAGATTCCAATATATTTAATCTTTTGATTGGAACAACTCAATTAAGCAAAGGATACATAATATTCACAACACTTGCAAAACATAATATTCAGAGTAGATGAAGTAGTCAACTTCTTGACACATTATCTATGTTACCGGGTTCTTCTATTTTATCCCTGGTTTGCTCAAGTGGTGCGGGTCCTAGTTCGGTTCGCCTGTGGGTTCGACCAGGGTCCTTCATTTTTGGGTCTAGTTCACCCAAGCAGAACCCAAGAGAACCCGAGCAGAACCCAGACAAAATCTAGGCGAACCAAGACAGAACCCACATGCCTAGGCATCCAAAAACGTGTTTTTTTGAACATTTTTTTAATGTTTTATGGAGTTTGACTTTGACCCACACCCAAGGGAACCCTAAAAGTGACCTCTAAATCACTTCAAACACCTTAACTACCTCATTCTTATTCATTTGTTTTTATAACAAGCATTTTCATTCCAAGAGGTTGAGCTTTCATTTTTTCTTGCTAGATTGAAAGCAGATTGTGACACAACTTTCTTTTTTCAAAAATTGTTCTGCATCATTGAACTGATAATTTATCACACATATGTAGAGAAACATAGGAATACTACAAACTAAAATTCATTACACTTCTATTCTCACTGACTTGATGTACTCTCCAACATCTCTCTTCTCTCATGCGAAGAGTTAGAACTGCTCGACCATGCCTTTGCATCATTTAGGAAGTTTTTCTCTTTTTGACAATGTCAAAAGCATGGCTGCATACAAATTAGGAAAAATACTTTTCCTTTTATATTAGTAATGCATGGAAGTTTCAAAAAGTATCCTTGATATTACAAAAAGATATGTGTTTATACACTTCAATTATGCAGTCACCCTTTGGTTCTTTGAAAGAAAAATATGCCTATGCCATTGTTACACTGCACAGGTAAACTAGATTTTGTATTGTGGAGCTATATTAAGCTACCACTCTCAAGACCAATGTAACAATGATACAAAATAATGTTTGAGACTGCAAGAAGACATCAAAATGGCTAGTGTACTAAACAAATTCTTATGATTTATGAAGAACGTTGATAACTCTACTCAGTTGGCTTCTTTTTTCAAAATCATACAAATTGAACCCTAGCATCAATAGACTCTTTATATCAAACTACCACAATTCAAGTTTCAACGATGAATATTTATGATGCATGTTTTAAATGACATTCAATTTATGGTGGTTTTGTTTTTTATATGATGTTATGTGATATTCTAATACTAATTCATGCTTCTAGGCTATATATATATATATATATATATATATATATATATATATATATATATATATATATATATATATATATATATATATTGCTTTTACATGTTTTTAGTACCAACGAACCCAAAACGAACCGAACCCCCCTCCAAAAATATTTGGCTGAACTGGTGAGCTGAACCCCCGAACCCAAACCCGAACCTCAAAACCTATTCCAACACTCTTCATTTTGCCTGCACAAACTTAATTGACAACCAAATTATGCTACCCCTTGACTTTACCCACTTTTACTCCCTCAAACCTCTCTTTTTCATTCAAAACCCCTATTTCCCAACTAGGGCATCATGCCATAACATACTTTTGACCTCTCTTGTCCTTGCAAACCTTTTGAACACATCAAAATCCACAACCTCACCCTATTTCCAACCTATTCTATCTTACTTTCAAGCAATTTCTTCTTTTCACCTCTTCTAGCCTTGCTTTTAAGGGGACTCAATTTTGAATTTTCAATAGGGTTAGTGTTAGTAATCTCTTCCAATGCCCTTACCAATGCTATTTTCTTATTCCTACTCCCTATCCTACTTACATTAGGCCCATATCACCGAGACATAGCCTAAACAATAGGTGGATGGCCTATTTCAACATATTACACTCAAACCCTTAAGGGATCGATCTGGTTGAATGTAGCTCAAAGCGATTATGTGTGTTTGGGTGCAAAATAGCACCATGCATAGCGTAAACATACCTATTCGGATGCATTGGAATAGTCTGTTTGGTCACATAAGTTGCAGAATGAAAGTAGCACCACTTTGCAACTTTCCACTGCTTGCATTTAACACTTTTTCCATCAACTGTAAATTGGACACCATGGGAAAACCACTCCAAGATAATAAAAAAATGAGAGAGGTTATTGTAGAGGAGCCCAACACGATCCCATAGGATCATATAAGAAGTTTCTAAGCATCACGGTATCCGAGTAACATGTTGAAGTTTGCAGCCATTTTGCACTTTGGACCCTTAAGGGATCGATCTGGTTGAACGTAGCTCAGAGTGATTCCGCGTGTTTGGGTGTGAAAGAGGACCATGCCTAGCGTAAAAATACCTATTCAGACACATTGGAATAGTTTGTTTGGTCACACGAGTTGCAAAATGAAAGTTGCACCACTTTGCAACTTTCCACTACTTGCATTTGACACTTTTTCCATCAACTAAAAATTGGACACCACAAGAAAACCACTCTAAGATAAAAAAAAAACTAAGAGAGCTTATTGTAGAGAGGCCCAACATGATCTTATAGGATCAAACGAGAATTTTCTAGCGTCATGGTATACAAGTAACAACATGCTAAAGTTTGCAACCATTTTATACTTTGGACCCTTAATGGATTGATCTGGTTGAACGTAGCTCAGAGTGATTCTGCATGTTTGGGTGTGAAAGAGGACCATTCCTAGCGTAAACATACCTATTCGGATGCGTTGGAACAGTCTGTTTCATCACACGAGTTGCAGAACGAAAGTTGCACCACTTTGCAACTTTCCACTACTTGCATTTGACACTTTTTCCATCAACTAAAAACTAAACACCCTAGGAAAACCACTCTAAGATAACAAAAATAAGAGAGGTTATTATAGAGGGGCTCAATGCGATCCTATAGGATTAGATGAGAATTTTCTAAGCATCACAGTATCTGAGTAACATGCTAAAGTTTGTAGCCATTTTACACTTTGGACCCTTAAGGGATCGATTCGATTGAACGTAGCTCAGAGTGATTCCACGTGTTTGGGTGTGAAAAAGGACCATTCCTAGCATAAAAATACCTATTCGGATGTGTTACAACAATTTGTTTTGTCACACAAGTTGTAGAACGAAAGTTGCACCACTTTGCAACTTTCCACTACTTGCATTTGACACTTTTTCCATCAACTGAAAAGTGGACACCACAGGAAAACCACTCCAAGATAACAAAAACCGAGAGAGGTTATTGTAGAGGGGCCAACGCAATCCCATAGGATCAGACAATTTTTTTCAAAGCATCACGATATCCGAGTAACAACATGCTAAAGTTTGCAACCATTTTGCACTTTGGACCCTTAAGGGATCGATCTGGTTGAACGTAGCTCGAGCAATTCCATGTGTTTGGGTGAAAATAGGACCATTCCTAGCGTAAACATACCTATTCAAATGGATTGGAATAGTCTGTTTGGTCACACATGTTGTAGAACGAAAGTTGCACCACTTATCAACTTTCCACTGCTTACATTTGACACTTTTTCCATCAACTGAAAAACTAGACACCATGGGAAAACCACTCTGAGATAAGAAATATCGAGAGAGGTTATTGTAGATGGGCCCAACATGATCCCATAAGACCAGATGAAATTTTCTAAGTGTCACAGTATTCGAGTAACAACATGCTGAAGTTTACAGCCATTTTGCACTTTGGACCCTTAAGGGATCGATCCGGTTGAATGTAGTTCGAAGTGATTCTGCATGTTTGGGTGTGAAAGAGGACCATTCCTACTGTAAAAATAAATATTTAGACATGTTGGAATAGTCTGTTTGGTCACACGAGTTGCAGAACGAAAGTTGCACCACTTTGCAACTTTCCACTACTTGCATTTGACATTTTTTCCATCAACTGAAAACTGGACACCATAGGAAAACCACTCTGAGATAACAAAAACCAAGAGAGTTTATTGCAGAGAGGCCCAACATGATCTGATAGGATCATATGATAATTTTCTAAGAATCACAGTATCCGAGTAATAACATGCTAAAGTTTGCAGCCATTTTGCACTTTGGACCCTTAAGGGATCGATCCGGTTGAACGTAGCTCAGAGCGATTCCACATGTTTGGGTGTGAAAGAGGACCATTCCTAGTGTAAACATACCTATTTGGATGCATTGGAATAGTTTGTTTGGTCACACAAGTTGCAGAACGAAAGTTGCACCACTTTGCAACTTTCCACTGCTTGCATTTGACATTTTTTCCATCAACTAAAAATTGGACACTACAGGAAAACCACTCTAAGATTAAAAAAAACCGAGAGAGGTTATTGTAGAGGGCCCCAACATGATCCCATAGGTTTAGACAGATATTTCCTAAGCGCCATGGTGTCTGAGTAATACCCCGTCAAAGTTTGCTACCCTTTTGCACTTTGGGATCTGATGTTTCCTTGAATTGTACAGTTCCATACAGGGTGATTGTGCTCTCTTTTCGATGGAATTCAGTGGGTAGCATACTTAAATTTGTTTTAGTTTTGGTTTGGTTGGATTTCAAGTGATTTTGTGCATTTTAGAAGCCAATTACTGAGGGTCAGTTTGTATACCATGTTTTAAGGGTTTTGAGTGCATTAAAATGTCATATTAAGCCTTTCACCCACTGTATGCTTCTATAACTTGATGGAAAGGCTTAGTTATGGCTATAAAACATGTGTGCAAAGTTTTGTGTGCAAGGGGGTGAATAAATGGTTTTTAGGTGATGCCATAGATGTCAAATGGTGCATTTTTGAGTGGAAAATGGTGGTTTACTCCTAGGGTTTGAAGAAATCTTTAGGGGCAATGATATATTTTGAACTTTTAAGCTTGTGTAGACCTTTTTGAAGGTGTTTTAGGCTTTGGTTGGTTGTGGGAAGGTTTCGAGTATGGGTTTTCAATAAACCCTTGCCTAACTTGTGAAAGAAGAGGGTTTTGGGGTTTGTTGTGTTAGAGAGTTTGTTGATGCAATTCAAGGTGGAGGAACTCTTTTCAACATCAACTAATCAAACCTCAACAAGATGCCAACCTTGAAATCACAATCACCTAAATTGAATCAACTAACAACAATAGGCTTATAGTCTCCAAATCTCATCAAATGGGCTTATCTTTTAGAGAAGGCCATCCAATGGCCAACAAAACATCAATCAAGCTTTAACACAAACCCTAAGAAAAATTCCCAAGAGATCATACCATGTTTCTTTGTACCATAATTAAGATCCAATAGACCACCTTGCACAAAGGCTACTAAATTAGCCCTATTTACAAAGAGAGGACCTTTTAAACACTAGATATTCATGAAAACTCCTCAAACAATAGTATGTTATGTGTCAAAACCTCCAATTCCATGATTTTTTCCAAGTCCAAGACCTCTAGACCCCTAATACACCAAACCCTTGATTTCAAGCAAAATACTTGGGGTTTTAACGAAACTCCTATCTCCGGACCTACCAGACCCGAAAAAAACACCAAACACACTTACCAGACTCTACACATGGTGAATAATACATTACATGGTCAGTCTTTGCCACATTTTATCAAAACACCACTTGAAACCCTCATTTTCATCATGAAAATACCCTGCTACAACCCTAAACATCATCCTAAACACCAAAACTTAACTCCACAACATTCTAAATAGGTTAGGCATGTATTTTTCAAGTTAGAGGACCCATTCTACAAGTTACAGTAGGCACAAAAAGTGGAATGGGTTGAAGTACATCATGAAACCCTTCAATCCAAGAACATTGTGAAAGTAGGTAGCAGCAATAAAAACAAGATAACTTTCACTATACAAAGAGTTAGAACCTATAAATAGGTGAAAAGGAAATATAATTCATCAATATACAACATCCAATAGGTTTCAGATCATCTTAGCATCCGTACAACAACAAGAAAAGTGAGAAAATCCAGTAAATTTCTAGAAAATAACGTTCTTCTTGATAAAAAAAATGGGTTACAAATCAACCAACAACATCTCCTTCCAGGAATTGAATGTTATTATACATGTTTTGATTTCATTCCAACTCCCTCCAACACCCATAACTAATTTTTAATCATTAAGACCTTCTAATCTTCATTAAGTTGCATTTTAGACCTTTTACACATGACAACATTACATGAATTTTGTACCTTTTTTTAATTTTGACCCCTAAGGACTCCTAAATCACTCAAAAACCTTTAATTCAGCCTATTAAAACCTCTTAGACCTCATTCTTGCACATTTAACACCAAATTCAAATATTTTCCTTCAAAAGGCTACAAATTCAAATATTGACAATTTTGTAGCAAGAATGCATTTTTTTGCACATTTGACCACCGAGACTCAAAAACTCACCCTAATACACCTTAAATGGTCTTGATTGACCTTATTTAGCATAAATAAACACAAAATACCTTAATGTAATCTATTGACCACCTATCAACCTTCAAAAAGTGAAATTTTCCAACTAGGAGACTAGGTGCTCCTGCACCAAAATTACATTGTGTCTGAGCCTTCAAGAGGATTTAAATAGCCTTTACAAATGATTCTAAATCTTTCCAATCATTCCTAACTGTTGTTTTGTAACTAAAATGACTTATTACATTATAAATCAATTGGTCTAATATGACCTTATTCAATTGACAAAACTCAAAACACAAAACTAACTTAAAAGACTTTCATGAACCAAATTTGTTCAATAACCTTGGTGCCCTTACACCAAATTTCAATATTTCAGTAAATCTCATTACAAGTAAATCTCATAACAATTCCTTAGGTACTATGTTCTAATAGATATTTTACAATGTCACTCATACATTTGAGATTCTCTTATAATGTCTACATCATAGGTTCTCATTTAGAGGTTAACTTCAAATGAGTAACTTGAGATTCCCTTGCAAAGCTTCACATGCTCTTTTATAATGGCTTCAAATTAGAATTGAGATTTGTCAAGATCATCAAAATAAGGATGTTGCATTGCTTTTTTTGCTGAGATTCTCTTCGATGGCTCAAAAATTAGTATTTTCTGCAAGGAGAGACCAATCAATTTTTACTAGTTTAGTTACAGATATGCAAAGTAAAAAAAAAAAAAGAAACAACTCATCCAAAATGGAAATGAAATGAAAATAGATGGAAGGAACTTACAGATAGGCACGGCAGTCTCTCAACTTAGTCACTCCTAGTCATACATCTTCATTGGGAGTTCCAAGATACATATTGCACACAACACCTCTCATGAATAGAATATCTTGAAATTCGAGATGCTCTTATAATGTCTACATCATAGGTGCTCATGATAAGGTTAACTTCAAATGAATAACTTAAAATTCCCTCACCAAGCTTCGCACACTCCTCCAGACTAGAAGTTTGAGAATAGTTTTAGTTATCAAAATTAGAGAAGAAAGAAACAACTTTAGCTATCTCTTTACCCTCTATAACAATGGTGCCATGTTCTTTCATTAAGCTCCTTATTTTATTTCTTCCTCTATACTTCATAGTAGACTGATGGAAGAACTTCGTATTTTTGTCTCCTTCTGTTAACCATTGCAACTTGGACTTACGTTTTTTTTTTGTATTAAGTATAGTTGAAACAACAAAAAAATTTACATTTTGAAAGTTACTCCAAAGACATAGACCCTAGGCATCCCCTTGTAACAGTATACACATAGTTTGATCCCTTTTACATCATATTAGCGGTGGTATCCCATTTACAATAGCAAATCAGGTAATTCCTGTACAAAATCCCTGAACAAGTACACAACAGTACCTATTACACATATATCAAATACACATATACATATTACAACATGTAATACATGGTATACAAAAAATCCCCCCTTACTACCTAGTTGTATAAGTTACTCTACCCTTCTAGCACATCTGAGGCTACCATCCTTCTTTACATTCTTTAGCAAAACCAAAGCTGCTACTGTTGCCTATTCTTCTTCAGAGGGTCTTTGAGTGTTATCCAACCTGCGGTTCTATTCTTTCTTAAGGTCTTCTTGGAAAGCCTATAGTTCCTTTAGAAAGATTTCCACCCCTGAGTGGCCTTCATTCCACATGTGCCCATATCTAGCCTTGAGAATGCCAATGTTGATTTCTCAGTTTTCCAGGTACTTCCAATTTTTTTTCCTTTGAGAGCTCTACAATGATGTAAACCTGCATGGCAACATTGTAAAGCATGAGTCTCTTATTAGAATCAGTAAGCAACCTCTTCCTTCCTTGAAACCTATTTTCATTCTGAGCTTTCAATAAGGCACACAAGATTTCAATTGAAAGACAACCAAAATAAAGAAAGTATTTTCCCCATTTTTACACTATGATTAAATAAGATCTTTTCAAGCAAGGGTTCACCATTATTGCCCCATATATTTTGATTGTTGCAAAACATGTTCCATATTTCCTTGGAAAAAATGTAGTCAAAGAAAATGTATTTAATTGTTTTAGGGAATCTACATAAACTACACACATCAATGACATCAAACTTTCTTTTGAATGATAATTTCTATATTATTAGAAGCCATCTGAATCAGGTTTTCTTGGCCTCCATTTCTTTATGCCAGTTATTCTGAATTTTTTTTTTCCATTGATTTATAGTCAAATTCATTTCCCAACTTTTATTCATGTGTTATGTCAAATTTGTTTGCTCTGTTAACATGGAGTATAATTCTTTTTCCTTTTTTTTCATTATATTATTGCCATTTTTCCATTGAAATTCCATGAATTGGGAATTGTCATTTTTGGTTTCCACTGGGAATTTAATCTAATTGCATGCTTCCTCAGGACTGTGCATGTCCTCCAATTGCTATGTGGTATATCAAATTTTGTGCTTAGATCATTCCAGTCTTTTAGCTTACCATTTTTTAGAATCTCTTTGAAGGTTTTCATTCCTTTGTGGGCCCAATTTTTTGTTGAGCAGCCTTGAATTAGAGCAAGAGGTTTATCTTTATATTTTAGGTGCCACCATATTGATCTACTAGTCCAAATGATCCTATTATCTCCTTTGGTGAAGTGGTAGTTCGTTAAGCACTTTTTCATTATTTCCCAAGCCTTCCAAATGGTTCTGAAGATAGTGGACCCTGCAAGTGACATAACCCATTCACTACTTATCACTGAAGGGCATAGCTTTCCAAGCTTTTGCATGTTTAGGAATAGCATTGTTGATATTTTTCCTAATTAAAAATTTTCATGGCTCCCCTCCATCCAAGGCACCAACCACCCATTTATAAGCCAAGGAAATACCTTGTAGCCTCAATTCTTTTAACCATAGGCCACCTTTGGATTTTTCTATATAGTACACCATTCCCATTTCACCAAGTGCCTCTTCCTTTTCCCCTTTCCATCTGACCAGAGGAACTCCCTTATCCTTTTTTGGATAGCATTGATCTAATAGTAATTGAAAAATCAAACAGAGGCAAAGTAGATGTTGTAAGATGAGAGTATCTTTTGACAAACCTGGAGCCTTCCAGCCAAGGAGACAAACTACTTGTTCCACTTGGAAATTTTATTTTCAATCTTATCTCTTATCCATAGCAACATTTATTTTAGATTGGGGTCCATTGTGAAGGGGATGCCTAGACACCTTACCAACTTATGAGGCCCTCCCATTGGAGACCAAATCTTCTTAGCCAATCTAGTGGTTCCTCTTTCTAACCTAGTAGGCAAGACTTGGAAGGGTGGACTTATGTTTTCAAAAATCCTCCTCCTCTTTATTTAATTTCATCCAATGTAAGCGCGGGTCCCTTTCCTCTTGGCATATATTAAAAACTTTTTCACCTCCTTCCACAAAATCCTGAATTTCTTTAAGACAGTTAGAAATGGTCCTTTTTCTGTGAAATAAATTTCCAAAAGAAATTTTATTCCAACCCTTGACCTTGTCTTTTATCCTCTTTAAATTTTGAGTTAGGTAGTACATAGGAGTAGTTCATTGCAAGGGAATTCCATGAATTTTTCAATTAAACCATGACACTCAGTGCGAAAGGTCCACATAATTTCATATGTGAAAGGAAATGGGCATTTAATAACATAATCATCCTAATATAACAAAAGAGCATTATGATCAAAACCTGACCTAGGAAGGGTCGATAGGGAGATCTTAGCCAAGATATCCAATTTATAGAAATTAGAAACCGATCCAGCTTAACTTGAATTAAGTGATCTCCCTATCTGCTATTTGACCAAGTAAAATGACACCCCACCAGGTCAATATCTATTAAAGCAGAGGAGATGAAATCAACAAATTTAGACATACTATCATTGTAATCATCCAGACCCTTGAGTTTATTAGAGGGAAACAATGGATAGTTAAAGTCTCCTCCAAGCATTCAAAAATCATTATTCCCCCTCAACAACCTCAAAGCTAAAGAATCCCATAGCCTAGCTCCAGCACCACGAGAATTAGGTGCATAAACATCTATTAGATTCCATTTATGACACATAATAAGATCTTCCAAGACCACTATGAGACTATTTTTACATGAAAAGCATTTATTCCCCTTGAATTTGACTAGATTCCACAAGGTAGAAATTCCTACAGAAGCACCATCAACATCAAAAATATAATAATTAATAGTAAGCCAAACATTTTTAATTATCTTATCAAAGGTTTCTTCTTTCATCTTGGTCTCTTGAATTAATAAAATGTCCACTTTAGTTTCCATCAAGAAAGTCTTAAGCAAGTAATGCTTCAAAGGACTGTTCAACACTCTAATATTCCACCAAAAAATATTCAATGATACCAGAGAAGCCTCCAGCTATCTCTTCTTATTTTTGGCCCTTGAAAGGCCATCCAAAGTCTTCTATTTCTTAACAACTACATCCCTTACTATTTCTCAAGCCCTTGTGTCTCTTGATGAAGGCCAATCCTACTTGTTTTACATTCCAACATAAATTTTTTTCTTCCTTTTCTATTTCCCATTGATTTGTGTTCAATCTTCCTTTGGTGACTCCTCCAATAACAACTTAGGGCTAGATTGAGAAGCGGGATTTCCAAATCCCAGGAGTTCCATTGATTCTAACCATTAATTCCCTTGACTATTACCAAAGTTTCTTCGAGTAGGGGTATTAATCTCTTCCACTATCTCCTTAAGAATAACTTCACTTTCTTCCTTTTCTTCCAGTAGAAATTTAGTCCTACCAGAAAGATCTTCCTTTTCCCCTTTTGACCTCAAATCCAAATTGTTTTTGATAGGATGGACTTCCCTTTTATCCCTATCTTTTTTCTCTTGAGAAAACTCACCTGAATCATTCTTTCTAATTTTGGATTGGTCCTCCTTAGGAGGAGAAACTATCCCATTTGAAAATAAGGCTTTATCCTTTACCTCAAGGTTAGCCTCTTCTATTCTATCCCCAAAGCCAACATTAGGGGCTCTATATCTATTCTATTCCCTTCTCTGGAGGGCTCATTGTTTTGTTCCTTATCCAATTGAGAATCCACCTTAGAGTCAACACTAGAAGCATAAAGGAAATCAACAAATCAACTATATTTAATAGACAAAGCCACACTAGAGGGCTCTTTGTTCTGTTCCTTTTCCAGTTAGGAATCCACCTTAGAGTCAACACTAGAATCTTAAAAAGAAAACAATATATGAACTAGCTTTAATAGCCAATTTTTTTCAGCTTATCTAAAATAGCATTAGTATTTCGAGAAGGGTGATTCTTGCACGCATCACACAAATTACCAAAACATCTATAGTTTTGGAAAAAACCATTGTCATTCTCATACTCAATAGGCTGCACCCATCTCCCATATTTTGATTTTAAAGAAATACTAGTATGCAAAACTGAGTTTATTGCTATATTCACACAAATCCTAGCAAAGACCAACCTAGATTTTTTCCTGGTGACTTTATCAACCACCAACAAGGTACCAAATGAATTTTTAATTCCCTAAAAGACCCTATAGTCCCAGAACTATAGAGGGAGACTGGGAAGGCGAATCCAAGTCAAAGCAACTGTACCCAGATCCACAAAAGGGTCAAACCTTGGCTTCCACTTACACAATGAAAGATTTTTTTAAAATCCACTATCATAAGACCAGGGAACCCCATTAACACTATGAACATGTCTTCATGCACAACAAAGCTAAGAAGAAAAATCCCACTTGCCATAGCACTTATACTCACACTACCTCTCAGCTTCTATTTTGAATCAACCCACTTCCTAACCTGATCTATATTTGGTCGAAAAGAAAGAAACTTACCCACAAGAGTGAGCTTCTGGTCCGCAATAGCATCCTCCAAAAGATCATCCAACGTAGATACTTCTATCTCTTCCATCGAACAGGAAACATTAGAAGTAGCAACTTGCCTCGCTTTAGTCATACTAGTAGAACAACCACCCACAAGCTTATCCACATAGGAGGTCAGGTCCTCTAAGAAAATGAATCCAAGTCATAGGCCAGAGAAGAGGGAGATGATTGTAGACCCCTACTAGAGGAAAGACTGAAATATTCCCATAGAATTCTACCCCTAGAAACAACAATCTTTAATGTGGGAGGTTGTTGGGACCCCCCACTTGATATGCCTATGGACCAAAGTACTCATATGTGATAGGAATTTTGAAAAAAAAAGCACACTTTTTTTCTAATTCAAGGTGGCAATGTTTCTATTAATATGGTAGGTTATTTTCATCTCCCAAGGATCTTCACACCAAATTTTTACTGATTTTCATAAATTTCATGGGATTACGCTTAATCTTGCATGCCAAAGTTTTTATAGCCAACTCTTCATCAAATTTTCTCAAGCAATTAAAATGAAGGTTAACTACTTTCTACACTACTCAGAGGCCACTAAAGAGATCAAGATGTATGTGATAAAAAATAATAATTTTTTTCTAACTCCTAGTATTGGTGGACCACTCAGGGTCATGATTTGAGTACAAAATGCATGGTTATTGATGTAAAAGGGCGTGTATTTAAGTTTATCTCCATGCAATTGTGATGTGGGTAGGTATGGGCAACCTTTAAAGTTGTAAGTGACTGTGAATATGTTCCCAAGGCTACTTGAACTTATTGAGAGATTATTTTTGTAGATATTTATTTGTAGGAGGGAAGAGGAGGTTTTATATTGAGAAAAATAGAAGTTTTAGACTAAAAGGGTTTTCATTCTAGCAAAGGGTAAAGACATTTTTGTATTGTAATATTCTAGAATGTTTTGTCCTAAAGTGTAATATAGTTTTGTAATCCTAGAATAAAGAGTAAAACTTATAGATTTTGTATCTTCTAAATGTATCATTGTGTGTGTATGTTATCAAATATTTCATAAGTATTCTTAGTCACATTTTGGTGATTTGAATATTAAGTTTGATTAGTTTTTCATCTAGACAATCATAGAATCCCTGTAAAGATTTTGTAAGGTATCTTTTTAGATTATACAAGGAATATGTGATTTTATTCATGGATTAGTAAGTTAAATTTATTTTGATATCCTACAATTTTTTTATCTACTTAGTTAAATGCATAGAGCCTAGCTTATGTATGCAGTTGACAAGGTATAGTCTTTAATGATATCCTTGTTAAGGTATCAAAATATGGATTTTAATTATTGCATCTTTTGGTGTATAAAAATTATCTTTATTTTCCCTACTAGATATAAGGCACCTGTCTACTTCATACTCAACCTCCCATCACACCAATACACTAAACGACTAACCCTAAACTTCATTACATATTGTGTTGATTACATGATATTCACTTCTATGTCTAGATATGCAAAAGAACATTAGAGGTTAGGAAAGCCACATTCTCATACACTTTACGTAGTAGTTTATCTACTTTGTGAAGTTGCAATACCTTGAATTATCAAACCAACATATAGGCACTCAGTGATAGACAAATAGGGGTATACTATGTAATGGATATGGTTTGTGTCAAGGTTTATTTAAATGACTTCTTATATTTACATTCAATCTAGCACCTTAGGAAAGCCCCCATTGATCTAGTAGAGCCTAAAGTCAAAGAAGGTATTACCCACCTTGATAAATTTGTCTATATTTACCATCCCTAATCATAAGTGTGAAGTATTTCTCTATGATCTTGACACCACTAGCACTTAGAAAAAGCTTACCTTTAGGGGTTTGGGAGCCTAGAAACTTAAGTACCAATACCATTGACAAGTCCCATCAACACTATTGGTATCTCCTCAACTAGTTCCCAAAAAATCATATTATTAGATCTAGGCCTCTCCTTCACAATGTGATATCACTTCTCCAATTATTCACTCTATTGAGGTCTATGGCTATGCATCCCTCTAGCATATCATGCTACCCTCAATGGAAATATGAAGGATTATCCACATGTCATCTAGAGTCACTATCATCTACCCTATCAGGAGATGGAATATACTTATCTTTGAGTGCCACCTCTTAGCTAAAGTAGTAAGAATCACTCAATTTTCTTGAATCTCAATCATCATCATGCTATCGTACAAACCACCACTACCTAGAATTTCCACTTCTCATCACTAAAACTTCATAATAGCCCCATAACTCCTAATTATTGATCTCATGTCACAAGTGCTAGTAATTTCTCCTAAAATCATCACATGACATAAATAACCTACTTCTTCTAACAAATATTTACTCTCTTTTGTCTCTAAGTCAAATGCCACTTTTAGTAGTGCAAGTGATTTTTTCTTGGTGTAGACATTTAATTTTAGCACATACACTAATTTACCATTCCTCAACACAAATGTTTATTTTAGCAATGCAAGTATCCTTTCCTTAGCATAAGCTCTCCTTTAACACAAATGCTTCACCTTGACGCGCAAATGCTTCAAGCTTTACATAGATGCTAATTTCCTCAATTCCCACACATATGCCACTTTATACAATAAAATTATCATTGGCCGAAAAAATATAACACAAGCCCCAATGCAAATGCTAGGAGGTCAAATCCCCTTTCAACATTTATATTTTTATGCCTCTTCCTAGCCTAATAAATGCATCTAAATGACATTTTCTAAGTATCAAAATGGTACTCATTGATATTCTTTCATTTGTTTGTCACATATACATTCACATCTACTCACTCTAATGTTCTTAGATTGGTACATGTTCCATCTTCTCTCTTAGGCTCAAAGCACTTTTCTCTCCCAAGGTAAGGGTTAGAAATAAATTTGTACCCCCTTCTCACCCCTATTTATAGGTTTCCCCCCATTTTCACCCCCTAAACCTTAATTCCTCTTTCAAGAGACCACTTGGGCCCCATTAGCCACCAACTCTCTTGAGGGGTATCATTCTCCCACCTTTTCAACTTCTCTCCAAATGATTGGGGCAATTTGTCACTGCCTTGCTCCTATAAGAAAAATATTTTTTATTTTTCTTTGAAAGAACATCATGACTCACAATATTGATGCCATTTCAAAGAGGGAAATGCAGGGACCCTAAATCTACCTTTGAATTTTCTTGGACCACTTCATTATGGGTTAATTAGGTAAATTAAATTTATTTAATTAATTTAGCTAATCAAACCTTTCACTAGTTAATTAATTTAATTATATTTATTTGATAATTGGAGTTAATCCCCACTACTACTTAATTAAATAAATTAAATCTATTTAATTAGCCTAGTCTAATATTTCTTCTAATCATGTTTATTTTATTAATTAAGCTAATCCATTCCTCTAATTTATTTCAAATTAATTATATTTTTTTCCCTCTAATAAAATACAAAATAAATCACCTTTTTCATCCTCACCATCCCTTCAAAATCCCAACAACGTCTCTTCCCTTCATTCCTAGACATGTCTCCACAATCTCCCATATGTGTGAATCTTCCACATGCTCAAATATTCACCCTCAATTACATAATTCAATCCTCTCCATCCAATTGCCAATCTCCTACACCTCTACATGCTTTAATCTCCAAGCTCCATGTATTTTAAGGTAATCTCCACCCTCCATTGCCTCCACTTCATCCTTTCCTTCCACTTATCACTTGGATATTTGCACAATCATGTAAGATAATCCTCTCAATTGGTCTCCAAAATAAATCCTCACCCTCCATGTGCATAGTTGGAGGTGTATTTAAGAAATCTTCTCCAAAGGATAAAAATAACATACTCTCAAGCAAGTACATATTGCCCAATGTAGCAATATCAAGCAAACAACCTACATCATGTTGCATATCATTACAACTACATATTATAGAGCAATCACCAACATCATGAAGGCATAAATTTTTGTGTTCTCATTGGATTTAAATGTTATCTATTTTTTTCCATTTTCTCTAAATTGACGTACATATTCAAATTAGATTGATTCTTTGTATTTGATGTATTTTCTCCTCCTTTGTCTAGATTTTACACCTGCGTTTTTAATTCCTAATAAAGAAGATTATCTTGAATATTTTTTAATTGTAAAATCATTATTCTTCTTCATTATTTTACAATATTTTCTTTCATTCTCTTTTTTACTTTGTTTTACTAATTCCAATAAGAGAGAAATAATCAAGGACTACATTGTAACTTTGTAAATAACAAAATAGTTTTATTTATTTATTTTTTAATTCTAAATTTTTAAAAGCTGAAATGTTTACTTTTCATTATTATTTTTCTATATAACTTGAGTTAAGCATTTAGGAGGCACAAAAAATATTAAGCACAAATTCTAGTTACATACGGTATACCAAAACAATCAACAAAGACATTAATTGTCACAATTACCAAAAAACCTTCTATTTGTACATATTATACATTTAAACCCCATATATAAATAGAAGATCCTCACAAAAGGACCATAATGGGGACCAACAAAATAAAGGCCTTCCATTAACTACACAAACTTAAACATGACTTATAGCATTATGAGACTCTTCCTTAGAAGCCAAAGATTCACGATATTTATCATTATCCCATACTATCATAGTCAATAGTTCCACCTCAAGTGTTCTAGCAATCTCTTCCATACCTTTATACAATTTATTGAGCCCCTCCATAATAGAGTGAAAATGATCAAGGTAACATTCATGGAATGCCTTGCTCTAGTTATTGAGCCCTCCTACATCCATGAGAATCATGAAGGCACTCGTTATCACTAATAGAATTGTAGTGTCATCGATGACTTAAACCACATCAAAGATGTTATTCCTTACAATAAACTACCTTAGATAAATAAATAGAGAAATTATAACATCTCTCAACCCAACACATGGAAATCTATCTAAATCTTTTGTTAGTCCCCATATTCATAATAACTATAAATGTAAATTTGGATTGGAGATTTCCTTCTCAATGTATTCCACAAAATTTTATGTCACCCTTCTTACATCGTCCTCTTCCAAAATAAGAGTATTTCCTTATGATCCATTCATCCTCCCCACTCTTTTATTCCCCTTCTTAACCTCACTATTCACTCCCTCTACTATTTTTGATGAGTAGAAGGAATGGGGGTGAGAAGACCAAATGAATCAAATCTTATATGAGATTAAATTATAACAAACCCAGTGTTCTGCTTAGTAAAATTATCCAAGTTTTCACTTCAAGTGAATAAACCATGATGTCATAACATAGAAATAAAAATTTTATTTCCATAATGTAAATTACATGCACATTTGAAATAACACTATTTCCAAACTTCCATTGCATTTCATTGTAATTTCACAAGTCTTTCCATAACATAGATTTCATGTTGAATGAACCGAAGTATATCATTGATGATTACATAATTTCATATAAATGGGTACAAGATAAATGCATAGCTCTTTTGAGCTTCATCTAGAAATAGATATACAACTAGTCCTAATGTCACCGCATTGGAACGTACATTCTGGAAGTCCTCTCTTGTGGTTGCAAACACTCCAGTTGTCCCCAATACTAGCACAAACATTTGTAAACCTTGGCTGCCAACTGATGATGAGAAGCATCACTCAATCACTTTTTCGCCAACCATAGACTCAAATGTGGTCCCCCACACATTTGTCACACATGACAAGATGGCCCTTCCCTTCAATGAAGATATTGGTTGGTAAACCCCATAACAATAACCTATCCAAGCTTAGTGTTGTGTCCTACAAACCAGAACCTAATCATACATTTGTTTTCCCTACGAGTACAAAAATCCTAAACTGGAATGCTTAAATGGAACACAGTGAACTAACAGTGTAAACAATGGATACTTACACTACTTTGGCCAAGGTATTCTCACCCAGTACTTCGAGTGACAATCTCCCTATTCACATACACTTCTATATCTTGGTTTGGATTATGACCATTAATATACTATGCTTAGGTAATTTCCTTCCATAGGTACTCCCTAACCTTAGAAATAACCTATTTCCCTTTTCCCATAACACTATGGTATCTCTATCGATTAAGCCTAAGCACAAGTTACCCCTTCAATGGATATTCCTATCCTAGGTATGACATATGAGCTTATATTTGCATAAACAAGCTATTCGCTTCAAAGGACATCCTAGTCCCAAGTATTAGTCATAATCTAGAGTATAGCTACATAAGCTTTATCTAATCATAGGTTAAAAAACTGACTCCATTTAGTAAAATATCACATTGTAAGGGATACTCATTAAGAATATGTCCACATCAATGAATAGCCTCAATCAAAGAATATCATATCAATAGATGATTCCATTTGAGAGTACAATCTCCTTAATAAAAAGGTTTATTCAAAAGAGTAGAATCTTGTCAATAATATGACTTCATTCTCAAGAATGTAAAGCAACTAATCAAGTAGCAACTTTAACTCTATAAGTAATCCCACTCATGTCTCCATACATATAGTATCTCATAAGCTCAAGTGATTTACTTAGTCACATAGGTGAGTCTTTACCTCAATATACCCTGATCTTAGGATAAAGTCATCAACCAATGACTAGTCTAATTATATAGGTTAATCTAATCCTATATGTTCCAATCAAGACCGAATGTACAACCCAACCAAATAAGTTATTCCCAACCTATAGGTATCAATGAGTAATAAGGTAAATATCCCAACCTAGTAGGTAAATATTAACCTAAGGTTTCACTCTTTAATCAAATGAACTTCTTGTCCCAAATAGGTTATCCTAAACCTAGGGTTTCATTCAAGTATAAAGTAT
This sequence comes from Sequoia sempervirens, assembly GCA_007258455.2. Taxonomy (NCBI): domain Eukaryota; kingdom Viridiplantae; phylum Streptophyta; class Pinopsida; order Cupressales; family Cupressaceae; genus Sequoia; species Sequoia sempervirens. Next base: position 49,012,294 of record VDFB02047230.1, read on the forward strand.
GATCATGTGATCATTTCGGTAAATATAATTGATGTGGTTCACTTAACGTCACATCGTATATTTCATACCTTTACTTTTGCGATGTCAACCCTATCATTCTCAAGGTTCCCTTAGCATAATAAGCTATGATGTCAAGTCGCTTCATGACATGGATACATTTCACAATATACATGTAGTATTACTACCTATGTATACAAATATCATCATTATCTAAATCCTCATATAAGGTATATAGGAGTATAGAGACACTTCCTTAAGCTAATCATGTTTAATTATTCCTAGTATCATAATAGTAATGACAAACATTTCTTAAGCTAATCAAATAAAGCATTCAATTCTCAATCTTTCACAAATAAAGACAAATATGAGAAGACTAGATCCTCATGCTTGTAATATGCTTAATCCAATTGACTGACTTGACACACAACATTCAAATAGTAGCTTCCTAGTTTCACTTAGCTCTCTCAAAGCAATAATTCACTATGAATTCTCTCACAAGTTGATAATATGCTCTCACAAATATAGCTCTAACAAAATATAACTCCTCACAAATAATCAAGGCTCTCAAAAAATACAATAGAATGCAATTGCAGAGTAATGCAGATTAGTGTGTCTCAAATGAGAGTGTAAACCTCTCTATTTATACAACAAAATGAAACTTTGTAGCCTACAGAAAAGGCATGCAAAATGATAGCTTAATCCATGCAATTCAACTCACTTCACTTAGCTAAAAGGTGGCAACAAGCTAAACACAGACTTAGCATGAAAAGCTACAGGTCGACCCATCTATTTGACAACAATGAATGACTTATTCAATTGTGCTCATGTTAAAATGATGGCAGTAGAATTGTAGCAAAGATAGACTTCTACAACAAATAGAACTTCATATTCTTTCGCAAAGTATGCAACCATTCGCCTATTGTTTTGGTGTGGCTTTACTCATTTAAATAGTCTACATTCATAATGCAACACATGCCCAATGTCAACTAAGTCTAAGCTTTACAGGAAATAGAGGAGTAAAGAATTGCTTGGCACATAAATGATACTTTGACCAATTCCTTGTATTGATGTTACTTTTTCTATTATCATGCATTTTATACTTTATGAGGTTGGCATAGCATTCCATCGCTTCATTGATTTTATCATTAAGATATACATCTTCTAAGTTGAATAATTTTCTGCTCATAAAGACAATGATGCCTTTCAAATACATGCTTAAAAGTTGTGCAATACATTTGCATATTAGTCGGCCTCTATCATATATGTTGTTTGCATATAAATTGACCTCCAACATAAATCATTATATGTATTATTTAGCCTATGTTACTTGCATAATATAAATACAATTCGGCCTCTAAGTATATATATTGCCTCCAAGCTTCACATATAATTATAAATATATATTTATATATATGTACATATACATATATATATCCTACAATAAATCAGATATATATATGTATGTATATGTATATATATACTTATACATACACATCATGTAAATCAAGTATGTATACATTCAATATACAAATGAATACAAATGAGTAAACATTCACATAATAATAATAGTAATAATACACACACACACACACAAACACTCCTCTATTAAGCATTTACACTTACATGTGTATTCGTATATATATATAGCAACATGATAGTCAAGTGATCCATTCAATATCCGAATGATTAATGAACACATGATTATATTCACAATAGCATCATATTAATAATTTACATACATATATGCATATCTATACATATGTTTTCATACTCATATGGACATCCCATTATATCCAACGTATGTGTATGTCAATATATGCATATGTGCATATATCCCAAATACTCATTTAACCATACAATCAAGCATAGTAATATAATAAGGAAGGAATCATGCATTCCAAACATATAAACATCATCCAAGCATACATTCAACAGTAATCATCACCCTTACTAATGCAAAAACTCATACTAAGGATGACTTACCAATTCCCAACATAGCAACTTGACTCAACCATTCTACTGTGAGTGTGTGTATAAGCTCATATAGGTTTCATTTAGGGTTATCTAACCAATCACTTCTCCTTAGTGATACTTCCCCTCCCTTCCTAAGGATTGAACCTATCCCTGCAACTAGTTTAGCACATTTGCAATGGTAGTTATACATTCACAATAATCCATATGCATCATAAACTTAAGCATATTTATATAGAAAAAAATGTAAACATGTTTACTCTTTCAAAGCCATATTAAGTATTTATCAATACTTTCACATAATACCTATTTCATTATTCCATTCTTTTAGTAAGCATATCATGATTGCATTTACCCTCCAATTTACTCGTGAAGGTAAAAGTAAATCAGTAACAACAAGACGAGGTGTGACACAAATTATTATTAAATTATTTCTACAGTTTTTAGCTTTATTAAATAATATAGTAATGTACTAAAATATATTTTATTTTTTCATCAATCACTCTTTTACACAAATGTTGCTACTATGCACTATTTACCTTTTGGTTAATTATGTAATTTAATTTCATTGAAAGATGTTGGGTTGCTAAATCAAGTTGATCTACATAGCACCACATCAATTCATTTGTTTATTTTTTCATGGAAGGTTGGGAATCTATGTGGGGCCAAGGCTAGACATCAAAAATTAATCACAAAACAATGTATAATAGGTCCAAGCCAAAACAACAAAGCTATTAAGTGGCAAGAACTATACCATCAAGAGGGTTCATAGTTATTTGGTTTACTCCATACTTTAGTAGGGATGAAATCATTAATAATTGGACCCTAACTAGTGAGAGAACCATCCTCTTCTTTATCTTCATCTACAAGTTGCTAAGCACAAACAAGAGAGATTGCTAGATCTAAGTAAGGTAAATTGTTAGAATCTATCCAAATAGGATCACAATTCCCTTATGAAGAGATTAAGGGGAGAAAGAAGGTTGCAGAAAATCACAAATATCATAATCCATGTCTTATTTTGGATACAATTGAGATCCATGTGACTAGAGCCATGATCTCTTCTAGAAAAATGACTATACCCATGTTTGCACACACACAGAGGGGGATGACACTTGTAAGAGGTAGATGGATATGGAACTCTAACAATTGTACAAGGGACATTGCTCTAATGATCCAAAATCACCTATGAACAACTTCAAGTGCACCTTAATTCTTTTAGTGTTGAATATTTACTATATTATCAGTGATCTATTCAATAAATATTCACAAATTAAAAAAATTCCATATGCCCTTTTGATTGTCATAGAATTGTAGAAAATCAAAATCTATAAAATTTTATGATGTTAACTACCAATAATAAGTTTCTATTATATAACATATATGCACTTGAATACCAATAAATATATGCTTGATTTGATTAGTATATACAAGATTAGTACTTAAAAAAATGTCTTTAGAAAAGAAGAAACATGTTACCATTGTAGAAATGCATAGATTTTCTAGAGATAGGTGTTCTGCACATCTAATGATTGACTATTAGATGCATAGTCATAATATCTATTTGAAACAATACTTCAAGAATATTTTTGGTCTTATTTAGATGATAACTTTGATGAATAAATATATTAAGTTGGGGAAGGGATTAGTATCAATCATTTAGTTGTGGAGGGGACTAATATTCATCAAGAGAAACAAAAAACATAAGTAAACATTTTTTTTGTTGGTTTAATTATTCTAAGCATGATGGTAAAACAATTATGAATGTTATTGTGAATATGGTATATTACCTAACTACTTTTATATCTGTAGACACTGAAAAATTCCCTAAACGATATCATACACTCGAAACAGATTTACTAACATAATTTCCTCTTTAAATTCATCCTCTTTTTGCTTAATTAATTAAATTAGCCTAGCTATTTAATTAATTGCATCATTTTCATCTATTAGCCTAATTAATTTAATCGGTTTAATTCATCCCTCTTCACGCTAATATTTCATCCTATTAAATTAAATAAATCAAAACATTTAATTTAATTCCCTAAGTCATCTTATTTAATTATATAACCCTAAGTTATTTATTAAATATCATATCACCTTTCCTCATTCATTAAATCAATTAATTTAATGAGTATCACTTTAATTCTTCAAATCCCCTAATTGCATGATTAAACCTTGTTTAACTAGCAATTAAACTAACTTTTCTCTAAGCAAAGGGAATATTCCTGTGGAATATTCCTTATCCCTTTTTTGCACAATTAAGAATTTCTTTTAATTTGCAAAATGCCTTTTATCATCACCCATGAGAATATTCCAAAAGAATATTCTTATTCCTCCATCATTTGAAAGGGATATTTTCACTTAGCTTCTTAGACAAGTTTTAACCTTTAACCTTTTGGACAAGTGACCTTTGACCTGTGTAAGCAAGTCAAAAGTGTGTTTGATTGGAGCAAATGTGAACCCTTGATTAAATTTCATAATGCATTCTCATTCGTTGATGAGAATCTATTATCTGTGCTTCTCATATCCTTCATCTTTGACCGTTGATTAACCTTTTCAATCTCAACCAACCATTTCTCATTTGCTTTCCTATAAATAGGTCACTATTTGGAGACAAATGGATCCATCTTTCAATTGCAAACTTATGTTGTTGAACTCACTTGCATTCACACTCACTTTTTACTAACTTTTAGCTTGTTTTAGTTCATTTTTAGCTGCATAGTAGCTTAAAGCATCCATTAATGGCTTCCATGCATCCATCATAGCTTGTTTATAAATTAGTGTTTTCATATTTTAGCTTAGAATTAGCTTAGCAATAGCATAATTAGATCATTTTTAGCATAAAATCATGTTAATTTAGCTTGCATCATGTTCATTTTTAGCATAAACTAGGTTTTCATCCATTTATCACAACGGTATCATCAATTCTCTTCCATAGAATCGACTTAAATAGGCTCACTAATCATAGGGTTGGGAAAGGGTCGTTGTTTCACATCAACACGACACTAATTCCAAAATAGGATAAGTTTCAAATGGGTTAAAGTAGGAATTTCATTGTTTTATAGTCTGTAGCTTTCACTTTCAGTATAAATGCTTAGTTTAACTTTTAATTTTGAATGATCTTATTTGGTATATTAAGGTTTAATGGATAGATTGTGCTTCAATTCATCATGGATTAAGTGTAATTGACCCACCCTGACAATCCTTGTCTCACATTCTGGTGCTAGAAGGATGGAAAACCGTTAACAATTTTTTAGCTTGAATTTTGTTTGTTTGTTGTTTTGCAGGATATAGTGACACCCAAACTATAAACACCGATTCTTTTTAAAGAGCATCAACATATAGCGACGCCATCACAATTTGAAATCATGACACCAAATTAATGCACCTATGCTGATTTAAATCTGGCGATGTTGATTTAATCTGGAGGTATCGAAAAGTTCAAACGGTGATGCCGAAATTTCACCAGAGCGACACCGAAATATTTTAAACCACGATGCTATTGCAAGCAGCGACACCAGACCAAATCCCATGCTATCGTGCTCATTGTTTTTGCTACAGAGTGACACCCATTTTCACCAAAGTGACACCCATACTTCAAATTACAACGCTATCATGTTCAACAATGCCCAACCAAGGTAAGAAATTTTATGCTTGTTTTTTTCAACATGTGATTTCATTTCTTTGATTTATCTAACCACTGATGTGCTTCTGACTGTGTTCTGGTTGTTAGACTAACAGGGTTTTGTAGGTTCAAAGACATGGAGCTAAAGTGAAGAAAGCCTTTTCTATCTTGAATTCTATAATTGTAACAAGCGTTTAACGCCTTGGGGAAATTATAACCCAAAGTTCATGCTTTCTTCTTTATGCTTTAGGACAACTAATTTTCCATTGGGCTTAAAACTTACAATCTTAGGACCAACTAGATTTCAATTGGGCTTAAAACTCATTTTCAAAGTTGGCTTAAATTCAACCCTCGTCATTGTTTTTTGGGTTTAAAATGAATGCTCAAAGTTGGGTAAAATTGAACCTTCACATCATCATTTTACTTTGGACTTAAAATTGAACAAGGCAACCTCATATTTCATTTGGTGCTTAAAACGAACTCATTAATGCTTTGAAGGGTTAAAATGTATAACTATTTGCTATGTTTTGTGATTTTCAATGTTGTTAGTGGATGCATATGTAATTCTCTCGCACCATTTGGTGACCTTGAGAAATAGAAACATTCCTTAACACTTTGGAAAATCACCTATATCTTTCAATTTGGATTAAAACTAAACCCCCTTGCGAGTGTGAGAAAAAGGCATAGCGTGTGTTCTCTCTTTGTTCCTACGAATGAAGATGATCAAACTAAAAATGTACTTCCTTGCTATTTTTTATCTTTAGAGGGCCTTAATTGGTGGGAAAAAGTATTGACCCAAGGGAATGACCCAAGTGGTAATGATCTAACGCCAAGCTCTTCCAAATCGCGATATAAATGTGTGGTTGCAATGAAAATTGTGATCAATGGGAAGCAGTACATGATAGCTCTCCTCCAATATCTTTATGATGCGTAAATCCCTTGTTCTAATGGTTGGGAGACCTCTTGATGGATTTTATCATTGCACCCCCTAAACTGGAAGCCCTTATTACAAACCCTTGTTTAGAAGCCAAAAATCCTTAATATTTGTTGGTGCAAGAATGGTCGTTTTGAAGCTGCCCCACGTTCGTACTATTCAATTGTAGAAACAGAAAAAATCCTTTTGATCTCTAAATTTTAAGGATTTTGAGATTTGGTGGTCCTAATAAGTGTGTGTCATGGAGGGGAGCCAGTGTCGCCAAATCTCTAATTGTTTGCATTGTTTAGTGTTTGGAGAAATCTGAGTGGGGACTCAATAAATATATCCATTTCAAACCTAGGGTTGTAATGATTGTGAGTCATTTTAACACTTTGCTTGGTTTCAAAATGAAACAAAAACAAACATTCACTATCATCCTCAAAATTTCAAACACTTTGGCTTAAAATGGACCTCTTGAGTTAGCCTTGATATTACTGCCTGTCCTAAGGATTTATCCTTAGCGATTTCTAAATATCTTGACATTAATCTCAAATTCATATTTTCCCAAAGAAAACATAGGTAATTATGGCTCTAATCTCATAATTTTCACGAAATGGACATTGTGAAAGTTATGATGTTTTTGACATAAACATCTAGTTTGGAAACATAATCAAGACAAGTGTTTGTAAAATCAATTCACTTAAGCAAGATAAACTGACAAATGAACCCCAAACGACTATTTAGAGATTGATTCCTCCTATTGAAAAACATGATCTTCTAGGTGCTATAATTCAACCAAACTTTGAACTCATTAATGGAGAACAAACTAATCTCATTATTAGTTTGAGAAGCTTCACATTTGAAACAAAAGAAATGAATACACAGTGGAGAAACACAACAACCATCTTACACGAAGAGAGGAACAAGCTAATATTGAGGCTAGAAGGCCTATATTACCCCCACCTGCTTGGAAATAAAGTCTTCCTTTCTTCCATAAACTTGAACTATTTGTAAATGATCTCACACAAAATCAGGATCCCTAAGGTAAGGTCTATAGGTCATCATTTTAAACTTAGGCATCTCACTCCAAAAGCTCTCAAGAAACACCTTTTAGTGCTTCACAAGAATAGAGATAGGTTAGTAGCAAACTTTTATAGACACACTTCAAGGTACAGTCCAGATTTATATGCATTCTTTTGGAGTCAAAATCCTAGTCCTTTTTCATGATACCAAACTCTTCTAAATGATCCATCACACAATCAAAATCCATAGGGGAAGATCTCCATCCCGTCATTGTAAATGTAGGTATAGTAGTGCACAGTTTAGTAGGAAGCAAGCTTCAATACTTTATCGCAATCGCTACCACTTGTTAAGAAACTTTTATGCTTGAGCTAGGAGAATCCAAACAGGTCTAAACATCCTCATCCATCCTCTCATCTAAATCAATATTGGGTCTTTAGGATTTAAACATTTTAGAGGTTTAGCATCATTCTCACTACCTTGGTCTTGTCAAAACAAAGGTTCACTTTAAAGTCAACATTGGGTCAAACATCTCACTCACCCCTTCATCAAAATTCATCTTTCACTTCATCCAACTTTGCAAAATTTTGAGTACACCAACAATTTGTGACTTAAACTTCAAATCAAACCATCCATCTAACTTGCCTATTTTGTATGTGAAATGCATCCTTTTCCATGCATTTAGAAAAGTTAGTTATCATCTTTGAACTAGTTCATCTTGAAGGTCACGAGTCTACCCTAAAGATTTACAAGTTCATAAACATCATTTATCCCAATAGAAAAACATCAAGAGAAAGTTAAAAGTGTTGTTCCAAAACGTTCGCAAAAATCACTCCCCACATCATCCATCTTTTCATCCCGCACTATCATCATTGCTCCTAAAAGACTTAGAGCATCTCTTTTACCTAGATTTCAGTCAACTAGAGAGTTCAAACGTCACAAATCTCAACATAACTCTCCCATAGGTGACACAAAATTTATGGTAAAGACTAGATCACAACACAAGAGAATCATGGAAAAATCCAAAGTTACATTCACCTCAAGTGATCCAAATCCTTTGGAATTCGATTTGAGGAGTCAAGCTACACCATCACAACAACCTTCATCCCCATTAGGGCCATATGAGATAGAATATATTACAAATAACCCATTTGAACTTACTAGGGAGGAAATTATGGAACATCAAGCCTTTGTAGCTCCTATTTCCTCAATGTTTGTGGCAAAAAAATTAACACAAGGTTTCACAACTCCATTGCTAGGGCTAAATCAAACCTACATTCCCAGTATTACAATAAGCCTCACTAAATACTTTAGACATACTATTTCATTTGAAAACAATACACTTGTAGGAACACTTGAAACCAATCCTCCACCTAACACAACTGCTTGGACGCCTAGCTTTGGTGCTCCTCCCATTCCTGAAGATCCTAAATAGATATACACACCTCTTGATCTTCATTACTCAACCACAAATTCAACACATGGAGGGAATCCTTCTTCATTCGCATCCATGAGTACTACAAGTGTTCCTACCATTACATAAAGCAGTGCAGATCAAATATCTCAAAACAACACACAAGAGCATAGCAATACCGTACCACGGAGTCAACCCTTGAATAAAATATGGAAAACCTTACCAAATCCTCCAATGGGTTCATCCATACCATTGGTTTCACAAAACACATCCACACCATCCACCATCAATCCACCTCAAGGAAATCCCTTGATTACGGGTTTTGTCAATCCAGGAAGTATCTTGATCACAAATCCCTTGTTTACATCTTTGGCACAAGGCAATCCTCAAAACATGGGACAAGGAAATCTTTTCAATCAATGGAATCAAGTTCCTAGTGTGTCATTTCCATTACAAAATTTAATATCATCCCCATCTTTTCCCACAATCCCCTTTACTATGCGAAATCAATCAAGACCTCAAACATACATTCCTCCACCTCATTCTACCATCTTACAAGAAATGTTAAATCAAGGGAACCCTCCACCTCTCATCACCAATCCATTACCCACTCAAAACATCAATATCCATAATCCTTCACAGATGTCTCAACAACCACTTGATCCCACATTACAAGCACATTCCTTAGCTTTACAGCAAGCACAACAAGCCTATCAAGAAGCCATCCAACAACAACAATAGAAAACAACCTTACCACAACATCATCAAACTCAACAAGAAGCCTTAGCACAACAACAACATCAATCACAACAAGAAACATTAGCACACCATCAATGACAACAAAAACAACTGGCCTTTGCAACACAAGCTGCACAACAACAACATCAAGCCCAAAAATCATCTTTATTAGCACACCAACAACAACAATCCCAACAATAAGTAGCCTTAGCACAACAAGCTTAACAACAAGCCTTACTAACTCAACAATATTCCCAACAACAACAACAAGGTTCTTATTATCCTTACTTGAACATCATTTATCCAACACATTAGGAACATATACATCAATACCCCAATCATCTTCATAGAATCGCACACCACCATACACCCCATACAACTCATCCATCATCCCACCATATGTTCCTCCACCCAACTTGCAATATGATCTAGCATCACAATTGAAAGTACTCTCACAAAAAATGCAAGACCTTTGAATGGGAAAGACCAAAAATACCCATACCAAGAACTTGTGTCCTTATCCATTTGATCGAAACATAGCAATGATACCATTCCCTCCTGGTTTTGAAATCCCCAAATTTGACAAATATAAAGGGAGAGGAAGTCATGTGGACCATATAAAATAATTTAACGACATGTGCATGGAGGCAGCTTACAATGATTCATATCTAATGTGCCTCTTCCCTTGAAGTTTAACAGGTCATGCTATGGATTGGTTTTCTCATCTGCCTCCTGGTACCAAATTTTTTCAAGAAATCACTAATAAATTCATCGATCACTACTCCTTCAATCTTGACATGGATCTTAGTCTAGAATAATTATACACTCTTAGACAAAATCAAGGGGAAATTTTTGATAATTTCTTACAATGATGGAGACAAAGAGCTAGTAAAAGCAAGCGACCTCTTCCTAATGAACAAAAAGTGGGAATCATCATAGCTAATCTAGATCCAAATCTGTCATTCCACTTGAAAATGCAGTGCATCACATCATATGACGAACTTGTCCCTAAATCCCTTAACATCAAAAGAGCTCTAATCTCACAAGGAAATACTCAAGCTTACAAAGACAACTATCCTTTAACTATTTTGAATGATAAACCTCGTGTTTGGGAAAAGAAAAAAAACGTAACAAATGATGGTGTGGTAGACACTAAGTTCATACTAAGTTCTCCTAGGCCTAATAACAATCAAGTTGCTAGCATCCAGCCAACTGTGTGACAAACAACACCTCAAAATAATCAGATCAATAACATTGACATGCAACAAAGGTGAATTGCTAACAGGAACAACCATCCCAAATTTAAGTACACACAGTTATTGATACCCATCGAAATGATCATGAAGAAGTTGATAGAGTCAAATTTGATAACACTTCCCAACTTTGAAAACTACCAAGAACCAAAAGAGAAACCATCATGTTACAATGAGCACGATCTCTATGACTTTCACACAATCAAAGGACATAAAACAACAAACAACATGAAACTTAAGAACATCATCCAAGACCTCATAGAAAATGACACTATATCTATTGAGGTACCAGCTGGGAATTAGGATCTTAAGATATACAAGAACCCTATGCCTGATCATAACAAAGCATACAACAATGACAAAGCTAAGTATTGTGCCAATGTGCAACATACCTATTCCAATGTAGTTGCCTTCTACAATAGCTTTATCCCTATTGTTACCATCAAAGGAGCTAGTACGAAATGTGGAGTCACTACACGACGTGAAAAAATAACCATTCAAGGAGTCCCATCTCAATATAGGACACAACCTCCTTTTCCCACATCTAATACTAGCAAGTACAATCTTCTAGATGAACTTAAGTAGACCCCCACACATATATCTATCTTAGAACTCTTAAGGTTATCCCCCGCACATAGGGAAATATTAGAAAAATCCTTGTCTAAGTCATCCGTTCCTGAGAATATTGATACTGATCAGTTTCAAGCTATGGTAGGCCACATCACCAATCATCTTCTTACCTTCTCTAAGAAAGACCTACTATCACAACCATCTCATAACCGTGCTTTACACCTTAAGGTTGTCATTCATAAAAACAAGGTCAAAAGAGTCTTGGTAGATGGAGGTGTTGGTCTAAACATTTGTACCTTATAGTTGATCAAAAATCTAGGCTATTCAGAAGATGCTATTGAGAAGATAAAGAGTACCACGATCATGGCATATGACGACTAAGAACGGGTATCACAAGGAATCATTGCACTTCCCATCCAAGTGGGACCTCTTATTGCAGAGACTACATGCCAAGTGCTTGACCTTGATCTTCCCTATAACATCTTACTTGGCCGACCATGGATCCATAATCTAAAAGTTGTAGCCTTGACCTGTCATTAGTTTGTGAAGTTTCCTTTCGAAGGCAGAGAAATCACTATCCATGGAGACCCTAAGCCTTTTTACTATTGCAAAATTCTTGAAGCCAAGTTCTATAAGATACCCCAAATACCCAAAAATGATGAAGGGCCTACACCATCAAGCTCATTTGTTGACCCATCATCCCTGGCCTCTACTTCAGCATCAAAAATACCTATTGTGCAGAATATACCCAATGTCAAAGCAATGATCCAAGATGACGTTTGTGGAAACTACAAACTATTGAAAGACACCTTTGTCTTGGGAAAGTTACTTATTTCTCCTGTCACATGGGAAACCCACATCTAGCACCAAAGAACCACAAACAATCAAGATGACAACTACTACTTTCACCAAGTGGGGGGATTTGAACTAGGACGATTTCAATGAGGAAGATATCTCTAAATTCCTCTATCAAGATGAATGGCCTATCCCTATTCTTCCCATGGAAGATGATAACAAAGGCCTACAACTCATGTAGAATTTGGGATATAACAAGAATGAAAAGATAGGATAGAATGAAAATAGTTTACTAGAACCCATCATTCCTGAGAAACAAATAAAGAATCTTGGCTTGGGTTGTACTACTAGCAAGGTCACACTTATTAGCATAGGTACTTCCGCTAAACGAGCTAAGGCTTCCTCTTGGTTACCTACATTGCATGATACAACCTTAGATGACTTTCCCCTTGATGTTGTTGACCTATTTGAGAACAACACCCTCTTTATGATATCCATAACATCCTTTGTCCCAAGTAACAAACCAATCGAAATATGCCTAGTATACCCGAAACTTATTGACATGGACCAACAAGGACCACCGATTCTATATTTATTTGAAAATGATGAAGCAATCCCAAAATTCATGGGACTCTATGATAATTTATCATGGGAAGATCACAAATTAGGCTTCGACATAGAGCTCGACATAGGGGCATCCTATGGGGAAATGATTGAATCCTTCAGTTGCAAAATTAATGAAATGCAACTAACATGCAGATCCTTGAGTGAAAACCACCTAGTGGCACTCTCTGATCCTAAAATAGTAAAATCAAAGGATGCATCGGATGGTGAAAAGCTCTCTAAGGTGCCCAAGGATGAGGGATTCAATCTCCCCCTTAGTGTAATGCATCCAGAGAAGTCAACAGTACTAGCAGAAAAGGCCACTCTAGTCAATGTGGGAACAAAAGAAGCACCTAAGATCACTTTCTATGTTGAATCATTGTTGGATGAAGAACAAAAGAACCTCGCAACATTCCTCAAAGAGCAAAGAGCCAACTTTGCATGTTCATACATAGATATGCCAGGCCTTGATCCATAAGTGGTTGTGCATCACCTAGTAGTCTATCTTAAAGCTAAGCCTGTTAAATAGAAATTAAGGAATATGCATTCTCAGATAAAACTCTTGGTCAAACTAGAGTTACAAAAACTTCTTGACATTGGATTTATCTGACTGATAGATTATCCTAAGTGGGTTTCAAACTTGGTACTAGTCTCAAAACCCACTGGGGGCATCAAAATATGTACTGACTTCAGAGACTTAAACAAAGCATTCCCAAAGGATGATTTCCCTCTTCCTAACATTGATCTCATTGTGGACTTAACAGCTGGGCATGAAATCCTATCACTCATGGATGGTTTTTTAGGCTATAATCAAATCATAATCACCAAGGAGGATCGACATAAAATTCCATTCACTTTCCCATGGGTAACCCATTGCTGGAATGTGATGTCATTTGGGTTAAAGAATGTAAGAGCAACCTATCAAAGAGAAATGACCCTCATCTTTCATGACATGATCCACAAAACAATTGAAGATTATGTGGATGATAATTTGGAAAAATCAAGAAAGAGAAGTGAGCACATACAAGTCTTAGGACCCATCTTTGACAGGCTTGAAGAATACAAGGTATGACTGAATCCAAAAAAGTGTGTCTTTGGGGTCACATCAGGGAAGCTTCTTGGCTTTATTGTCTCACAAAGAGGGATAGAAATTGATCCAACAAAGGTAAAATCCATCCTAGACATGGAACCACCGCAAACACTAAAGCAGATGAGAGGGTTACAAGGTAGACTGCAGTCCATCAGAGGGTTTATAGCACAACTATCAGATAGAATCTACCCCTTCTCACATCTTCTCCATAAAGGAATAACCTACAAGTGGGATGACAAGTGTGATAAAGCTTTCCAATAGATCAAAGATTATCTACTAACACCTCTAGTTCTCATGCCACCAATACCGAACAAGCCACTGATCCTATACATCTTAGCAACACCAGTAGCACTAGTAGCTCTTTTAGCACAACATGATGAAAATGGAAAGGAAAGAGCCATCTACTATATCGGTAGAACATTGGTGGGATATGAAATGAACTATTCACCCATTGAGAAGGCATACCTAGCAGTAGCTTTTGCGTCACAAAAATTTAGGCACTACATGTTGCCGCATCAAATCAAGATCATTGCAAACATCGATCCATTAAAATACCTATTATCCAAAGTAACTCTCACAGGGTGAATGGTTAAATGGGTGGTGATCTTAACATAGTTTGACATAGAGTATGTGGAGTGCAAATCAATCAAAGGACAAGTAATCACAAGCCAACTAGCAAAAGAATTTATCTATGCTAAGAACCCCTTGATATCTAAGTTCCCTAATGAATCAATGTTCCTTATTAATCTTACAACTTAGTGGAAGATGTACTTTGATGGATCGTTCACCCAACATGGATCCGGAGCAGGCATTCTTTTTATCACCCCTCAAGATGATTGTATCCCATATTCATACAAGATATCATTCCCATGTACCAACAAAATTTCTAATTACGAAGCCTTAATCACAGGTCTAAGGATAGCAGTTCAGTGGCATATTCAAGAAATGAAAGTCTATGGAGACTCACGGTTGGTTATCAACGAAGTCAATGACGACTATCAAACTAAAGATGAAAAGCTCACTCCTTACAAGAAAATTGTGGAGAATCTCAAGGTTCTCTTTATAGACATAACTTTTGAGAAAATTCCTCACATGAACAATAGAGCAATAGACGCCATGGCAATAATCAAATCATTGTTAGACATGTTGAACAACATCCTCCAATGTGAATTCTTGGTAGAACAACTTCTCATACCAACTTTCAAAATCCCTGAATCTGAATTTGCATGTGTCATTATTGGTCCTGGATCCCCATGGTATCATGACATATTCACTTACCTAAGCAGAGGAACCCTTCCATCGGATATCACCCCAAACCTTAAAAAGACCTTTGTTAAAAAGGCATCATAATTTGTGATCTTAGGTGATACCCTTTACCATCAAAGCATCGAAGGAACATTACTACGATTTCTTAACCAAGAGGAAGCCTTAAATGCTTTAACAAAAGTACACGATGGCATATGTGGGTCCCATTCTAGCGATATAACATTAGCTAAGAAACTATTGAGGACGGGGTACTATTGACCAACCATGGAAAAAGAAGCTCATTAGTATGTGTCGAAGTGCATCTAGTGTTAACAACATGGGGATCTGATTCATGCTCCAACTCAAGAATTACAACCAATGATCACACCATGGAATTTTTCACAATGGGGCCTGGACCTCATAGGAAAAATCACCCCAACCTCATCCAATGGCAAAAATTTTATCATAACTTCCACTGAGTACTTTACTAAGTGGGTAGAAGCCATTCCTATGACATACATAATAGGAAAAAAAATTTGCCAAGTTTATCTTGAATTACCTTATCTATCGTTATGGTGTTCCTCAAACTCTCATCTCAGATAATGGAACCCCCTTTAAAAATCAGGATGTGAAAGAGTTGTGCCAAAAATTCAATATCCAACACTGATTATCTACCCCATACTATCCCCAAGGGAATGGCCAAGCTAAGGCTACAAACAAAACTATCCTGAAAATCCTAAAGAAAACAGTTAATGAAGTTGGTCGTGACTGGCATCTATAGTTAAATCTCTCTCTTTGGGCTTATCGAACCAATATCCACACACCTATAGGTGCAACCCCTTTCTCTTTGGTCTATGGATAAAAAGTTATCCTACCTAGTGAGGTTGAGTTCCCATTACTATGAGTGTCGTTACAAGACCTAATTATGAAGGAAGAATACAGAGTGCCCCAATTGAATGAATTAGAATTCCTGGATGAACATCATCTTGACGCCCTCAATCACTTGCAAGTATATCAAAATCAATTGAAACAGAGCTATAACAAGAAGATGAAATGTCGGTCGTTCCAAGTTGGAGATCTTATCGTAAAGCAAAATCAGAAGAACCTTCTAGATCAAGACAACAAAGGAAATTTTGAACCTAATTGGTTGGGTCCCTTTATTATCACAACAAGCTATGGATCAGGAGCATACCAACTATCAACCCCTGAAGGTGAACCCTTGCAGGAGCCAACTAACAACTTGCATCTCAAAAAGTTTTATGCCTAGTCTTGAAGGGTGTAAATCGGAAAATACAAAAAAATCATAAAATAATCAAAATCCAAAAAAATTGAAAAAGTATTGAAAATATAAAGATAAAAATCATCTTCTAGTGAAAACCACTTTGGTGGCGCTTTGGGCAATTACCTTGGTGAAAACCTGGAAAACAGGCGCCTTGCATAAATAAAGCATCTCCATCTATTCTTTGGCTCTTTTGTCCTATCATTCTTTGCACAACCAATTATCTCTCATATGTGTCCTTATCATGGCTTGACACTATGAGGTATCATGAACCCTTTAACACTACTTGGCATATTCCAAAGGTCAGTCTATCATGCCTTTATCCAAGTACTCTAACATGTCACACTCAAGGCATTTTGTTATGGGTGATATTGGGTTCTTGTATATCTTGAGGTCATCATAATCTAATCTTATCATAAAACACCAAAAACATTCATAAAATCTTATCTCATCAGAAAATCCAAAAACATTCAAAAAATTGTAAAGGAAAAATCCAAAACATCCAGAAAACATCAAAATCACTAAAAAGGTCAAAACATCAAAAATCCAAAAAGCGGTACCCCTTGTCAAACTACGTCATCTCTGAGCTTGAACGTAGGCAAGGCCATCATTGATGTGCCCTTGAGACACCCTAGGTTAGTCCTTTAAGAATCCGTCATAATAAATTTACGTCTTTCATCTGTTCATATCTTCATCTTGTAAATACGTTGAATCAGTCGAACTGCGTGGTCTTTGGGTGTATAACGTAGGCAAGGCTAATCTTTGATCAGCCCCTGAGGCCCCTAGGATAGGTCTTTAGGTTAGGTTCTTGGTTGAAACTCAAAAATTCTCAGAAAACCCGTAAACATTGGTAAAATTTTCAAAATCCCTAAACATCCAAATATTCAGAAAGTCCAAAAACATTTGAAAATGGAAAACACAAAAACAATAGAAAACATTCAAAAGACCTAAAAAGCCTTAAAATATCTTAGAAAACCCTAAACAGCCTTAGAAAAATTAAAATGAAAACATTCGCATAAAATTTGGAAAAGACCGAAAACAACCTCAAAACATTTCAAAATACCAAAAACATAGAAAAATTCCCAGAAAATCCAAAACCATCCATCCCATCTTAGTTTCACCTGAAATAAAATTTCACCCATAATAAATCGATCATCATCTTCAAGATTTGGCGAAACAAGTAGAAATCAAGTATAGCAAGTTATGAAGTGTGAGCCTAAAGGTCAAAATCTAAATTCTACATCATAGGTAAATACGTCACTAAAGTTTATATCAATGACTCATCTTAGCATCATCATCCCAACATCAAACAACCCCTGTTCAACATGTCCTAGGATGTATCCTTCCTGTGATGGACATCAGTATCAGACATTGCTATAGCTAAATTAAACTAGGAAAGAAGTATAGATAACACTGACTTCTTGTCTTTGATATTTTCTTATGATTTATCTTAATGACCCATTCTGAGGACCTCTTGATGATATCTATCAAAATGATTTAGAAAGGAATTGGGCATTGATCATTACCTTTTGTTTGTTGTGCTTGTGGGTAATCTTGTAAAATAATCTTAGCGCATACTTGCTCAGTTGTGTGTAGGAAGGTTATTTAGGGTATATTGTTGACTATTGCACATGCTTTGGTCCAATATGTTCTAAGATTCTAACTTCCATTCCAACAAGGTTTCCATATGTCAAGATGTGAATAAGAACTATCCTATCTGCTTGTCGAGTGAAAGTCCATTACACTAGATACAACACTGTCTTGGTTATTAATACCTTGATGCATCGTGTCTATGTGTTATATCAAACAATAAAAAACGATGAAAATCCCAATCCCAAAGTGTGAGCATTTCATCCTCATTTTGCATTGTATCATCATCATCTTTAATAAAGTCTCGATGGATCATAGAATTGTTGGATTTTTTAAGTAATCATCAAAAGCAACAGCCATTCATTCTCTATTCTTCTATCTTCTCTTCGCACTAACTTGGTATCATGACAATCAACAAAAACATCATCAATGCATCCATCTTGCATCCAAAAACCATCAACATACATGCATCTCATAATCATAAAACATCCATCAGCGTAATCATTACATATCATATCATACATTTTGCATTCTCATTTGAGTTGTGATGAATAATATAGATTTGTTATTCTAATCATCTTAAATCGTTGCATACCATGAACATTTGCATCCATACATCCATATGAATACATTGTCATCATAAATTTACATAGAAAATATACAAAAGGAAATGCATCCATAACATTTGCATATCATAATCATCCATCCATAACATATCGTGAAAAGATAATGAAGAAGACCATAACATTGCATCCATCCATATCATGATCATCGCATATCATATAGACATAAGTGCATCCATACATAATATAAACATCCCACATCAAATGCATCCATAAACATGAAATAAGATGAGCACAACATAAATTATCCATATCCATATCATATATATCAAAAAATGAATGTCATGGTACAAAATCTAGATTAATGTATGTATAATGATCATAAGTACAATATCCACGAGGCTATCAAAAAGGAGCCCATAAATGTATATCTGTGATAATGAATGGGTCAAAAAAATTAAAAAGGGTTTGTATGTCAAAAGCTAGCCTTGATGGCTGCTACCCTCTTCGGCTTGCCTCTTAGGTTGATCCTCTACTCGCAGCCATGCATCACTACACTATGAAAAATCAAGGCGTATCGGTGTCACTGGTACATCTCGATGGTAATGTTGTCTATAATACATAGCCTCTGTAATGACCTCTTTGTACAACTTCGCCAAAACAATCCTACCATGATTAGCCACCATCATAGCCTCAATCTGTTGGCGTCGGGCAACCTCTTGGTCTCTCTCTAGTCACGGCCTGCACCAGCTATAATGCTTGATCTCTCTTAGCCGTGAGGGAAACCACCTATTTTCATGCTTGGTCTCGCTTAGTAGTAATACCCAAAATCTTCTAGCATGCCTGACCCCATCACCAATCAATGTCTGCACCTGCACCTGCACCTGTTGAATCTATGCATCTCTAGCATTTGGTGGTGGCGGCGGTGGTGTTGCCTGCTATTATGGTCCCTGTCGCCCACCCTATTGTTGTGGTCCCTGTTGTACTAATGGAGGTTGTTGTACAACTAGCGGAGCCCTTGGAACCTGACCATCCTGGCCACCCTATCCTCTGCCTCTAGCCCCCTTGCCTCTGGGTCTCCCCAGGGAGGAGCACCCACTGGATCTGTCAACCATCGGGGAGGAGCGAACCAAGCATCATATGCAAGCATAGTCTATGCTACCACATGTCCCTGATCATAGGCCTAGGGCTGAGCCACCAACTATCTAAAGCTCTCAACTACCTTGAGAGCTAGAATAGTCGATCCCCATGTGGGAACCTCTCTGGTCAACCTCACAAAAATGGCTTTGTAACCATCATCTAGCATGTCCTAAATCTCTCTAAACTGTTGAGCCACCCTATTTGGTAAATATCTCTCAATAATGGTGTGCTCACAACCTTGCATATATCGGGTCTTCCTGGAAAAATGCAGCTACTAAATATCATCAAACCATGGTGGCATTTGAAGCCACAGGCACTAGCAAAAAACTATCATATCATCAATCACTTGTTGCCAATACGAGAGCCTAATTTTTCTGGTGTGACTCAGGGTAATGGCACCTTTGTGCCTCCAAATGACAAGATCATCTAGCTCCACGCCTGCCATCTAAACAATAGGTCAAATCACGATAATGTGCTCCCACACCCAAATGTGTAGCAGAGTCACCCCTGCACCAATGCCTCTCTCATCACAAGACACAAAATCATTTAAATCATGATATAGGGAGGCCAGCATCACGGGCCCCCACATAAAGAGTGTCCTCTTGTACAACATGCGATGCCACACCAAACCCCATCCTAGGATGAATCCTTTGCTATGTCTGTCACGAGCAACCAAACCCAAAATGATGGCTGCAATGATCAATCGGAAGGTCAACATGTGACCTTGGTATGACTCAAGGTCGATCTGTGATGTAGATAAAACAATCTGCTCCATCTCCGTAACCTCGAGGAAAGCATCAAATCCGGCATCAACATCATTGATCACACGGTCGCCATGAATAGACAAGAAAAGGATCTTCCAAACATCCTCCAAGGTTATCGTCGCCTCACCTATCAGAAGGTGGAATAATGAGGTCTCATTGTGTCATCTCTCACACATAGTTGTCATCATTGCTAAGTGTGTCCGGATGACGAGCGCATATGCGACATACCGGAGGCCGATCTCTCCCAAGTGCTCCTAGTGCAACTTTGACAAATCGCCAAGTCTTTCCAATATGGTGGGTCTATGCTCCCACAACATCAGTGTTGGAATGACCTACATCCACAAAGTGCACGATGTCAGGAAATCGAGGAAATTTGACCCAATTTGAAATTTATAGCTCAAAAATCACAAAAATATCATTGTTTTCAATAGCATCACTATATTCAAATTTTAAATTGTGATAAATTTCAAATTGTGATGCCCAAAGCATTTAAAATTACAAATCGCAACATGCGTCGCCAAACACAAGGGTGTCACATTTTAATCTTTGGCAACCCTAACCCTAATTTTCTAATTTGGTAGAATCGTCATTAAACAAGCATGTGTCAGGATTTAAAATTAGAAACCCTAATGTTAAATTGTGACTAGCGTCGCCATACACATATGCATCACTATAACTCATTTCAATGTTGTCGATTGTAATTTAGGTGTCGCTATATAATGATGTGGCCAAAGTTTAAATTTTAAAGCGTAATAAATGCATCAAAAAGTCAAATTTTAAATCAAGTTTGGAGTTACATACCAGTGGTCATGTGCCTGGAAGTCGTTGGAACTTTCAAACTCGGTCAGAAATGTGCTTGGGAAGCTCTCAGCGTGCCATTTCATTGAAAGGTCAAAGCTCAAAATAGCAAGAATCTCTTAAGTGTGAATGCACAAATGAATTCAAAGTGACCCTTCTTGTCCTATTTAAACTAGAAAATTAAGTTTTTTTGCCCTAATTTAACCTTGAACATAGGTTTTATCATCGTTTTAACCAATTTTTCCAATTTGGACCTTATTTTGCATTGTTTTTTGTGTTTTTGGCATAATTCTTGCATCCTGGAACCTTTATGGACCCTTAGGGAAACTTTTCACCTTTGTTGAGAAATCAACCCAAAATTAAAATTTTTTGCTTGATTTCTTGAGGGGACAGGTGATGAGTGTCATTGCATTCCTCATCATTTAATTATAAATTTCAATCCAGGGCGGTGTCCATGGAAATATGCAAGAGGGAGAAGAAATCATTTGTATGACATGTTTTTTCTATAAACAAAATTGAAAAGCAATGCATGAAAGAAATTGTTGGAATCAAATATAATCTAAGAGATTGTAAATGAAATGTTGGAATTAAATCGATCCTAAGAAACTTGTAAAAAGAAATATTGAAAATATAATTGTTGGAATCAAATCTATCCTAGGAAACTTGTAAAGGGAAATACTAGAAATGTAATTGCTACTAAGAAATAAAATTACAAACAACTGCTGCCAAAAACTAAACTCTATTATTTTATAAAACTCTTCCCCCATTTGATTTATTGATTACAATGAATTTATAGAATTTCTATCTTCAACTAATCTCAAATATGAGCTTTAATTGTTGTGCAACAACTTGCTAGAAGATAGGAACATGTGTTGAGGGAAAAAGATGAGTCTTTCCTTCATCTTGTTGAGTCAATCTTCTTTGGTCGTCCAAAACAAATATGCCTATTTTGCAACCCCTAAACAAGTTTCAAAAATACATTTGACGACTGATAAATTCATGTATTTTCCTTGTGCATCAGTGAAACTCATAAAATAGCTCCTAGATGCTTGCAAAAATGTTCAAACTACTCAAAATTGTCTCGTAGATATGCTCCATTTGTTTGCACAATCCAACAAATTGTCTTAATACTTGTAACTACCCCCTAGATGCTCTCAACTATTGTACTTTAACTACTCAACCTATTCATACTTAGTTCCAAAAATTTTGAAGCATAGAAGCAAATGAATGAACAAATTTCAAAAATTTCGAAGCATCGTAGAAAATTTTTGGAGCATCAAACTAGTGAAGTTTCCTCTCAAACCATGAACTAGGTTTCTATGAAATTTAATGGGTTTTTTCGCCTTCTTGTCTCCTAATTTTTTTCCAAAAAATCACAAGAACCCAGATCGTAATTTTTAAGATATGATGAAGTCTTTGACTACAACAACTAAAAATCTTTTACTTTCCTCATCATATCTAGTCTTGATAAACTTCATAATTAAGAAAAACATATATTTTTATTTGGCTAAAAAGTGACATTTTTTTGTCTCATCATCTCCCCCATACTTCAAATGTTGCAGGTCCTCCTACAACTTATAGTGAGCTTCTAGAGCCAATCTTTTCACTTTTATTACAACTGCTCTAGGGATTTGTTGGGAGGTGCACTAGAGATGCTTTTGAAAATATTCTTAGTTATTCTGAAGATATTTTGGGGATTTCATTATTATGTTTTAGAAAAGAAACCTACTCTATCCTACTCTACTTATTGATGTAGAGATAGGTTACATATAACCATTAACTGGCTGTGGAAAATAACATCATTTTTTCAAAGGATGGATCCATGCATTCAACGTTTTGAAAGAATAAGAAAACCATGAAAAGAATATGGCTAAATATTTGAACTCTGATGCTCCTCCATCTTTTGAAATGACAACCTTCTCCATAATTTTTGAGTCTAGTAGATGCATGAGTTGATTAGAAATATTTTGCAATCCTTCCTCACATTTTGTTGCATGCATGACTAGATGCAACTCCTTGTCTTTCAAATATCTAATTGGCCTGCCCTCTTTGGACTTTGAAGGTGTCCAAACAATAACTTTTGCTTGTTGGGGCTTGAAGTCATGGTCCTCTAGTTGAGGAGATTGCACAAGAGCTGTCACCTTTGCATGTAAGAACTTATTCTTTTGGATCTGTTGTTTGAGGGGGTTTCTAAAATAACAAAATAGGAAATTTAAAAAATAATAAACCTAAAAAGCTTTCCAAACTAATTTTTCTTCTGATCTGCTATCACCAGATCAACAAATCCCTAATGACGCTTTTCCCCAGCAATGACGCCAAGAATGATGAGTGTCGTTGCATTCCTCATCATTTAATTATAAATGTCAATTCAAAGCGGTGTCCATGACAATATGCAAGAGGAAGAAGAAATCATTTGTATGACATATTTTTTCTACAAATAGAATTGAAAGGAAATGCATGAAAGAAATTGTTGGAATCAAATATAATCTAAGAGCTTGTAAATGAAATGATGGAATTAAATCTATCCTAAGAAACTTGTAAAAGGAAATACTGAAAATGTAATTGCTAGAATCAAATCTATCCTAGGAAACTTGTAAAAGGAAATACTAAAAATGTAATTGTTGCTAAGAAATAAAACTACAAACAACAACTACTGCTAAAAACTACTCTATTATTTTATAAAACTCTTTCTCAATTTGATTCTTTGATTATAATGAATTTATAAAATTCCTATCTTCAACTAATATCAAAGATGAGCCTTAATTGTTGTGCAACAACTTGCTAGAAGATAGGAACATATGTTGAGGGAAAAATATGAGTCTTTCCTTCATCTTGCGAAGTCAATTTTCTTTGGTCATCCAAAACAAATATACTTATTTTGCAGCCCCTAAACAAGCTCCAAAAATACATTTGACTGCTGAAAAAGTCATTTTTTTCCCTTGTGCATCATTAAAACTCATAAAACAACTCATAGATGCTTGCAAAAATGTTCAAACTACCCAAAATTGTCTCCTAAATATGTTTCATTTGTTTGCACAACCCAACAACCTGCCTTAATGTTTGTAATTACCCCCTAGATTCTCTCAACTATTAACTACTCAACCTCTTCATACTTAGTTCCAAAAATTTCGGAGCATAGAAGTAAATGAATGAACAAATTCTAGAAATTTTGGCGCATCGCAGGAAATTTCTAGGGCATCGGACTGGTAAAGTTTTCTCTCAAACCACAAACTAGGTTTTCGTAAAATTTAATGGGTTTTTTTTCCTTCTTGTCTCCTAATTTATGTCCAAAAATTTCAAGAACCTAGACCGTAATTTTCAAGATATGATGAAATCTTTGACTACAGCAACTGAAAATCTTACTTTCCTCATCATATTCAATCTTGATAAACTTCATAATTAAGCAAAACTTATGATGTTGAACTCACTTGCATTCACACTTATGCTTTTGAACTCACTTGCATTCAATTGCAAACTTATGTTGTTGAACTCACTTGCATTCACTCACTTTTTACTCATGTTTAGCTTGTTTTAGTTCATTTTTAGTTGCATAGTAGCTTAAAACATCCATTAATGGCTTCCATACATCCATCTTAGCTTGTTTATAAAATAGGGTTTTCATCTTTTAGCTTAGAATTAGTTTAGATTAGCTTAGAAATAGCATAAATAGATCATTTGTAGCATAAAATCATGTTAATTTAGCTTACATCATGTTCATTTTTAGCATAAACTAGGTTTTCATCCATTTATCACAATGGTTCCATCAATTCTCTTCCATAGAATCGACTGAAATAGGCTCACTAATCGCGGGATTGGGAAAGGGTCATCGTTTCACATCAACACGACACCAATTCTAAAACAGAATAAGTTTCAAATGGGTTAGAGTAGGAATTTCACTATTTTGTAGTTTGTAGCTTTCACTTTCAATATAAATGTTTATTTTAACTTTTAATTTTGAATGATCTTGTTTGGTATATTGAGGTTTAGTGGATAGATTGTGCTTCAATTCATCATGGATTAAGTGTAATCGACCCACCTTGACAATCCTCACCTTACAAGATCCTATTCACACTTACATAAGCTTACTTAGGTCATTTACTTTTTGTGTCTCTTGTGTGTAAGGTTTTTTTGGTTGTAGGCGATCCTTGGCTCTTGTGGTACTAATCAACAACTCTTACATGATATCAAAGCTCTAAATTTATGATTCTCTTCCCTCTTTTTGGAGAGTTTTGACCCAAAAAATTATATGGTGTGTCCTAGTACAAAATGGACCTCACAATCAAACTCAAAAGGCCCAAAAACCTATAAATGGGTAGAAGTTCATATTTGTGTCACACTTTTATAAAAGAAATGACAACATAAATAGAGTTTTCAACTTGGATAGCCTAAAAGTGGCATTTATGTTTTGAAATTTAAAATTATTTAAACTAAAGAAATGTGGAACTCTTAATATAGTTTATGTTTATAATTTTTAATTTTGAAAAATAGATGTTAGATATATTTTTTTATAAATTAAAGATAATTATTTTAATTGTTAATATTTTTTAAAAAAGTGAAGTTGATGGAATGTTGCAAAAAGTACAATTTTTTACATATTTTATTTTATTTTTTTCTTACTTAGATAACTTGAAAATCTAGTGCATAGAAAGAAAATATTTTTTAATTTTTATTTTTTAAAAAAATCAAATTTACTCAAAATGTCATTACTTTTGATGGGGCGTTGAATTTTTTCTTATTTTTTTTATAATTATAAATAAATAAATAATACCATCTTGGAGAGAATCCTCTCCTCTACTACACCGCATATATATATATATATATATATATATATATATATATATCTAAAAATATTTGTAATCAACCTCAAGTTTGATTAGAATAAATTGCAATAAATTCAAAAAAATCATAATTAAATAATCAAAATGTTATAAAAATAGATTCTAAAATCTAAGCTCTACAAAAATGTATTTTTAGATTTTCATGAAAGTACCATTTATTAGAGAAATCAACATTTGAAGTTGATTTTTTGTTGAATTTTCCTTAAAGAAAGGGCTAGTTTGCCATATGTATTACAACATAAATAGTTTCAAGTGAAAGCATTTCAACCAAAACTTGCCTAAAAAATATTTTAGTCAAAATATTGAATATAAATCTAACCTTGTTTGAGTTTTAAAATCAAATTATATCAATATAATAGTTTTAGGTGAAAGGGTTCACCAAAAAAAACTTGTGCCATGTAAGTGCCAAGTAGATTTTGGTGAAATAGTTTCACCTAAAACCACTTTGTTGGGAAAAAGTGTGAAATAGTTTTGAACTTTTACTCATTGATCTAAAACTCAATAAGGTTTGACACCAAAAAAAGTGAGTATTTCTTAGGTTTCTAAAATTTTCCATTGAAAATTAGTTAAATTGTCTGGATTCGTACAAGTTCCATATGGATATATGTTCATCATAATAACACTGTACAATTGCATACTCCATAATTGTAATTCCTTCTTGAGGAATATTCTAGTCATTGCATAGATGTTAGGAAATTAAATGTGGGTACAAAGTACAGTAGGCTGACAACATCATCAATGTTAATAGGTTTAGTGGTATTTAAAAAAAAGGTTTTAGAGATCCATTGATTCTTTGGATTCTATGACTCCTAATCTTGTTTCAAAGGATTCATCTTCTTTATCCATGAGTCATTATCTTGAGGTTTAGGATTCTTGCATTCCAACATTCACAACTTCATCTCCAAGTGTTCATATTCATACATCTTGTGTGGATGCATCATCATGAGATGTCTAGGATGGTCGAATAACATATATTGAGATCAAATATCTATCACTTGTTTCGTTGAGTGATTCTTTGTAGTAGGTACATAATAGTCTTTCAAATTTGGTATGTTGGGATGAGAACTTGACAAATATTGTATTTTTTGTCTCATGTTATAGACTTGAAGAGCACACTTGAGGATATTCATATCTTCGTTGATGGAATATCCATCATTTCTATTGTCACATATCATTTTCATTGGATCTTATTCTTCATCAATTTGCACATGGTCTTAGCTTGTTACCTTCTTCATTTATTGGGCTTGACCCTAATTTTATTGTGGCATCCTTTCATACCAACATGGTGACACTTGAGCAAAGTTTAGAGACATTAGAGACATCATCCAACATCATGATCTTTCTTCCTTCATGCCCAGAAGACATCCTACATCTATACTTGGTTTTGTTGTTTCCCAAGAGGAGGAATATTGTTCAATGTTTTTGGATCTTTATCATCATCATCCTTTATTGAGTATCTACCATCACTATAGGAGGTTACAAATTGTGGGGGGCTACATAGTCTCTCTCTTTCTCTGGTGCAAGAGCATACGGACGAACAAGCGATCAACACCAACCAAAAATATTGTTGGTTTTCTTTTCTTCCATTTTTGGTTTGTTTCGATCATGTGTGGCATCTCTCTTCAAAAATAACTCAATTGTGCTGTCAAATTGTGAATTTGAAGTCTTTCCCAAAATGTCGTTTTAAGGCTCCATGGACAGTTTTTAAAATTATTTTTGGAAAATTTGTAAGGAATCAAGTAAATTCCTTTTGCAAGGAAATTCTTGGAGGCACCATGTCAAACATGCAAAATAATCAAATTTATATCTTTTACCATTTGAGAGAAATTAACGCTAGAAATTTGTGTTTTTAATGCCAAAAGTGTGTTGCCAACTTACGAAAACTTTATTTTTTTCAAAATTTATGAAGGCTGGAGAGAAATCGTTTTGTAGAGGACCTGAGGACATCATCTTGAGCTTACTCACCAATTTTTGTGCAAATTGGAGAACTTTGGATTTTTCGCTTGCCGACACCCATTTACATCAAATTGGCATTTTCAATTTTCTTCAAATTAATTTTGAAAGGAATTATTATTGAAATTGAATCAAACATTTCAAAATTTGTTTATTCACCAATTTCTCCAAGTGATTAAATGACTATGAATTTTATAACTATCAGATATGATAGTGTTTGAAATTGAAGAAAAAAATAAAATTATTCTTTTATTTGAAATTTCCAGTTTGCGCCAAAACATGGAGGTTTTAAAATAAATAAAAGAAAAGGCAGAAAAGGCAACATAGGGGGAAGAATGTGAAGAGCCAGAGAAGAGAGAAGAGAACAAGAAATGAAAAGGTTGCATCCATTTATATTAGCTTTCAAAAACAAAAAATAAGAAGAAGTAGGGCCATAGTTAAGAGAGAATTGGGTGACAGGCTACACGCATTTTGGTTTTAGATGCCAAGAATGATTCTTTTAGGGAGATGCATATAGAAGAGATTTTAATTAATTAAGAAGATCAAACAATAAGTTGTGCAGGTGGAAATAAGAAGGGGATTTTGTTGTCCCAGATTGAGGAGAAGCGGATTGAAAGTGTAAGAGATGCCATTGAAGGCTAGAATTAGAATTCTTGTAAAAAGTTAGTTTGATGATGAATTGGATAACAATGAAATTTTGTTGCTGGCAATTATCCTTAGTGTTGTGGAATTGAATTTTAAATGTGTGTGTGTAATTTTGAAAGAGGGGAGTACCCTCTTGCATCATTCTCTCATATGGGGGAACACCTATTGTACATTAGTGATAGAAGTAGTCCTTGGGGGTCACGTTGAATCTTCCTTTCTTCTTTCACTTGTACATGTTTATTTACATCTTTTCTCTTTTGGATAGATTTTTTCCTATGGATTTTTCTCTTTTACTCCATTTGTGGAGAATTATTTATTTATTCATACGTACCTAACATTACCTTATAGCTAGGACCCATCCTTGTATTATTGTATTTTTCCATACTCCCTAAGTTGCACTTAAGGTGGGTGTTGGTGTGAACATGGTATATTACCTAGCAATTTCTTGTTAGATCCTATTCACAACTACATAATTAAGATTACTTAGGTCATTTACTTTTGTGTCTCATATCATAGGATTAAGACACTTGTCATAATTTTAGTTTGTTCTAATGTTTCATCTAGGGTTTCATCCTTGTCTATGTAACAAGGCTTTCCTCATTATATATTTAACCACAATTTTATTTTTATATCTAATGAATTATCTAGCTACATAACATTTCCATTGTTCGTCTCTTGTGTGGAAGGTTTTCTTGGCTACAAATGATCCTTGGCTCATGTGGGATTGATCAACAACTCTTACAATCAAATGTAATTATTAAAAGAAGTATAAAATGTCAAGGCTATGGAGTATAGAGAATGATGTGGCAATTTACAATGTGATGCTCTTGTCACTCGTGAAAAAGATGTGATGCATAAAGATGCCCAAGAAAGATGGAATAATGCATAAAAATGAAAGATAAAATATTTTTGAGCTCATGTTTTAGAGATTAAAGATGTTAATATGAAAAGAGTAATTACTATAATGAAATAAATTATTTTGTTTGTTAGAAGAATTTATCTCTAGGTAAGTATGAAGAATATGTAAATTTCTCATGGATGTAGAGACTCCTAATGTACCAAAATTTCAAGGGTACTTTGCATAGATATATTGTAAGGGTGCAAATAATTTTCTCTTCTACATATCAAAATATCTTGAACAATTTTAGATAGAAGGAATGCTGAAAATAATTATTATCATTACTACTTGATGAAAGTAATTATCAAAGTTTAGAAAAACACATTATTGTTTATGCAACATGTTTAACTTCACAAGGGCATGAAGCACCTATTTCTTAGTTTATGAAGATCATAGATATGTTAGATAGAAAAGGGAAAACTATATATGATATTGTCAACCAACTAATAAATGATAGAGGATTTTTATTAACAAAATTAATATTTTTCTCAAAAAATTGGGCTTTTCCAACAATTGAGTATGAAAATGGATTTATTTATTTTGAAATAAACTATTCTCAATTTTATTTTGCACATTGCATAGGTTAGCATGAGTCACTTGTTATGAAAATGCTTCTAAAAGGATACCTAAGTTGTTATTTGTTAAAAAAAATAGCAAATATAAAAAAATAATGGGCCTAATGATATGTGAATTGATGTTTTGGATGTTCTATAGACCTACACAATTAGATTCTTATCTAGAGGAAATATTATAATAAGGCTTGTGAAACTTATGCCAACTATCTTAACTTTGTGGAATAAATATAAGGAATGTTCATCATGGTATGAAATGACAAGGATTTATTCTATTAAGTTTTTTTTGTTAATATTTTAGGTGAACTAAATAATTTGAATAATATATTTCAAAAGGAAAATGTAGACATCATAGTTATTGTTTTGGATTTTGATAAAACAATAAGAAATTTATATAGATGATTTTTGAGAAAAGTTAAATTTGTAGAAGGCACTAACTTATCTTTTTCAATATTAGGAACCAATTCTCAATTTGGATATATGGAAGTTAAAGATGAAGATGTTTTAATTGATAGACATAAAATACAATATATTTATTTATTCCAGCTGAGGGATATGACTATGGTGATGTAAAGAAGCATACAATAAAACCCCGATGGTGAAGGAACACAACAAAGTTGTTGACAACTCACAAAAGGCTATATTCAATATCTTATTGGTTGTTTAAATGTGATTTCCAAGACTTCCTCTTTTTAATGCAAAAAAACTCTTCAACAATTTTAATTATCCACTAGATTGAATTAAACTCAAGATAATATCTTAGAGTGTTGGTTTGATAATTTTATCCAACATTTGCAACATACCACTTTAAATTATGTCAACAAACTTGTATATATATTTGATGCTAGTGGTTGCAAAAGAGAGTGAAACTCTTTTGTTGAATCATTGCATTTGAGTTGTGAGGGTTTCAAGATGAAAAATTCATGTAAAGTCTTTTGTAACAACAAATATTGGCACATAGACTATTCTCATATAATGGAGTTATGACAAGTTATGCTTACTATTCTTGCAAGTACTATTGATTCGAAAGGGAGTTTTCAAAATAAATCTTCATCAAGGATGCTAGGAATTCAAAATTAGATTTGGATATATTGATATATTAATGAGAACATCTTAAATGGACCTCAAACAAATGATGTAAATGGAAATGAAGTATACTAAATATGAAGGATAAAGAGTCAAAAAGAGTTCTTGACCTTTCATATTGTTTATTTATTTTATGTTTAATACATTATTGTGTTATGTATTCTAATTGACAAGTAAGAGAAAACACTTCTTTTATTTAACTTGGTTTTGAATTTAAATATAAATAAATTATATCTTGAAACTTCATATTTTTTAATTGTTTATTGACATTTTAAAGAAGACTTTTATTCATAAATATTTATGTTAATTATTTATAGATAACAATATATTTTAAATAATAAATAAACTACTTACAATACTTTATTAAAGATATAAACTTATATTTTTTATAAATTGAAAACTTATGATTAATAAAACTTGATAAAAATGTTTTAGCATATACATATATATAGACTACAGAATCGATCGGGTATCACCCCCCATTGTAAACTTTTTCACATGACTAGTGGCAGGTATCCACCCACCTGCAATGTGCGTCTGGTAAACTTTTTTCACATGACCAATGGCGTTGGCATGACACGTCCTCTGATACCATGGGTTTGGGGGGAGACTAGACCTCATGAGCTCTTGCCTACAACAGGATGCTTTAGCCAATCGAGCTAGGCCCCCCACCCCATTTCATTTGAGATTTTATTTGATTGATGTTAATAAAGTATTTTTTGACAAATTATGTTTTATATTAAAACATTAATTGAATGAAAAAATAAGCAAACTATTTTAAAATTTCATTTGAAAGACAAGGGTGGCCATCAAAGTCTAATTCTAAAAATAATTTTAATAATAAGCACTTCTATCACTTGTAAAAAAATATAATATTAAACACATTCACAAAAGAAGTGGATGAAAGAAGTCACAATCCAATATCACACAAGCCAAACCCAAACTATCAAAATACAAGATAAAAAAAATCAATGATGAAACCAATAGATATTTTATTCAATTATTAGTGTTGGGTTTTCAACTTTTGAGTCTATCGCAAATAATACCATCTTATTAAAATATCAAACTTTAAATATACAAATACTATCACAACAGTTGATACCCACTAAACTATGGAACCCTCTCCTCTAAACATTGAACCTGTTAATATGTGATTACAAACGATGGACCTATCTAGTCATTTCAAATTGATTAGAACTATGCAATTTTTTAAATTAGAAATATTATACTAGATACTATACATGCACTCTAAGCTCTATGGAATGCATTCCAATTGTATTTGCACCAATGCACCTTTTATATTTGAAAATTTGCATAACTTTAAGTTATATATTATTACCTTTTAAACTATATAATATTTAATATTTTTATAACTACTACAAGTATATTATATTTAAATTATTTTTATTAATAATTATATAGAAATTATTAATTAACAATTAATCTAGTTAAACTAAATTTAATATTAATTAATATATAATATATTAATAACTAAATATAAAATAATTATTGAAAATAAATAATTAAATAATTGATAACATTTTGGAATTTAAAATTGGAAGTAACAATAGATAATATAATAATACAATAATAAATGTGGAAATTATATAAATAAAATAAAGCATTTAAATTGAATTTTAATGATGAAATATACTCTTCAAGATGTCATAATTTTATTGTGTTTGTTCTAGTTCAAATTCACACATGTATAATTGATCTTTGCACTTGCAAAATTTATTTGACATTAAATGCATCCCTAAAAAATTATTCACCTCATCTTTGTTAAAAAATGAGGTGTTTTCTTAGCTTAATACTTTGTAAAACTTTAATATTGCTGATCTAAATAAACTTTTTCTTTGTGGGTGATTATCTTGATTAATCCATTTTACTGTTGTAGAATGTAGACAGAAGTTGATAGAAGAACTAAACAAGATATTAGAAAGATTACACAAGATGTACCGTGGGCAAACCCTTTCAGGAAAAAACTCCACCAAGAATTATTCTATTATTCAATCCCTGAATTACAATAGCTCCAATTCTTGCTTGAGAATGCTTCTTCTGTCTTTACCAATCTTCTTCACACCTGCAATAACAATTATGAAAACTCTCTTTCACTGGAATGAGATATAGAGGCAATAAACAATCTTGTAATCTCCAAAAGATGACAAAACCAATGCCCAAGCTCAAGCCCTTGAAAAGGTACGCCATACTACTTCAAGTTGAGTTCTATCATGAAGACCAAAGCTTAGAACACATGTTACACCCATTTGGGCGTCCCAAACTGAAGCTACAACTCATCCTTCACTTTGGTGATAATTCCAAAGCTCTTCCTCAAATATGGCACCCAAAAGAGGGTCCCACTTAATTGAGCCTTCAGAAATATCTTATCATGCATTAGAGGTAATTGCAAGAAAGCATCTTGGGTGCCCAAGTTGGCTCCAAGTGATTTCTTGTTAACTAAAACATTTACTCAACACCATTCATGCAAGAATGGTCATCCCTTGTTAACTGGAGGTAGTCCCTGTTATATGTCATACAACTCAAGTTATTAGCCATGCATTCCAAGTTAACTGAAGTTAATTAACATATAACTAAAACTAACTGAAGACAACTGAACCATAACTGAACTAAACTAAACTAAACTAAACTGATTCTGAACTGAACTAAACTAAACTAAACTAAACTGATCTGAACTGAACTGAACTGAACTTCATGCATGCAAACATCAAACCCTAACTCCTAGGATCTTTACATGCATTCAAAAGTGTTATCTGTTACTTCGAATAGTTAATTGAACTTAAGGTGAGTGTCACCTTGCCATGTGGGTGCCCCATGTGCCCATATTATTTAGGAACTCAAAATGGACACCCTCACATGCTCCTAACATTTAGAATTAATTAAAAATGTCAATAATCATGATTATTTCATCAAATATTAATATCATCCTAATCTTAGTGTTGTTGAACACATTCCAAGAATCTAGGAGATACATGAAATAATTAATGTTTAGGATTTGCAATTAAATGGCATCCTATTTCCAACATTCTCCCACTTGACATTATACATTGCAATTATTCTAAACAAGGAATAATAAATTTAAATCAAGTATAGGACTCAAGGCCAATGGCCTTCCTACACCATGAGAACTTATCTGTAGGAACTAGGTTTGTAAGATAATCTGCAACATTAATCAAAGTGTCAACTTTTTCAATTAATACTTTCCCACTCTCAACCATTTCTTGCACAAAGTGATACTGAACATCTACATGTTTAATACGAGCATGATACATAGGATTTTTGGCTAAACAAATAGCACTTTGACTATCACATTCAAGCCTAACTTGCTTGCAATTAAAACCAATACCTGACCCAAGTCTCTATAACCAAACTGCCTCTTTAGAGGCATGTGTGGCAGCCATGTACTCTGCTTCTGTGGTGGACAAAGCAACCGTGGGATTCCTTTTACTCATCCAACTAATCGCAACTCCAAACAAAGTGTTCACATAACCACTTGTCGACCTCTGACTGTCTAGATTTCCTACCCAATCTGAATCAACAAACCCCTGTATGTCCAATGATCTATTCATAATATCAATATTATTAGAATCATGATAAACTAAACAGTAATTTGAAGTTCTTCATAAATATCTAAACACCCTCTTAACATAAGTCCAATGTTCTTTACCAGGGTTAGCAATAAACCTACTAAGAACTCCCACTGCTTGTCCTATATCTAGTCTCGTATAGACCATTGCATACATTAAACTACTAATTGCACTAGCATACAAAATTTCAGACATTTCCTCAAAATCAAAATCAGATTTAGGACTCATCTAAACTTAACTTCGTGCCAACCGGTAAAGGAATATTAATTGGTTTACTATCCTACATGTTAAACCTTTTCAAAATAGTATCAACATAATTTCTTTGACTTAAGAAAAGCTTTATGTTACCTCTATCTCTACTGATCTCCATACCGAGGATATATTTTGCAACCCCTAGATCTTTCATCTCAAATGTGCTTGAGAGTTGTGCTTTCAATTCTCTGATCATTACCTTGTTGTTACCAATAAACAACATGTCATCAGCATACAAGATAATAATTGAAAGTTGATCATCAATAATTTTTATATAAACACAATGATCTTCCTCACTCCTAACATAACCAATTTTTAATGCGAAAGCATCAAACTTTTGGTACCACATTCTGGGTGACTGTTTCAATCCACATAAAGACCTCTTTAACCTACAAACCAATTCTTCTTTTCCTTTTACAACAAAACCTTCAGGTTGCTTCATATAAATCTCCTCATCAAGATTCCCATGCAAAAAAGCAGTTTTCACATCCATTTGCTCAATTTCAAAATCATAAGCAACAACAATAGATAAAAAGAATCTAATAGAAGTTAATTTAGCAATAGGAGAGAAGATTTCATTAAATTCAACTCCCTCTCTTCGGGAGTAGCCCTTGGCTACTAGTCTATCCTTGTACCTTTCAAGATTACCATCTGCACCAATCTTCTTTTTAAAGATCCATGTACAACCAATGGCCTTTCTATCTTTGGGAAAACTCTCAAGATCCCATGTGTCACAAGTATCCAAGGATTCCATTTCCTCATGCATAGCTTGTGACCAAAGCTTGTTCTTGTCTGAGGACAAAGCTTCCATGTAAGAATTGGGTTCATCATTAGTACTCATTAAAGAAAAAATACAACAGAAATTAAGTGGGTTATAGCTATCAATGGGATTTCATTGTCTTGTGGATCTCCTTAAAGGAGTTTCTTCTTGTTCCTCAATATGCCCATCTTGAGCCTCTATTTCAGAAGAACTCTCTGAACTCTCTTCTTCCAATTCATCCACTTGTTCTTCAACATGTGCATCTTGTTGCCTCTTAGTATTTGTCTCAAAATGCACTGTTCAAGAAGTATCCTTTTCCTTTGGTTGTTCTTCTCCTGAATAAGCTCTAAATTCCCTAAAAATAACATCTCTAGATAAAGAAACTTTTCTTGTTAGTGGATTCCAAAGTTTGTATCCTTTTACATTGTCACCATAACCTATGAATATGCATTTTTTGTGCTTTAGGATCCAATTTAGATTGCTTTTCTTGAGGCACGTGAACAAAAGCCTCACAACCAAAGATCCTTAAATGTGCAACACTAGGTTTCTTACCTAACCACATCTCATAAGGAGTTTTATCTTCAATAGATGAACTAGGGGATCTATTGATTAAATAAGAAGTACATACTGCTTCAGCCCATAAGGACCGTTCAAGCTTAGCACTACTTAACATACTCCTAGCTCTTTCCATTAAGGTTCAGTTCATCCTTTCTGCTACTCCATTTTGTTGAGGTGTATATGGAGTAGTTTTTTGTCTCACTATCCTTGTATGCTTACAATAATCATCAAATTCCTTAGAAAAATACTCACCACCATTATCTGATCTCAACACTTTTATCTTATGATCTGATTGTTTCTCAATTAAAGCCTTAAATTCCTTAAACTTATTAAACACATCAAATTTGTTATGCATAAAATATATCCAAGTGTATCTTGAGACATCATCAATAAATGTGACATAGTATTTAGATTTTCCAATAGAGTCAATATCCACAAGACCCATTACATCTAAGTGAATAATCTCTAATGATCTTTTAGCTCTATTTGTACCACTAGGAAATTTAGATCTAGATTGTTTTCCAAACACACAATGCTCACAAAAGTCATTTTTTCCAATATTATAATTAGGAATACCGTCAACCAAATTTTTATTAAGAATGGTCCTAAGGCCTTTTTCACCTAATGGCCCAATCTATGGTGCCATAACATACATGTACTTCAGCTTCAGTTACATTTGATAAAATATTTACATTGGAGGTATTCAGCTTAAACAAAGTCCCGACTTGAGATCCTTTAGCAACCACCATATTCCCTTTCACCAATCTACAACCACCTTTGTCAAATGTCACATGCATTCCAGAATCATTGAACTTAGAGACAGAAAGTAGATTTCTTGCAAGTCTTGGAATATGTAAAACATCATTAAGGGTCTTAATACTACAATCACTGAAACACAATTTTACCTCTCCTTTTCCAACAACCTTTGTTGTGTTGTTGTCTCCAAAGAAGACATCTCCTCCATCATATGCAGTATAATTAGAGAACCACTCCTTTCTAGGAGTCATATGATAGGAGCAACCTGAATCAATAAGCCAAGAGTTATCAACAACAGTATTAGAAGAAATGACTAATGCATCATTATTGTCATCAGATTTTTCTGTAGAAGCATCAGTACTCTTCTTCTTTCTCTTACAATCCTTTTTAATATGTCTAGGTTTTCCACAATTCCAGCACTTTATCTTACTCTTACCAAGGGTTTTTTACCATCCTTTAGACTTACCCTTTCCTTTCTTGTATTCTTTAGATTCCTTCTCTTTAGGCCTACCTCTTACAAATAAGGCATCTTGGGAGCTAGTTTTAGATTTCCTCCTCATCTCCTCTGATAGGAGAGTGGGAATAATCTTTTCCATCTTTGGATCTACACCATTACCAAGTGTAATTACAACAATTATATTTTCCCAAGAATTTGGTAAAGAGCAAAGCAATAAAATGCATTTATCCTCATCCTCAAGCTTTACATCTACAGATGCTAACTGATTGAGAATTAAATTGAAAGCATTTAAATGTTGTGCTACTGAATCACCATCTTTCATTTTCAATGAATATAACTGCCTTTTCAAATACAACTTATTTGTTAGACTCTTTTTTTGATAAATATCTCCTATTCTTTTCGATAATTTATATGCACAGTTGGTTTCCACTGAAACATTTAAAAGAACAACATCAGCAAGACATAATCTAATTGTTCCTCTTTCCTTTTTATCTAACTTAGCCCAATCTTCATCTGACATAGTTGTAGGTGTCTTTGTCTCATTATTAACTACTAGCCACTAATCTCTTTCTTCAAGAAGATCTTCCATTTTTAATTTCCACATTTCATAGTTAGAACCATTGAACCTTTCAATATCTAACCTTGAATTCATTGTAACAAAAACTTAATTCCAAAATCAGCAAATTACTAAAATAATAAAAGCTCCCACTAAGCCAATAAATCCTTCAAACTTTAAGAGAAAGGCGTCCCAATACTCTACCCAAACTCAGCTTTGATACCAAATGTTGAAAAATGAGGTGTTTTCTTAGCTTAATACTTTGTAAAACTTTAATATTGCTAATTGAAATAAACTTTTTCTTTTGTTACTTTTTCTTTGTGGGTGATTATCTTGATTAATCCATTTTACTATTGTAGAATGTAGACAGAAGTTGATAGAAGAACTAGACAGGATATTAGAAAGGTTACACAAGATGTACCGTGGAGAAACCCTTTCAAGGAAAATCTCCACCAAGAATTATTCTATTATTCAATCCCTAAATTATAATAGCTCCAATTCTTGCTTGAGAATGCTTCTTCTGTCTTTACCAATCTTCTTCACACCTGCAATAACAATTATGAAAACTCTCTTTCACTTGAATAAGATATAGAGGCAATAAACAATCTTGTAGTCTCCAAAAGATGACAAAACCAATGCCCAAGCTCAAGCCCTTGAAAAGGTATGCCATATTGCTTCAAGTTGAGTACTACCATGAAAACCAAAGCTTAGAACATGTGTTACACCCATTTCGGCATCCCAAACTAAAGCTACAACTCATCCTTCACTTTGGTGATAATTCCAAAGCTCTTCCGCAAATATGGCGCCCAAAAGAGGGTCCCACTTAATTGAGCCTTCAGAAATATCTTATCATGCATTGGAGGTAATTCCAAGAAGCATCTTGGGTGCCCAAGTTGGCTCCAAGTGATTTCTTGTTAACTGAAACATTTACTCAACACCATTCATGCAAGAATGGTCATCCCCTGTTAACTAGAGGTAGTCCCTGTTATCTGTCATACAACTCAAGTTATTAGCCACGCATTCCAAGTTAACTGAAGTTAACTAACATACAACTGAAACTAATTGAAGACAACTAAACCATAACTAAACTGAACTAAACTAAACTAAACTAAACTAAACTGAACTGAACTAAATTGATTCTGAACTTAACTGAATTAAACTTAACTTCATGCATGCAAACATCAAACCCTAACTCCTAGGATCTTTACATGCATTCAGAAGTGTTATATGTTACTCTGAATAGTTAACTGAAGTTAAGGTGAGTGTCACCTTGCCATGTGGGTGCCCCATGTGCCCCTATTATTTAGGAACTTAAAATGGATGCCCTCACATGCTCCTAACATTTAGAATTAATTACAAATGTCAATAATCATGATTATTTCATCAAATATTAATCTCATCCTAATCTTAGTGTTGTTGAACACATTCCAAGAATCTAGGAGATACATGAAATAATTAATGTTTAGGATTTGCAATTAAATGGCATCATATTTCCAACAATCTTCACAGTATTTAGATATGTCAAGTTGGTGTCGAAAGACACCATTTAGGAGTTTGTCATCTTAATAGGTGAATAGGCTCTCCAAGATCTAACCCCTTGGTTGGATTAACATTGATGAACAATATTAAAAGCAACATATGTAGAAAGGTAGATGGGTACATGGTGATGAAATGGATCCGCTTTTTATTGCCCTTTTGTAATGTCCCCATATTAGAGACATAAAAATGCACATAATTTCTTGTTCATGATTAGATCATTTCAGATTTCACATCTTAGGAATAAGTCAATCAAAAGGCATTATCATCTAAACCATAAATTAACATGGTCAATTATGACTTCTTCTCCTAATTGGAATAGAATTTCTCCTTGTCTCCACTTTCCTAGCCTCATGGGACGGCGATTTACTGTGTTAAGGGGCGCGTGAACACATCTCAAAGTGGACTCCCTCAAGGTGTTCCACCCATCTTGGGACCCTCCATCAGTGGGCGATTTACTAGCTCTTCCCCTCCACAAACACACAATCCATTTTGAGTGCTAGCAAGTAAGAGTTGAAGCCTGAATTCTATCCTTCAGGGTAGAGTCATAAAAGCTCCATGAGATACAATAATTGTTGTAAGCAATATTATTGTGGCTTGACAAATAACATACATTGGAAAGTGTCATTTAATCTCTATGCATTAGCTATCATATTACATATAACCGAATTCACCCATCATCACAGATTGGAGTGGTTCATTACATTCACTGATATTTAGTCTAACAAGAAATGGGTAAGTTATTACACTTTAACCCATTGTCCCTAATAAATCAAATTCAATTATATCATCCTTAATAGTCGGTTGAGAGTACTTACCTCTGAATACTTACTCTTACTTGGATTTGACCTGTTGAGGCTCTTCTTGACCACTTGAAATGACCCCTTCCAAGCAGAGGTACTTTAACCTGAATCTATCACTCAAGTGTTTCTCGGAAAGACATTAGAAACGTTAAAGATTAGTAAGTTTCAGTGATAGCATCTAATAGGGTCAAGACGATATAAATATTCCATTTTCTTGTTGAAGGATTATTTATTTCTGCCCTATCAAACTTATAATTGGTTCTTCTATATAATTTCACTAACACATTAGGTAGACATCAATGTCTATCAAGATTTCAAAGATGATATTCTACTATACCATTTACCATAATAGAGTCATTATTACTTATTATTGGACAGCTGTAACTATGTATTATTTAAATAATTTGTATGGTCCCCTCCCCTACTATGAGGTGTTTATAAGTCTCTATACTTAACCATTACCGAAATATATTTAGCAACATTTGAATTATATATAAATATTCAAAACCTCTTATGTCTAATATAGTTGTATTTATCTCAAAGTATATATATATATATATATCTCCAACTCCAACATTTACCATGTTCTCAATCCATTCATTTAATATCACTTATTTATTCTTTTATTAATTTCCATCATCAACTGTAGTTGTTTATTTATAATATAATTTACTTACTATATTTATTTACTACATTTTATAATAAATCAGAATGTGATCATACACTGTCTGTATTTATCTTTATTACTTATTTATTATTTATATACTATCTATAGTATGAATATTTATTTCTTACTTTATTCATCTGCTTGTAGCCGTCTTCTCCTTCAGCCACGATCTTGGGTATTAGTGATCAAATGTTTTTGGAATGACTACCACATTGTGGAAGATACTCCTTCCGTATTTTCCTTTTTACTTCCTCCCCATTCTATTCGATGCCTCTTGGAATGAAAACCTCTTACCTTATATAGCTGATCAAGAGTTATGTTGGGACGTGTCTTTTCCCCTCTACTCCTTGGGAATGGATGCCTTTTTTTGAATGTGTCCTTTACTTTTGATGATCGCTGGTCTTTAGGGGTCCGATAGTCTTGGTTATTAATTAATTATATTTTCAGAGTTTTATAATCGGTATTTTAATTGTAATATTATTGTTTTAATAACATGCTCATAAGTCATAACCATAATAATGGCTATAATTATAATTTTAACATTGTTTCTGATAATTGTCATTATAATTGAAATTCAGATTATATTTACTTATATTTACATTGGTCGTTTGATTATTTAGATTTCCTTAGGAATACTGTATTATATTTAATATCATTTTATGTTTATATTAATTTTATATACTTTAATATCTATTATATCATAATAATTTTTATGACTTTATTTATTATATTCATTGATAATTATTTAAATAGTTAGTGTCTTCTAATATGTATTTTGTTTATCTTGCTTCGATGTTCTATTCTTGATGCTACCATTTTTGGGGGACATGACACCTTTAGAAATCAAAGTTTACTCTAATGATTCTCCTTGATATCCTACAAATAATTGCACATTGAATTTCTTTAAATATGATGACATAGCAATAGATCACACTAGTGTGTGCTAAGCTAGCTCATAACCTCTAGTAGAAAGGGGTGGAAAAGTTAAAATTTAAATTTCAAGGTTCATTCTAGTGCTTCTCTAGATTGAACTAGTTATATCTTGTGTTGCTCATAATTGGACTTGAGGGATAAGATGGTGATCTTGAGGCTGAGAGCAAATATATGAAAATAACTACTAGTGGGGATGAAATAGGGGGTGAGTAGATAGAAAATACATGAGAGTAAGTGCGATTAGGATGAAATGAAGATAGAATTTTTTTTTACCATAGACTAGACTTAAAACAATAATATGCCACTTGTCTATCTATTAATGCATTAAGTTGTTCTCATCAAAATGGACACAAAAATAAATGAGAAATGAGATGAATATATTGATATGCATATATCCATATATGTTATGAATATATTGACATGAAGCATGTTGAAGAGCTTGTCTTTTGTCTAGCTCCACTGAAGAAAATAAATAATAGTTAATTCATTCAACAAGAAGCCATGAAGAAATGAAATAGATCTAATAAATTAGTTAAGGAATTTACCTATTTTATATTAAACGAATAAGAAAAAATTATTTTTGCAACTGACCTCTTCTAGCCATTTAAGAAAACTCATCTTTTCACTATAGTCTCTTTGACATATAAATTTTTCACTTTTGGCTCCTAAAACTTGGTTCTTTTGGTGTCCACAACACAGTTTGTCATTTGTAAATGTTATTACTTTTGTTTTATTCTTGTAGATTTAATTGTAGTTGTAGCATTCTTTATTACTAAAAATTAATCATGAGAGCATTAGAAATTTTGAAACTTAATATTTTAAATTTGTTCATTAGTACAAAATCAATAGAATCATCTATTTATAGGTGGTCTTAATAATTTTCAAGATCCTCTCAGATATTTTAAAAAGCTCCATACATAAAACCATAACCTAAACATAAGAAAATATAAGAGTTCAGATTCCGAATTAATTAAATTCTCAACAAACAATACAATAAGCTCAAAAGATAAGAAACATAAGAAACATGCAACTTTAATTAATGAAATAAAGTACATGCAATACCCATAATTTTCAAAAGAATTTTATATATCAATGAAAGTAAAAGCAATCACAATTTTTC
This sequence comes from Sequoia sempervirens, assembly GCA_007258455.2. Lineage (NCBI taxonomy): Eukaryota > Viridiplantae > Streptophyta > Pinopsida > Cupressales > Cupressaceae > Sequoia > Sequoia sempervirens. The sequence continues at coordinate 49,055,663 of VDFB02047230.1, forward strand.
CATGTTTACAAATTGCTGACCAGTTGGAATGAACTACTAACTGGCCTTAAATATTGCAATCTCCCTTCCTTTTTAATTCAGTCAAACAATATTAAGAATGTAGCATGCCAAATAGAACACAACCCTCCATGGTACAGGCAATTAAATGACCCAAAACCATGCAACAATAGAGCCCATTGCCAATCCAATTACTAAGAAGATAACTATGATGATGCCAGCAGTCTCTGCCTCCTGTAAAGGTACCGTTTTTGGAGCAATAATCATGATCACACTTGTTAAGTACCCATTTGTCAAGCCTAAGAAACATGTCAGAACTACAACTGGAATCTCTGTGTGGAAGAAATGTGGTCCATAAAGACACATATAAAACAGAGGATAGAATAGCAACCTTGCAACAGATCCACCAATGGCAATTGCAGCATTTTCAAGCATAAAGTATGCGGTTAGAGATTTTCCTACCAGATCAAAAATATTGTAGCAAGCAATCAATAAGATAGGATACCAATCTTTTAGAAGAGGTGAATGCACATCTTCAGTTATGTAACCTGGAAAGATTGACAGTGTTACAACATAAATCAAGATAAGCCCAATTCCTAGCCATTTTGTTTGCCTTAATACATGCCAAAACTTTGATTCGCTTCCCTTGTTAGGAGCACCATAGAGATTATTTGATGCAATTGGGAAAGACATGTCTTCGGTATCTGCAAAATTGTTGACAAGTGTATTTCCTAGTAGGAATTTTGACTCCACTGCCTTTGTTTTCAATTCATTATAGTACTTAATAACTGGTAGCTGGTTTACCATGTTATAGCATACCAGGCAAATTACCATAAGAATACTACTGGCAATGAAGTACAAAATTGCACTTGTTCTCAAGCCTTCAACATCTTGCGGCAAGGCAGCTTTGGTCAGAATCCTTAAGGCAGACACAAGAACCCCTGTATACATTCAATACCTGATACTCAAAGAATAATCTGAACAAAAGACGCAACTACACTATGTTCAGAGCCTCTCATACTGCCAAAAACATGCAAAAAAGCTTAAAAAGAAATAGATGCATAAACCAAAAACACACAAGGAGCCATGGTCGCTTAACAGCATTCATCTATTGAGATATAATCATGATTTGCCAATCATTTCCATTCTAACATAATTCGCTCAACAACATTCATATATTGAAATATAATCATGATTTGTCAATCATTTCCATTCTAACATAATTTTTAGAAATCACATCTTTTGTCAAGTGTGTCAAGTGACTCTCGGTCTATGGGTGAAGTTGAATGACACATAAAGAGTTCATCTAAATATCAAGTCTTGTTAAACGCATATGTTTTATAATTTTTTTGTTTAGTAAATGTAGTCAATATTATATACTTATATATTACTTTTAATAGTTTAATTTTAAAGTTTCAATTCTCTTTATTATCATTATAGAAAGTCTCTCAATACAATTATTTTCAAAATTCAATTATATAAAATTTTAACCAATCTCAATGAACCACATTTCATAAATAGTGGTTCATGACATTCCATCTCTCATAATTTAACCCATGATTACTCTTAACACAGACATTCACTGTGTATTGCTCAAAGATGTTTGAAAAGTCATAACTAGCTTATACATTGACAAATTCTCCGCAAAGCAATATGTTTCTTGAGCAACACATCCAATTCTTCCTTAAAGGGCTCCAAACTGAATTTAACAATGATATTCCAGCCCTTTACTCAACCAAGCAGAGCTCAATACTCCAATATTTAAACGTATATTGTCTTTAGTTAGAGAACAAAATTGTAGATGTAAAGGCCCCTGAAGCACAATGTATAACTTCCTAAGAACTTGTTAGCTGAGAAATTCGGTTCAAAATTCACTCACTAAGGAAACTAAGACTACATGAAAATGAAACTGATGAATATCAGAGATTAAAAAACAAGGTTTCACATGTAAAGATAAAGAAGGAAAATGGCCAAATTTCTAGATTAGAACAGTTGAAAAAATGGAGAGGCACAATAATGTGAAGTATAGACATGATGAAGTCAAAAACCTCATGGCAAAACATTTCAATTTTTGTTATCTGCCATGACAGGGCTCGGCAAGCAAAATCCTCTGAAATTTCATAGGTTTTTTGGCCAGGTCTTTTTCAATTAATCCAGGATTTTCATACAAAGTCGATCCCTTCACAATTTTATAAATTAGCCCATGAATTGAATGGCAATTAAAATACCGTTTTGGGCAATACTGCCTCAGAACCATTGGCATCTAAACACAAAAAGAAATACTATGAGCTTATTTTATTGACATCTTTCTACCCTCCACAAAAATTTCAAAAAACAATAGGACCATATTCACACCTGCTCTTAATATAGAAATAGATACCTTTCCAAAAAGCAAGTCAAATGGTGAATTAAAACCTCAAAATATTAAATCTTGCAAGGATCACATACTAAGCGTGCATTTTACCCTTCATAACAATCAAATTGCCAGACGCTATAATGCTGCCGATGGGATTGAAATATAACAGTAGCAAGGAACACTCATAAGAGCATGATTGCAGTTTAAATCAGCAAAACCAGAGTAAGATGTCCTGTAACTCAGACTACATGTGTCAAAGGAGGCTAAAGTTGTGGTATGGCACATATATTAAATAGGTAGTCAAATGCCACCCATATTTTAAGGCTGTGGTGTATGATTTTGAGGTATTCAAATATTATTTTTTTAATCAAACAAAAGGTTGTAATGTAGAGGAGAGGATCTAGTAGTTGAGCATCTTAATTTGACGCCTTTCAAAATCATATATGATTTATTTCAATTAACTCTCAATTTTCACAATGACTGATTTGGCAAGACCTCTACAATTACGATTTCAAGTCCAAATCATCAAATATGTTCCCACATTTGCACCTTTTTTAACTAGAGTGTCTAAAAAGACTCCCAAAAAGATAAACCAGTAGTTGTACGTTAAGACATATTTTACTGGTGCATCGATGTGGCATCATATGATTTGTTGCTTTTTAGATTTAAGAAATATACATTTTATTCAATTATGACAACTATTAATACATTAGTGATCATTAAATGAACAAATGCTGTCACAACTATTATAACATGCTCAACTACTAGATCCTCCACCCAATAAAATAGATTTTGATCTCACATGAATATACTCAAATATAACTCAATTAAACACTCAAATATAACTCAATTAAACGGATACAAATCCATACAGAAGACCCATAACCTCACTTGAAGCATTAGCCATCACTAGCATAAAACAATTGAAATAAAAAACAACAAATTAAAATAGAATTACCTGAAGCAGCAGTTCCTGCAACAACAGCCTGCATGAATTCCTCAGGAAGCTCCCCAGCAGAGCCAATCAAGCTCCCCTGCACAATTGCATCGGCAACGCTACACACAACAACCGCCGCAACAGTAACATAATATCCGGCATCCAAGCCCCTGCGCCCTTTTATATAAGCGGCATCCATCACAGGTACGGCGAGCAAACACGGAAGAAACAGAGAGAGTCCTAAATTTATCCGGACTCGAGCACTGAACCTCCTCCGCGCCCATGTAAGCAGAACCAACAGAAACAACAGGCCTGTCACCATGTACGCCACAGAAAAAACCCGGTCAACCTGCTTGCCTGGGTAAATGTAGCTGAAATAGTCCACTGCCGTTATGAATGCATTCCATGGAAGCAAATATCCCGTGCCCAATGTGAAATAGGAGATATAGGCTAAATTAAAGGTGTCTTTTGGGGGAAGAGGAGATCCTTTGTCTGTGAGCGGCTGGAGATCCTGTTCACCTTCGCTGCCATTTTTTTCTTTTGGGTTTCTGAACAATCCCATCAATGACACGGATTGCGCTGAATCGAAAAGAATCTGCAGCCAAAGATACGAGATTTTGGTTTCTCGTTATGCTTTTCTAACTCACTGGAAGGTTGCTGGTTCGCTTCCCGTCGTGTCCCACGCAAGCTTTTTTTTTTAATCGTTTTTTTATTTGATCTATGTTCGATTCCCGTCATGTTCCACGCAAGCTTGTTTTTTATGTTGTTATTCTGAGTGGCATTCTACAGTAAATTCAGTTGTTTATATATATATATATAAATTTATGATAAACAAAATGTATTAATTCTCTTTCTTTTGGGATTTTTTCTATATTTTTTCTATACTTATATATGGGTGTGAATAGTCTTATACAGGCCTGGAATTTTTTTGACCGTTTTTCAATTTTAGACTATATATTACAACCTTTAAAATTATTATACAACTTAAAAAATTATTATAGGTTAAATATAATATAGTATTTTTATTTTTTATTTTTTTTGATAAGTAAGGAAATTTCTATATTTAAAGTTTTAGTACAAACATCTGTATAGCAAGAAATATGGAGAAATAGTACCCAAAAAAATTCCAGGCCCTCTCAAATATCAGCATCACCTAGACCCCAACAAACTATCACAAAAGGAACCATTGAACCTGCCCGCAATTGATTCAATTGATTTCCAAACGACATCAGGCTGCCAAAAAACCTCCAAAAATCATTTTCCAACCAAAGTTAGACTGGATGACGTGTTACAATATTTTGATTATGAACAACCCAGACCGTCTACTTTTATAATATTTGTATCCATTAAACTACAAACACTAAACTACCCAACCACCCTACCACCACCTAGAAACCATTCATCTTAGCAAATTGGTCGAATTCAAGGATCCATTCGAAACCCCCATAAGCCACGATTTGTCAATGCCTTACTAAAGCCATGCCTTTTAGCTCCAGAAGCAAAGGGTAAACCTTAATTACCTCACCGGGAACCTTGACCAGAGGGAGATCTTTCGATCGTGGCGCACCACAACCCAGAAGTGACGTTCTGAGGATTTTTTCCAAACCGCTCAAGAGCTCTTTCTTGAAGAGCTTACAAACTATCACCCTCGCCTCTACTTTTGGTGTGCGCACATCAAGCATTAAGGCCAGGAACCTGGAGACAATGTGGGTGTTAACTCAAAATGTCTCCTAGTTCGTTAAGTGCCCCTTGCCTAATATCATTTTGACCACCTTCATCGCATGCAGGTTGATCCTAAGTATAATTCTCTTCAACCATTGGTCAATGATCACCTTTAAGGCCGTATGTCGAGTCTTGCAGTCCAATTGGATGGGGGTATCAAGCCCCACACTCACCAACACCTTCGACAAAAACTCAACAATGAACTTCGACTTTTCCGCCATGCCTATAGACAGAGCTATACCAGGAAAATAAAACCAAACTTTGCCAAGGCCATGCCACCCTCGATCATTTAAGGATATTTTTCCACCAAAGCATGTCGCATTTACAACGTTGTGCAACAACGTGTGTGCCGACTCAGATTTCCTACAATCCCATTGTTTGGCAATAATCGTGCATGATGCCACATCATGGATCACCAATGGGGAGGCGAACCCTATCCCTTTGATCACCTGTAAACCTAGCTCATCGTGATTTTGTAAACGTCGACGCTTAAGGCACGTTTAGGTAAGAGGAGCAATAATGAAACATCACATCGCCACCCAACTACAGGTCTGGCTTATCCTAACATCATTCTTGGTGAAAAGACTTCCCTCCGCCCAAATGGAATGCCAACTTAGCTTGGCAGGTAATCTTGAGGACCCCGACCTTTCCACAAGTTCCTATCTAAGGTGCACGCCCAGTCACCCACATATATATTTATTTTTTTTGATAAGTTAATAGCTAGGTAGAGCCAACACCCATTATATTGGAAGTGAAAAGGTTTTACAATGAGGAACAAAGGGGGCTCGTGAGCCAATCTGTTCATAACTAGATAACTAACCCGATATCACAGATCAGGACTCCAAAGAACTAGCAAAACAAAAATGACCTTTATGCTGCACCCAAAGCCACCACCGACCAAAATCAAGGGGTAAAATCATGACTGTCCACACCACCAACCAAATGAGCATCCACAATGGCAAAGGCTTCCAACATGCGTCCTTCAACCTGCCTCCAAACCACATCTTCCTCCAGTACCAAAGCATCCACCGTTCCTGCTGTGTCCCAAGCATCACTCACAACCTCGTCGAGAAAACCCTCAGAGATTAGGCGATCCCAGTGTCAGTCGTTTGCCATTGAATGTTTGATTTATACCGAAACAAACACCAGTTTCAAGATAACAACATTTGATGTGTGTGGCCCCATTTAGCCTCCAACAGGTGAAACATACACCAAGGGGATGCCCATCAATCTACCCCACCGCACCCGACTGCCTACTCACCTAATGCTTACTGCCCGTTTCGCCAATTCATCAGCCAAAGTATTGCCTTCCCTGTATATGCGACTCACTTTGAAATCTTCAAATTCCGCTATTAGTAAGTTAATTTGATCAAGCCATTTGTGTAATTTCCAATTTGAGGTGCATTTCTGGCAAATAGCTTTTATAGTCAGTAGCGAGTCACCCTCCAAATGTATCTTTCGAGCACCTACCTCCCTGCCTAATTCCAAACCCCTGAGTGCTGCACGAAATTCAGCCACGTTGTTCGTATTTGTGCCAATGAATTCTGCACAATCAACCAAAATATTCCCATATTCGTCACGAATCACACATCCAATACCTCTAGGACCAAAGTTACCACTTGAAGCGCCATCGAAGTTAATTTTTACCCAATCTTTTTTTAGAGCGCACCAGTGAGCTTATTTCCTCAACTTCACTTTTTGACAAGTTCCACTATCACCTGTGAGAGTGGGAATGGATAGACCATTGAAAGCAAATTTCATCCTATCGTCCCATTGTGTGAATACAGTATTCTTCAATGAACTTCTACGAGTTGCAGCATTGACTACTTCTGTGGTTGCCAGTTCTATTTTCTTACATAGAAGTTCTCTCGACATAGATTGCTCTTTGAAAACTCTTATGTTCCATTCTTTCCATATTTCCCACACAATTAGCGAAGGAATTACTTGCCAGAGACTGCCAAAAAGGCATTTTTTATAGCCCCTAGACCATATGCAAAACCAATCCCTCAAACGTTGTGGAACAAGGCATTGAAAATTGAGTTTTTGTAAAAAATACTTCCAACAAAAGTTTGAGTATGGGCAATGCAAAAGAAGATGGTTTGCATCTTCCAATTGGTTTTTGCATAGATAACATCGCCCCGGACCTATAATACCAATTTTTCTTAATCGATCATGTGTGAGAATGTAGTTCTATATCGCCAGCCAAGCAAATGATCCAGCTTTAGGGAGACAGTGTTTACCCCAAAGTAGATCATTCGGCCACTGTTGTTCTTCCAGCACAGCTTCTTTAATTTGATAACCAGTTTTCACCTTATACTCCCCATCCTTCGACGCACACCATCTGATAGCATCTTTCTGATTGAACCACACTATACTTATTTCCTGCAAGATTCCCCACAGCAAATATTTTTGTTCTTGAGACACATTTAAGGCGCCCAGAGACTTCCATCTCCACTTCTGAATCCCATTTATATTTACCAGATGCCCATAGTCACTTACTTTCTTCCCCCAACATCTAGTAGACTCAGCCTTAATTGCAGCTAGTTCAAGTTTAGTAGACAAAGCAGGATGCCCCTCCCATGAGTCTTCCCAGAAGGAAGCAACCCGACCATCCTTAATCTCCCAAGTTATGTGCTTAGTGATGATTCCCCTACTTTCTAAGATAAAATTCCAAATAGCAGAGCCTCTTGGTGGATTCAGTGTGTTCAATATGCAAATTGGCTCATCTGAGTCTAAATATTTCCTCTTGAGAATTTGTACCCACCTTCTCTCACTATTTCGGTATAGGCACCATACCAACTTTGCCCCCATAGCGAGGTTCATGATATGGAGTTGTTTTAAACTTGCACCTTTAGCCCCGAATGGTTTACACACCTTGTCCCACGACATTAAAGGTAGCTTATGACTATCCTCTCGACCATTCCAGAAAAATCACCTCATGATTTGGATGAGACTATCAACGACCGGTTTAGGGATCGTCATACAAGACATGGAGTAGATTGGTATGGCAGCAAGCACCGCTTTCAGCATTAAAATCCTACCTGCAGAAGAGAGCCATTTTCCTCTCCATAACTCCAACTTCTTTTTGCAACTTTGGATTAGATTTTCCCAGTAACATTTTTTGTTGTGCCCTCCAAATAATGGCAATCCTAGGAAGTGACCAGGGAAGCTGGCGATCCTTAGGCCCAAGATTCTTGCTAAGTCTCTCTGCAAGCTAGGCTGGACATTTAAGAAGTAAACTTCTGACTTCCTCCAATTGATACTTTGCTCAGATGCTTTGCTATAGTTGCTTAGAAGTTCTCTAATAGTTCTTGCTTCCCCTCTTGTGGCTTGCCCAAACAGGATCGTGTCATCAGCAAATTGTTGATGCGAAGCAGCTTCTACACCCGGGGTAATTTCAATTCCCCACCATTGACCAATTGATTTTAGATTTGATATGCACCTTCCTATAGCCTCTGCCATAATAATGAAAAGAAAGGGGGAGAGGGGGTCCCCCTACCGAATGCCTCTTGAGGCGTTAAAGAAGCCTTGAGCTACCCCATTGACTAGAACTGAGAATTTAGGAGAATTGATGTAGCTGTCAATCCATTTCAACCAACTATCACAAAAACCAAATTTACCTAGCACCTTCATTAGAAACTGTCTATCCACCAGGTCATAAGCCTTCAATATGTCTAATTTGATTACCATACTCGGGGATCTTGTTTTTCTTGCAGAATGAATTGCTTCATGAGCTATGATAATACCTTCAACAATGGAGCGACCTGGGGAGAATCCACTTTGTTCATCTGAGATGATATTCTTGAGGAATGACTTCAATCTATTGGCTATGATTTTAGTGACAATTTTGTATGCAATATTACATAGAGATATGGGTCTGAAGTCGCTTAAATTTGCAGCCTCTTTTTTCTTAGGGATCATTGTGATGAAAGTATTATTTAGGGTGCCAATCATCGCCATCCTTCTTCTGGATTCCTCAACTACCTTATGCAGATCACCGCCTATAATGTCCCAAAAAACCTGGTAGAACCTTGCAGGGAAGCCATCCGGACCCGGGGCTTTGTCTGCTCTGAGCTGAAATGTAGCCTTCTGTACTTCTTCTATGCTGATTGGTTTGAAGAGTTCTTTGTTGTCTTCTTCAGTGATTAGGGACGGGATGTGATTCAAGAAGTGCTCCCTTTCCCCAACATGATCCTCAGATTTCCGATTCAGCAGTGTTTCAAAATAGTGGACAGCTTCTTGATTCACCTCTTCCAATGATAGAGTTTTGGAGCCATCCTCACGTTCAATCTCTAAAATCCTATTCCCCCCCTTGTTGGCAATAGTTGTTCTGTGGAAATACTTAGTGTTTATGTCACCTTCTTTGAGCCAGACCTCTCTAGATTTTTGGCGCCAAAATGCTTCCTCCCTAGCCATAATCTCCGCCAACTCCATCTTGAGTTTCTGTTCCAGTTCAAAATCTTCCTATACCATTCCTCTTTCCATGATTTTCTCATTTAGTGTGCTTAATTCTACTTCAACCCTTGCTTTTTCTTCAAAGATGTTCTTGAAATGTTCCTTATTCCATTCCTTCAACTTGGACTTGATATGTTGAAGCTTTTGACTGAATAGATACAGTTCAAGTTCTTTCCTACCCTTACTTCATCCCACCAAGTTTCTATTAGGCCATACAGTTTTTCATTCCTAAGCCACATGTTTTCGAATCTAAAAGGACTTCCACCCTTTGGGATTTTTGGATTGAGTGTCAATTGTACTAGGAAGTGATCAGATCTTGTATAAGGTAGAATTGTAGCCTCAAAGATCTCCTTCTACAACTCCCACTCCCCCTGTATGAAAAAATGGTCTAACTTTTCTGCTATATTGGTGAATCCTTTCCTCCTATTAGTCTAGGTAAATCTTCCATTTGACGTGGCAATCTCCCTTAGGCTGCAATCATCTACAAGCTCCTAGAAATCTTGTTGCACTCTGGGGATAGGCAGCATACCCCCTTGCTTTTCAACGCTACACAATGTGGCATTGAAGTCTCCCCCAATAATTGTAGGTATACCATTCTGCTCAACCAACCAAAGCTTAATCTCTTTCCATAAGAGTCTTTTTGCTAAAGTCGGGTTTGGGCCATAAATGTTCAGCACTTGGAATTCCTTGTTTTGGTTAAGAATTCTGCATTTTACCACCATCCAATTCTGGGAGGACTTGATCAGTGTGCATTTAATGAATAGTGGATTCCAGATTATCCCTAGAACACCAGAAGCGCCAATAGCTTCAACAAAAAACCCCTCCCACTGTCTCCACAACTTCGTTTTATTTTGTGATTCCTCCTTACTCCACTTTGTTTCCTGAACTAATTTAACCATGTCACTTTTGCTTAAATCTATTTGGTGCTTAAATAAGTGCCACTTGCTAGGGGCATTTAAGCCCCTAGCATTCCAGGTTATGATCTTCATGCCTCCACGGGAAGGACAATCTCCTTCCCATTCCTTAATTTCCTTTGCCCCCTGGCATTCCCAGCTATCTCCAATTTTTCCTTATTTGTCTTAGCACCCCGCTTCTTTTTCAGTGCAATGTTAGGCTTCATTAATTTGGATTGGGATTGTTCTATGCTTTGCTCCTCTAGAATGTTTAATTTCTCCTCCCCAAACCCATCTTCCACATTAGAATCTGATTCCAGGTTTCCTTCTTCGCTTGTGTCATGTTCCAACTCTGTGTCTGAAACAGGCGGACTAAGCTCGGTACCTACTTCTAACTCTGAATTGGGATTCTCAACCATATTGTTATCAAATTCTGTGATTCTTATTGTTTGTGAGGGCTCACTAATCAGCTGCTGCCCTACTTCTTCCCTATCTTCAGTCCCTGCAGAGTTTCCTTCGCCTTCCACCTCTGCCCTGTTTATAGCATCAACTTCTTTCAGAATTTTATTGCTATTCCCCTCTCTCACATCTAACTCCACGCCTTCCACAGCATTCCTTTCTGAGTATACCGGAGTGGTGGGCTTACTAGGTACTTGAGGTGCACTTGGAATGGCCCCGCTCATTTCTACTTCTGAGATAGTTGAAACCGGCTCCCCTTTGCCCCCTTGTTTTTGATCCCAACTCCCCATTACTAATCTAATTGAATGGTCTTCCAAAATAGCGTTCTTTGACTGATCTTCCTGCACCATGAATTCCTTGCCTTTCTGCTCCTTCCTCACACTCTATTCATCTTCATTGATCCCAGTAGCACGAATGGTTCCAATGCAAGTTAAATTCCCATGCTCCTTAGATTTGCAATTGGGGCATAGCAACAGCTGATCTTCCCTTTCAACTTTTAAAGTTTTCTATCCTGATTTTGTTAGTAGATATATTTCCTATGGGATCTCTTGTTGAGGGGATAAACCTAGACATAACCTAATGTACGCCCCTTGACTCCTGTCTATCAAAATTTCATCAAAATCTAGGAAAGATCCAAGCTTACTCCCAATGGTTTTTAGTAAATTTTCTTCCTAGTATTCCGACGGGAGATCATACATCCGGATCCATATTGGACCTTCCTTTAGTTTGTGTTTCCAGGGATTGAAATTTGGATACCAATCTACAAGATGGACACCGGTATTCTCCAGATAATGTTGGCCTTTTGTTAGGGCGTTCCATTTGGCTTGATTAGAGGGGAAAATAACTAGAAAGAAGTTATTTGCTAGGGCACAAATCTGGGTTAGCCCACCCCAGTTTTCGTAACACCAACTCTCCACGAATCCTTCTTCTTTGAGAATACCACCCCATTTAATAAACATCCCACAGTCCCTTAGCTTACCGATTTCAATCCTTAATTTCATCAACTCTACCTCCACTGTGATTCTCTATGATGGTGGTGGGAGTTGTTGATCTGGTTTTCTTCCTTGTTTGTCTGACCGATCCTCCCATCCATCCGTTTTTTCTACCCCTCTTCGATGAGACCCTGGTTTTTCCATTTCCCCAGGAGTTGGTTGAGGGTTTGGCTTCTTCCTCCAAGAGTCCACCATGCTTGCCCTTGAGGGGCCTTTATACCATAACCTCCCATTTCTTTGTCTTTGGTAGTCTTTGTTACTGATTAAGTCTGCTTCCTACTTTAGCTCTGCCATAGGGGTGATCAAATCTGTGATGTATTGCATTGATGTTTGACTCGAATCTCCTTACATGCGGTCGAATCCATGGTGGTCCTTGGTTTCTGATCTGAGAATCGTTGAACCCTTGCTTCCTAGGGTGAAAGTTTTCCTCCTACTTAAAGTGACGGTAATTCGGATGGCATCCATCAACCCATCGGCCGTCATGAAAAACCCACTATGGGGTATGATCTCCAGGGTTAATTCGATCTGCATCCTGCCAATCCCTGCCACCAAAGGAGCCTCCTTTATTGCCCTATTGTCGATCACTCTGGTGATTGTTTGTCAACCCGGATATTTGTGTTCACACCTTGCTTTGAGGTCTTCCATTGGAAATTCCTTTTCTGCTTCGGCCGCCCACTCGCCCGCTTTACCGACCTTTGCCCAGTCTTTTTCGCCATGCTTTGCTCTTCCTTTGTTCCTGTCGTCCTGTCGTCCTGCTTCCTGCTCCCCTCACACTTCCAGTCGCTCCTCACACAAATCCGCCATTGATTAAACTCTACATCGGTCACCCACATATTTTAAATTATAATATTAATAAATATCATTTTATAATTATTTATTATAAAATACAAATTAACTTAAAATCTTTTCAATGATAGAATATATATTTTTTGAATATTTTATAATATGAATTTAAAATTTGACATTTTTACTAATAGTTATTGTTTTATATTTATATATATGATTTATAATATTATTATAAAATATATATTTATTTAAAATATTTTTAAAATAGAATATAATTGTTTTTAATTAGTTGATAGACTACATATAGTGTAAGATTTGAGCCTCAAACAAGTCTCAGGCTACAATCCGCTGTTGAGTCATTGGAAAACAAGTTTTAGGTATAGTTTAATGGTAAAGCAAAGTCAGATAAATATTGATTTTCCAACTAGATGGGAACATTCTATTTCCATTTGCAATATTTTTTGTCAATTTAATGACAACTTTCTTTCTTAATTTGCATTTCTTTATGTTTTAAATTTGTATGCAAATATTTCAAAATAGATAATACTTAATTTCAAAAAATATATATTTGTCTTAGTTTATTTCATTCGATTACTTAGCACTTATTATTAATTGTTTAATCTAACCACATACAACTAAAATTTGTAGTGTATGACACTCATACACACCCATGCACAAACACATACTCTCTAGCATATTAACACACATACAGTTTTAACAAAATTTATTTTTATTTTTAAATTTATAAAAGATTTTATATAAAAAAATTATAGATTAAATAATTTTTTTGACAATTTATATTTTTCATAAAAGTTCAATAAAAAGATTTAAATGATCAAATCATCATAAAATTTCTATATGATCTAATCCCATACATAAAAATTCAAAAATAATAACTATAACTGTTATTTTTATTTTATTTTTTCACAATTTTCTGACAATTTTTCACCATTTTACTTAAAATTAATTTAAATTTAAGAAATGTTTGTTTTTTCCTCGTGAAATAATGATTTTCAAATTGATAATATTTTAATTTACTATTATATAATTTTTAGTTCCTGCCAGGGAACTATAGGCGACCCTGTTGCGTAACAAGTTATTAATAAGTTTCATTTTAACAAATGAAAATTCAATTGTATTTTTTATTTGACAAATATTTCTATATAATTAAAGTAAATATGCAAAATACTTAACAAAACAAATATCCAAAAATAAATATCTGAAATGTAATTGGCTCAAGAGTTTTAAGCCGATATAAGCGATTTTCCCGGTGCCATTATCTGAATCGCGATTATAGTGGCAAATGGAAAGGAGAAAATGGGACTCCATTAATGGCCTTCATTTGCAACACGCACAGCTACTACTGGCGCCGACATTAACAGATCTTCATCCGCAGCATGCATAGCTGCTATTGGCGCTGGCATTTGTAGCCCATTTTGGGGTTTGTTTTCTTTAACAAAGCCCTTCGTTGTGAGCTCGAGAGGCTTCACAGGGAGGTGCTTGCTATTGAGGAGGATAGACATTCGAACCCTACTAACTGCTACCACTTTTTGAGGGTCATGTGCAGTCTCTTAATGGACACCATCAAACTTAGATTAGTAGCGCTTTGCCACTAATGCAAAGCCCTTCAGAATGACGTACACATTTTTAGGATTTTGTGTTTTTAGGCCAGTTTCAATACTAAACTATGGTCTTTTGAAGCATTGACAGTGCACCATCAAACTTAGATTACAACCTTGCTATTAGATCATGGTCTGCTAGGCTTTTTTTGGGATCTATCAAATATTTGTTTATTAGTCTAATTTTCGGTGCACATTTTGAGAGTCTTCATTTGCTTGATTGTTTTAATTGCTACTTTTAACAAGCGCTAGGTTTGACCCTGCATGGCTATATGTCAATCATTCCATTTTGGGCCCAATGTTCTTTGAAAAACACTTGAATTTTCCAAATCCTTAAGATGGACGCACTTTATATCTTGTTTTTGTTCATTGCTTTGCGATCCAATGAATGTTACATAGAATTACAATTTTTGGTAAATTGTCTCCATCATTCATAATGCATGAAGGTTGGATTATTGAAAAATCCTTTTATTTCACACTGCATTCCTTATTTGTTTAGTTGGTAAATATTTCAAACCCTTTGGACTTGATTAAGGCATATTTATGTCATTGGGTTTGAACTTTGGACTGTTAAAAGTGATCCTTGGAATTTTGGACACAGTAATGTTATTTGAAACATTTGAAATGTAGGATAGTTTGTTAGATCATTACAGATTTTTCTTTTTTAAAATTTTTGATATGATGATATCAAATTAATACTCCATGCTTTGAGGACTGTCTTAGCTCAAAGCTTGGATGGAGTGATGTTCACGGTTAGTATGGTACCCCACACTTATCAGGATTGTCCTAGCTCAAATCTTGACTGTAGTCAAGTAAGAACAAATCCCCAAGGCCATGAGATCCCAATGATCCATTGATTTATACCTAATTACAAAAGTTATTAACCCAACCGTTGAAACTGTAAAATCCCAACAGTCTTATGATTATCTCTTCCTAGCTGTCAAGAGAATATGCTTTTCTCTAGCCATTTTTGATGTCATTTAATGGAGAACGAGCTTGGAAGGTCTTGTCTATATAGAAATAGCATATTTCTACTTTCGTATTTTTTAATTTTTTTGGAAAGACTTTATTTGCCTCTTTGAGATTTTTTGCGTTGGAAATCCCCTTTCAATGCATTAGAGGGTACTTTATAAGTTGTGAGAGTAATCTCAGTATGATGCTGAAGCAAAGTAGAAGATTGAATATTGTAATTTTTGATTTGATATAATGAAAGGAGAAATTTCTCCAAAAGTTTCGAAAGGCTTTAAGATCTTGGGGGAAACTTATTTTATGTTTCTGATTTTTTGAGGTTGTTGTCCTACCCCTGTTCCATACAAAATTTCCCAACAAAGATTTGTCTGTTTTTGAACTACATGTGTAACAACTACAAGAAAAATATTGAACATGAGCATTTTGGTTAATCTGAATCATTTGGCACAATTAAGAATCCTTCAAAATGTATTTCAATTCATGAGACAATAGTTTCTGAGATGCTTAATTAATTTTATGATAACATGTGAAGAATCGCTGTTGGGAACTTGTCCTGCATCTTTGCTATCAATCTTGCCTCTGCAAAATAGTGAATACAATCAAACCATGTTCGAAACCAAACATAACATATTTAGACAATTGCAGTGTTGGTGCTAATATAGAGGCATACTACATTAGAAGTCAATCTGAACTCTGCAAAAATAGGCCATCTTATGGTAATTGTACTTGCTATGGCTTTATAAAAAACAAAGTAATTAATAGAGAAATAAAGCAACAGTAAACATATAGGAATAGCTCATTAATGCATTCAATCTTTAGGCTGAGGAACTCAACGCTGATGAATAACATAATACACTTGCTCGCTGTACTGACTCTATTTTGTAAATAATATGACCACATCTTATTGTAAAATCATCAAATCTTAGGGTTGAAGAAGGTCCCAAAGGTTTGGATTGTTTGTTGATAAAAGTGGCATTGTAGTTGTGTTCCAGCACTTGAATGACTTGCCTTGTGTGAACTCTTGGGTTCAAATTACATGTTTGGTCTGGATTTTGGTTGAATACGGCAGCTTCATGCTCTGTAATTGTAATTTGGACTTCCAAGCATATTTGATGGCAGTGGATTTCTCATCAGGATTGCTTATTGGCATTTGCTAATGATTAACATTACAAAATTTGAAGAGATATGTAACTAACTCAAGTATCCAGACCCTACTGACATCTTCCTACAATGATGGTGGTGCAAAGACCTTAACTATGCCCCAAAGAGGCTCAAATAAACCCTCCAAAGAGGAAATTGATCCTCTTTGAAACTCTAAAACATACACATGCAATGAGGTTTGTTTATTTATTCTAGCTACCTCTCTGAAATACTCTTCTTCATCCTTTTATTCAAATCTATCCAACAACCTCTTGCTGAAATATTGAAATATTTGCACAAGTTCATGTCCTAGTGTGATGAGACCATTATGCCACCAATAATATGCTACACCTTCCAAGTGCAAGGTAGCAACCTGAATTGCATCCTCTTCCATCATGGGGTTGAGTGTAAAATATGTTTGCAGTTTTTGCAACCAAGCCCTACAAAAGATCTTGTTTGTGCCATCAAATATGGATACAATTGATTTATTTACTTTATGCTTCAATTCCTTTATGTTATCAACTTGATTATTTCCCTAGTTCATCCTTTGCAGTTTGCACCCCTTTCCCACTAACTCTAAATACCTGTCAAATGATATAGCTGCTTTGAAATCATCGATCTTTCCTTTGTGTTCTCCAAATAAACCGTCGAGCTCCTATGTAGAAGAATTTTTTTTTCTGCTATTTCTTCCATCTATACAAATTGGGACTAACATGGAGGAGTTTTCATGAATGACATTTGCCAACAACTACAATGATAAACAGTATTTAGGGGTTATAGTTATGAACTGTCAAGTTTTCTTCAATACATATACTTCACAGATATGAATTAGGATAATGTATCAGTCCTATCTCTGATATAAAGCAACATATCCATCTTTTTAACAAAATACCAATCTGAGAATCAATAAGGTGATACAATCATTATCCTTGATACATCATTTTTCATTAGACTTTGGAACCTTAAACAGTATTTAGGGGTTAGAGTTATGAACTGTCAAGATTTCTTTAATACATATACTTCATAGATATGAATTAGGACAATGTATCAGTCCTATCTCTGATATAAAGCAACAGATCTATCTTTTTAATAGAATACCAATCTCAGAATCAATAAGGTGATACAATCATTATCCTTGATACATCATTTTGCATCATTGACTATCATCCATGCATAAGATGTCAGCATTATCCTTGAGCATAATGAAGCATGCAGCGAAATGAGTTATCTTCAACAGCCCTCTAATCCAGTCTCTAATATCCTTTGCAAAGATAGGGGTGCTCGTTGGGCAACTGAGTTCCAATATAGAACCAAAACCATCCAACCCCCAACCCAAAGCTAGTGGAATGAGTCATGGCATTCAAAAATCCATTTCCAGGTTATCACAAGCAAATCTCATACCACAAGTCATTTTGAGGTATTATTGGCTTCCTAGCTCATCAAGATAGTTATGGAATTCATACTCCATGTGTGGTGTTATTTTAATCTTTCATTTTTGTAATTGTGAATGCATGTGTGCACTACAGTTTCTGCCAATAGTAAATAGCTATCAGATACATAGGTTATATACAAGTCTGTTTGTACAAGTGAAGCTTTGTGTTTACAAGGTCAAGCTTTGTAATTCATAGCAGATTCTTTTGTCAAAGGCATCTTTGATGAGGCATGATGTGAGTTATCTAATGATCTTAAATTGGTATCTTCCTCACAGTTGGTTGCTACAATCTCAACCATAGATTTCTTTGGCTCCATACCCACTTTTGTATCTGACAATTTCCTTGTTTTTTTTTGTTGCTCTGCCTCAAATTTGATTGAAGAACGGTTTTCTGCTCCCATTGATTATGTATTAGTGTTTTTCTCAGTAGCTATAGTCTCAATGAGAGACTGTTTAATTTTGACATCTGGCATTACTTTAGTGTTCTTACTACATTCAGTTGCAATGGTATCAATGCAACACCCATCCACTTCTTTGTCAACAAGATTATTGGGTTCCAATTTTCACTGCAGCTCTTTAAAAGAGATACCAGGCTGAACCTCTAATAATTTTTCAGCTAGCATCGATTCTAAATAAGGATACATACTTTCGTACTCATATTTGATCTGCTTTTCCTGGCTTTAACTCATACCATTCATTCCTTCACAATTGTCAAAGGTTTTATCATCTGAAACAACCCACCGTCTAGCTTGTTTAGGTTGGGTAAGGGCCATGGTATGATTTCCATTGATTTTAACTCTATTTTTTAGTCTTTTGAGGGCAAACCTTTAACTATTTTGAGTAATAGAAATTCTTAATAAACCATAAGAAAGAATTCATCATTCAATCCATCAAGTATTTTGGCATAAAGCATGTATGGTTGTTACAAGCTCTGAGGATATAAAGCATGTATTATTGTACATTGTAAGTATTCATTAGTCTCCAATAACTCAAAATTCAAATAGTTTCACACAAAGTTTGTGTTTATAATAAATGTTTAAAGAACAGGTATAAATATATTACATGTTGATGTAATCCTATAATATAGTTATAAATGTCAACTATTTATTATTAGAGAAGAACTTTCTTTTTATGTAATTATAATTTATTTGTTTTATCAACACTATTGCTATAACTTAGCTAATACAACAAATCAAAACATAACTATTCTAGAACTTTTTGGAGGAACTTCGCTGCTTGCAGCTCTTGTTATTAATCTTTTTGAGATGCTTAATTTTTTATAATATTTTTGACAGCAATTGTTATTATTTATATTAAATATTATAAATGAATCGAAAAAGATAACATGATAGTTGCTCCCGTGAATGGATACCAAACACTTATCAATCAATCAAAATTATATATATTCTCCGTTTGGTAAGTTCCTTAAAATAGAATTTGTGAGGAATCTTTCTATGCTTGAGATTTAAAAATTGTGAATGTATCATTCTTTAAATTAATATATCTCAAAGCATGATCACATAAAATATTCACAAGAATACAAGTCTTCCACCTGATATATTCTGAATTTTAGGTTTTACGTAATTTTAATTTCTATTTTTCATTCAATTTTTTTTATTTTTTTATGGATCATTTAGGAGTTAGAATATAGGATTTCCTATTTGTCGTTGGGTGTTTTAACATTGAGCTCTAAGTCTTCTTCTTTTTTTAATTTATTTAGATGTTAATTTTCTAATATCTCTTGAGCCACACAGCAATTGTTTGTAGATCCTAACTTGGTAGTTCTTGTTGATCGGGTCTTTGATAACATGTTAAAGTTTTCATTGATTGACTCCCATTTACTGTTGGTTGCTCTACCACTAAATTACCAACCCTCCTAATTCAAGCTTAAGGCCACCCTGAGTAATGTATTGCAAAAGAGTAAGCACCCAACCTTGAACAATGCTCCCATAACATGCTTAATTTATTGCAAAAGTTCATCTAATAGCCTTGTAAATTATGAGTGATGTTCTAGTACTCAAATAATAAAATAAACCTTTCAACAACATGCAATCTTCATTCCAAAAATAGAGCGAATCATGTAATGAATATGATATAAGCTTATAAATTGAAATATCACAAATTTTATTAGAGTTGTAAAGGCACCTTTCTCGTGCCCACTATCTATATCATTCAATAAAAAATACTAATAAGTTGTAATAACCCATTCAAAATTATTACTTAATTAATATTATTGTAAATGACACATGAATATACTCCAAATTAAAAAGACATAGCTAGTGACTAAAGTCGGTCAAAGCTACACATGTCCATTTAAAATGAGTCAAAGATTCTTATATTCACTTCAAAAGTCAAATTACAATATCAAGTTTAACTTGGCTCTTAAGACCACAAAATCATTACATTGTACATATTACATCAAGTACAAGAATGAATTACATCAAGTTACATTTTCTAGACTATATTAGTCTTGTGAACAACTATGTTCTTCTTGACACTCGCCTCCACTAGTAGACGAGAACATAGTTGAAGCACTTTACCACCCAACCACGAAGCTTACACTCCCCTAGTATTCTTCTAACTTGAAGAATGTCCAACCCTGCATAGAAAGTTTAGCAGGAGAACAACCTGCAAGGTGGAATCTGGTGCATGCCCATACATCAACATGCAATTTCTATCTACAAATTAGAAAAGAAAGTGCAAGATCTATGCTAGGAATGGCAGAGAGTGAAATCACAGAGTTCATTCATACATACATAATGAACTATATTGCTTGGCCAAGCATAATAAGTGTGTTGCAACAACAACAAACGATATGTTTTGGTAAAGCAAACCTATACTCTCTAAACCCATTTTGAAACTCGTCCCGGAATGTAACTTTCTAATATAACAACTATCTACCTTCTAGAAACAACTACCCATAGGTGCCCTAGTCAACTAAGGTATCACTATTATGTTCAAGTATTTAAAATATTCTTCCACAAATGTCTTCAAAAGAAGAAATAGAATATAAATTTATACTCTAAACAGAAATCAGATTCTATGTTTCATAGAGTATTTCAACAATCGGTCATATCATTCTTATGACTATTTTCTACTTAACATCTTAAGCATTTTCCTTTTTAAAAACGTACTAAAAATAAAAGAAGGTATGTCACAAGTATGTGTATGTACATAGATGAAGTCTATGCGCATACACATTATATGTGCCTACTAATGTTATAGTTTGTGCATACATTATGAAATAATTATTAACTCATATTGCAATCTTAAAATAGTATTTTAATTGACATTTTTGGTCAAGATAAATAAAATAGAACAAGTCTATGCTAACAGTTTCACACATATTGTTATTGCATTCTCACTACTGTGTTTCTCTAACATAGTTATTTACTTAAGAACATTCATTATTTGAACAGAATATATATATACGGTTTCCTACTAAACAGCCATAAAACCAACTATTTACATATGAACATTCATTGTTGATGCAAAACAAGTATTGTTTCCTACTAAACAATTGTAAATATAGTTGTTTATATATGAACATTCATTGTTTGAACATAATATATACTATTTCCTACTAAATAGTCATAAAACCAGTTGTTTACATATGAGCATTCATTGTTTGAACAGAACAAGTATTGTTTCCTACTAAACCAGTATAAAACAAGTTGTTTACAACTACAATGGTAACTTAATAAACAAGATAGTGTCGTTTACAAAAGATTATTCATTGTCTTCATCATTACATTACTGTTTCAGACCAAACAGTTCACTTAATGATAGAAAACATCATTTTCCAACAGGACATTCACTCTTCTTTTAATAGAACGAGTTTTATTTCAAAGAATAGAGAAATAACAATGTTATTTTTTAGTAGAAGTATTGTCTACAACTATATTTTCATTCATTTCAAACAGAACAAATTAATTTTCCTTTGACAAATTAGGCTATCAAATTTTCCATTATTCCATATAAATATTAATTAAAGTTCAAGAGCAGTCATACAAATATTATAATGACGTGGTTCAACATTTTGGTCAATTTGAAATAGGGAATCCATACTAGACCCTAAGGTTACCCATGGTTTCTTTATTAACTTGAGCCCCTTTTATGGCCATTACAAGCCTTCTTGGTCACACAAATACGACTGCTTTTTTTTTACATGACAGAATTCATTCTTTTCCCAAATCGACTACAGGTAGTATTCCCAAATTTACTAAAGAACTTATAGGGTCTAAATCATAAATATGTAAATGACATGCAGGATCTTTTCTATATCTATCCCAAGAGAAAAGATGTTCAATCATGGAGATTTTAAATGAAAGCAAACCTTACATTTCCATCATCTCTTCTAATCAATGGTGACCTCTATATGCATACATTGATCACAATGTTAAGGAATAACTCCATCTACTTACCAATTCAACCTAGTCGATAATGGTAGAGCAACACAATACAAATAAAAACACAAAAAATATGCAGAAGGTAAACACGAAGTTTATACCACCCCCTCACTTGGGTTTGGAATTTGAATCACCTACGATACTAGTCACACTAGGGGAATAAATCTAATCAGAATATAATATGATCCCCATCATATGGCCAACTTAGCCATGCGAGCTATCATGGTAGTCGCACATTAAAGGTGACAAGCCTCGGTCTAGCTGACGAGGCTCCATTCAAGACACACCCTATGTAATGCAAGTCGAGACCATTGACCCTAAAGAGGTGGTCAACTATGCATTGCACTCGGCTCAAGATTGAACACTCAGTCACAAGAATACATTTTGTGTGCTTAATGAATTTGCTTCAAAAATGCAGTGACTACAAAAATGATGATATTAAAAATGAATTAAATTCAAAAGGCTTCCGATTACCTCAATGTTTGACTTTTCGAATAAAAGCTTGCCTCTGACTTTTCCTATCACTTTGAGCTTTTTCTTCTCTTGCCATGTTGTTCACCAATCTTCTTTCCCTTGTTCACTTCTATCTCATTCACACTGTTCATTCCAAAATGGAAACAAAGAAAAGCATTATCTTTTGCATGTGGCTGGGTGTTGTCGTTATGGATTTCCTTCCATAGCCGCCCTCTAATTTTGAATAATGCCTTTATGATTAGGCAGACCACAACCATCGTGGGCTTGCCTTGTAATCTTCATTGATTTTTCCATTGTCTGACTCATAATGCATCGGTTATCAACTTAATTTCAATTCAAATTTGAATATGTATATATATATATGTATGTATGTATGTATGTATGTAATATATATATATATATATACTTATATATTTGTATCTCTATATGCATTTAAATTATTTCATTCACATTTACCATGTATTTCGAATAATGTATATATATATATAGATATAGATATATATATTTGTATCTCTATATGCATTTAAATTATTTCATTCACATTTACCATGTATTTCAAATAATGTATAGATATCTATATATATGTATATTTATATATATATATATATGGATATATATGTATATATATATATATGGATATATATGTATATATATATATGGATATATATGTATATATATATATGGATATATATGTATATATATATGTGTGTGTGTGTGTGTGTGTGTGTGTGTGTGTGTGTGTTCGGTTTATATACATGTATATATATATATATGTATATTTATATTTACATATGCATTTTTATACAAACTGCTTGTTTTGGAATGACTTGTAAATTCCATACACTAGCATTTAAGGTAAGGAACTTAAATTTATATATATATATATATATATATATATATATATATTTCTATACTAAAGAAAAGAATTTTCTTTACAATGCTCGCTTTCATTTCCTTCACATCACAAAGTTTAGAATATACCATTTAATCTACAAACCATTCATTTCAAACATTGAAACAGTTCAAGTTAGGAAATTACGCTATTTTATATGTGCAAATCAATCAAATGCAAGTCATCATGTCATTTGTGGTGTGTGCACCCAGATTCCAACTGGCTTACCGTTCGATTCGACTAAACAATCCTACTGCAACCATGTTCTCGTCCTTCAACCTGTCACCTTGCATCTGCACACACTTGCACTTGCAAACTGATCAGTAATGTTCAATTCTTGGTAACATATAAAATATTTTTTTCAAAAGTTCACAAAGTCAACATCAGTCAACTTCTTTCATTCAATTTTGAATATTCTAGAATCTCCATTTTAATATTTAATTGAATTTCTTTGATAATTTGATTCACCATATTATGATAAATATGCAATAAAATTAGGTTATGACATAAGTACTCATAAGGATTTTATCAAAGATTCACAACAATTTTGCATCTTTGAACTTGAGTTGTATAGATCAAATGAAAAATACACTATATACCTTATTCAAAAACTAAATATTTATCTTCCATATCTACATGGAGATAGTCCTGATGGTCTCCACCATATTTCAACAACTTTCTTCTATGAAAGTATATTCAATAATCTTGATACACAATCTTGAAAGTGTGAAATTTCCACACTCTATGATAGATTTGTTTCATAGTTTTTGAATTTGACTTTTTTCATCATAGTCAAATCTAGCAACTATCAAGCTAATACACAATCTTCTTGAGGGTGCAAGAATCATCAATTGATTTGACTAAGTATGTATTCCAATATCATCTCCATCCATCCAAACACTTGCAAATACAATATCTATAAAATTATAAAATAGTAGTCTCCCTTGAAGCCATGTTCTATAAATTAGTCTAGGTATAGATTAATCTTTGTGAGTTACTTAAATTATTCATTCAATTTTTAGTTTTGACAATTTGTTATGTGTGACAATTAGATTATTATTCACTGTATATACATAAAACTAGTCCCCAAAGACCTATAACCAAGAAACATGACCATATAAAACCTTTTGAGACTTCCTAGTGACTATTTGAGCCTACATGACACCAAAAATATTGACAATAGGTCGAATGAAGTGAATGGATTTGACTACTTTATAGTCATCATTTTTTTAGTAGAGACCATCGCATGGTGGTTCAATGTGATTCTTATGTGTTTTTGGAATTCAATTCTAGACCTAGATGACTCTATGTATATGCTCTTGAGTCTGTTGATTGTGATATAATTATCTAGGTCCACTTGACTAGTATTGTGAACCATATTATGTATGAACCCCACATGTAGTGCCCTCTGTTTCGGTCACCGTTGATGTTAAGTAAGTTGTTGTTGGTAATGTCATGATGATGTGGTGATTTTATTATTTAATTTAATTTTAAGGTTATGAGGTAACATTAATAATATGTTTGGATTTGATTAATAAAATTAATTTAATTATAAGGTTACGTGTTTCATTTGGAATTAAATAAATAATTAGATTCAATAATAAACATCAATTTAATTATCGTTGGGAGTTAGTTATTTAAAATAATCAGATTAAATGAGGAAAGGTAATTATCATTTAATGA
The DNA here is from genome assembly GCA_007258455.2 of Sequoia sempervirens. Classification (NCBI taxonomy): domain Eukaryota; kingdom Viridiplantae; phylum Streptophyta; class Pinopsida; order Cupressales; family Cupressaceae; genus Sequoia; species Sequoia sempervirens. The sequence continues at coordinate 49,080,878 of VDFB02047230.1, forward strand.
TTAAATTCAATTAATAAATTTAAAAGTGATAAAATATTAAAGAGGATTAAATATTAAAATTAAACTTAAGTTTAAATAAATTACGGTAAAAATATTTATTCAATTATATTTTAATTAAAAGTTAAATATTTATGAAAATTTGTTTTAGTTAAAATTTAGAGTTAAGTGGAAGTAATTTAAAACAAAAGAAGTTATTGGTTGAAATTAAATAAATAAATATATAAAGTAATGATTAATTAAAGTGGGTAAATAAAAATTAGTTATTTTTTTTGAAAATCTTTTACGGAGGAGAAAGAGGAGTTAGGGCGGTTGAACGGAGAATTTGGTATTTTCTTTAAGAGGAGGCAAGAAAAAATTTAGGGGAATTCTACACTGACGAAGGGTTTGAAGATGCGGCAAAAGTTTTAGGCGTAATTGCTGGCTGATCCATCCTTCAACCTCAATAAATTACTGCTCTTGTCTGGAAGGGATCGAGGAAAGAGATTGGCTGTAAACAATTCAACACGGAATCCTTCCAACACAGATAATTCAATTTTTGCATATCCCCTCTGCCTGCACACGAGCATCCTACCATTACAAGGTGCACATTATAATTATTATTTTTATATACGTATAATCTAGTAAAAGCTTTATTGTATGTGCTTTTAATACCAACCCTAGTTCGTAATTGTGTAGAAACCCTAGTGATTTGTAAACTAGTGCCACCAAGTAGAACAGTTAATAAAATCAACATAAATTTATGTTTACAGAAATTGATGTCAAAACAGAAGAAAATAAAATAAAATAAATTTAAATAAAATTTGAGTAATAATGATAATAATTACCATCCATTGAGAGTCATAGTTAAGTTGTGATATCAAGAAAATAAAATTAACTTAACAAGTTAAAGATTAATCTAATTTTAACCTATAAAGATTTATTGTTTTAATAAATCTAATATTATTTCTCCTGCGCATAAGTCACGTATTTGCAATCTCCCCAAAACTATAGGCAAAATTATCACAGCTGCAACGTTGGACTTGCAAAAGTGTAGTAAATTAAATAGTTCCTCTGAAACCCTTGGCAGCCTGTCACTGTTACAACAATTAGAGTTGAAACATTGTCCAGAATTAAATAGCCTCTCTGATTTCTTTGTCAACCTGTCTGAGTTATGGCATTTGAATTCCCAACTGCATATATGAGTGACTTTTTATTTATTTTGAATTTATACCTTTTTGATTATTATTCTTTTATATGCGTATGGTTATATAAACAAGTATAGATACATAATTAGGTTAAAAGATTTGAGTGAAGGTAGTCTTTTATATTTAGAATTTATGAGGATATTTCAATATATAAGTAGATTTGTATGATGAGTATTATTCAAAAGAAAATGGTTCGTATTTATATAATATGTTTATAAAACATGAATAATTTCTTTAATTGTTTTGTTTATGATTTTATCGTGGTGTAAAAGTAAAATATGAATCGAGTGTAATTTTATTTTATGGTAAGTGAAGTAATAAAAGGTGATAAAGAATTTTAAATTAGATAGTTGATTTGTAAATAAAGTATTGAATTTGCTTTAGAAAATAAAAGAATTGGGTAAATAATTAAAGTGAAAATGGCTATTTCGCTAGGTTGTTTAGTAAAATATTATTTAACAAAGGATTTTAACCGAATAAACATTATTGAAATAGGTATTTAATTTTGTTGTAGATAAATGAACTGTGTTTAGTTAAAGTAAATCGATTTATATAGTTAATTAAGTTTTAGGGTTCACTAAAGGAGATAAGTGATTCTACATTTACGTAGTTTCTTTTACTGGAAGGTTAAATGATAAAGTTATTTTTATGTGAGGATAAATCCCAGGTTCATAGGTTAATTAATTTAGATGATACTGATTAAAATGTTAAATGGTTTTAATTACTTTTTTTTGTTATCTAATGAGTCTGTGAATAATAATTATTTATCAAACTACTATGTGAAATAATTTATTAGTGCCATCACCATAGTATTATAATAAAGTTGTAAATTATAGAATTGTCATCTTAGTATTATATTTTAAAGTTACAATTAGAATTTGTATTAAACTTGGTGGAGTTGGTTATCTTATAAATGATATAGTTATTTTAAATATAATTATTTGTAGTAAATACTCTCTTAATTTAAATTAAGTGGATATATTAAAATAAGTGGTAAAAATGTTGAAATAATGCTTAAATTAAAGGAAGGTCTTTATGGTTATAATGTGTGAGTAAATGTGTTTTAAACAAAGTGTTGTGATTACTAGTTAAGTGTTATTTAATTGTTTTAAGATGGGTGTTATTTTTGGGATATTTATGGAGATGTCTCAATGGCCTGTTCATTGTAAGTGTTTTAAGATAGTGTTCTTAAAGGTTGATGTGTTGATGGTTTCCTTGTATGGAATTATTCCTTAAGACTTTGTGATTAATGTGTTTATGTTCAGAAAATGATTTAATTATAGGAGTTAGAAAATTAGAATTATTAGGTAGTTAAGTTAGGTATTATGTTATTGAGTAGGTTAGTAAAGTGATTAGAGAGAGAGTTTCTTTATGTTAATAATTTGGGTAACATTGATAGATTAGTTTATTCTCAATTTGATTAATTTCAAGTGGGATAGTTAACTTAGAAATAATGAAAAGTAGAGTTTTGTATGTAGATAATATTGGCGATAAGGATTATTTCTGTTTAGGTGGGAGAATTGATTTATAAGATAAATGGAAGTAAATAAATTTGAAAACTTTAAATAGTTGGGTATTACGACAAAGGCTAGTGAATGATTGTTGATTCGATAAATGTTTTGATTAATTATATTTAGTTAAACAAAGGGTTTATGTAAATGAATAAAATTAGATGATCCTTTCTAAGTCAATTTCCCTCATATTCTTTTAATAGTTGTTTTGTGGGATTTCTATAAGAACAGTTCTAGAAAATACTTGTGATTGATATTAGGATCAAATTGTTGGTTTGAGTGGGTTGATCTTCAAAGGGAGATTGTTGTTATAATGTGTAAATGGGAATATAATTGTGTTTGAAAGAGTATACTTGTGAATAGTGTCTTACGACTTGAACCATTAGATTTTATTTTCACTTCGCAATATTGTGCTATCCTTAAATGTTGGAAATGATTGATCTTTAAACTAATGTTCTTTTTAAAATGTTTCAAGTTACTTCTTATTGAATGAATGGATATATTATTAGAATGTGTGGTTTTATGGATTCTTTCAATGTGACTTTTCCTAAGTTGATTTTTGAGTTGGAGTTTTTCTCTCATTTTATTTATGTTGCTATTCGTTGGGAACCAGTATGTGTTCTTTTGTTCTTTACCTAAGTGGCAAATTGGTTAATGTTATCTTTGTCATGATTGGTGGTTCTGCTTGAGTTGTTAATGAGTCAAATGGAAAAGCTCTTTGAATTATGGGTATTCCGAGAGGAGAAAATAGAGGTTTCCCTTGGATGTCCGATTTAGTTCGTATTGAAGTTGTTGATGTTGTTTAAGGGAGTTGTTGATCTTATTTTGATGTATTCTCTCATCATAATTGAATTGAAAATAGTTCTTCAAGGTTTTGCTTTTATTGTTGTCAGATTTTCATGGGGAAACCCTAGTGTAACTTTATGGGAATCTTCCAGAGGTTTATTTTACTATTGGTTAGTGTTCCTCCTTTTATGTGCCCTTGTTGTGGCAAGTGTTTTGGTTTCATGTTTTTGAAAAGGGTTGTACATGAATCGTTGAGATTTTGATTATGTATTTATGGCAAGATGGGTGATGCCTTGCATGCTTCTCTGTTGTGATCTACTGTACTTGTTATGTTGTACAACCCTTGGATTTGGTTTTTTATGTTTTGAGTGTCTAGAGTGGGAGTGGCTCTAAGTGGGTGGTCGGCGCACAAAGGGGCGCCAGGATAGCCCTCGTTAGAGTGAAATTAATAAGTGATAATTTAAATAATTAACTAGGGGGTGGGTAGAATCACATTAAAAAGATAATTGATGCCTCTTCCGCCTTTGAGTGCTACCACAGACTAAAGGGGATTGAGAAGGCCGTGGTTGGCATGTTCGTTGCCTTGTCTTCGCGAAGGGTAACGGATCCGCATGAGCAACCCTATGGGGCGGCGCCTTGAAATAGGTAGTCTGGATAACCATAGATGGAGGCGGCTCCTAGCGCTCGGTTTTAGTCTGGATAATTCGTCAGTAGACGGAGGCGGCGCCTTGCGTTAGTAGTAGTCTGGATAATCCATGTAAGCCATGCGATGACACTCTCCTCTAACACTCCTTATTATGTTGCTTCTTTGGAAATCCTCTGGAAGTGGTTCTTTGTCTTGAATTGATGAAACATAGTTGTTTTGAATTGATTTATGGTTTTACCCTAATTGATCTTTGGTGTATTTTGTGGTATTGTATTTAATCTTGTTGATGTTTGGGTTTTAACCTTGTACTCTTATGGTACTGTGATATGATGTTATCGTGTTGATTAATGATCATCCTTTGGTTATTTGCTTGCTGGTTATTGCTTTGATTTTTGTGATGAGATTTATGACTCTTGGATGTGGTTGATTATGTCATCGTATTTCCTGAGTGTTATGATACTTTTGTATGACGCTGAGTCTTGTGGTTCTTTGTTGGATGTTCTTGGTTGAGGTCTCTTTCTTGTTAGCTCCTAGCACGGGGGGTGGGTCTTCGGACTCACATGGTCGGGTGGAACGTGCTAAGCACCCCATTGGGTCCCCAGTCGAGGATCGAGAGGTGCGGATTGGTGCCGTTGCAGCGACTTCAGAGTTGTATCTGTCTTGAAGCCAGTTTTGATACTTGTATTTCTCTAACTATTTGTATCATGTTATCTTGTTGTATGGTTTCCGTTCATGATTGGAAACACTTTTGTATCATTGTACTTCTTAAACATTGTACTGTAATGAAATGTTAAACTTGGTGTGGATATTGACCATGGTAGTTGTTATTTAATGTGTTAGGATGATCATGCATATGAGGTATTTGCGTATTCAGATGGTTTCTTATCATTGATCATCATGTATGTGTTATATTTGTTATTGTTTACTTTATATCTTTGGATTCTATTCTTTATTGATGTTGTATGGATCTAAGTTGCGTAATGACTCTTCGTGTACCCCAAAGGATGTTTGTGTTAGTGAGTTTACTTAAATGAAATTCATGTTATGACTTAATGGGTATTACATGTATGTTATGTGCATTTAAAAAAAAAATTGTGCCGTAATTATTGTGTTAATGTCCTTTGGGGTTCGCACGGCGGGGCGTTACACCACAAGTGTGAACCTTCAGGATATTTGAGTAATTGTACCATAGAAAAAAGGAAACTTGCTTAATTTGGGGAATAATTGATGACAAATTAGACTTAATGAGGCCTTAATTTGGTGTTGTGAGGTGTTTTTCACATCCACGCTAGGTCTTGGGCCCTTTAAAATGCATTTAACGATGTCTTGTATAGGTGTTGTAAAATGTTGTAAAAGACTTTCACACTTTTCTAGAATTAATAAACCCATTTCTCCCTAATTCAACATTATAAAATGTATTTAATAGTATTATTACATCAATCTAGAAGGCTTGTGAATTAAACTTAATGTTAATCTAGTGTTATAACGTGTTTTGCATATTCACATTCGATGTTGTACCTTTTTAGGCTATATGGACCTAATTTTAATGTTGTAAAGTGTATTTAATCACACTTTCACATTGAATTTTGTGTCCCAAGCCCTAATTTACCTTTACATCATCACTAATAGACCCCTATTACCCCATATTATGCATCTCAAGGCAATATTTGATGAAATACCCGGCCAAGTCATCATATAAACCTTATTTCATTACTTCCTAGCATCCTAGCTGGTAAATAGGCCCCACTGGGACTAATTCGCCATTTTTGGTGAATGAGTCCTTGCTAGGTGGGACTGATTTTCCCAAGGTGGCGAATGAGTCCCATTTGGGCCATTTTTGACTTTTGAGTGGGAAAAATTAGGTTTTAAGTTTATTTTTTCTTTATGTCGGCCTTGGGGATCCAATTTATGGGTAAATTAGGAGAATTGCCTATTAATACAACCTTTTAAGCCCTACTTCATAATCTCTTAATCTCATAACTCATTCACACATCTCTTACCATTCATTCATCATCTATCTTCTCCTTCAAGTCAAGCAAGTTAGGGTTTCACCATTATAAGTCATCAAGATAGTTTTCTAAGACATTCAAGGGTAGATCCTTCATGTTTTGTTGTATACATTCAAGAAAAATCATGATGGCAAGGTAATAACTCCATTATTACATGTTTCATTACATTCTTTCATCATTTTGGTTTAATTACCTATAAAGGGGTTTGACCAAGGCAAACCCCCATGCCCTAACATTCAACATTTCTCTTTCTTGTCTTATGTGTTTGAAATTTTAGACATCTTAGAGGCTTAGAAATCATTGAAGATTGTATTGGAAGGTTATTCAATTCATCTCTTTATTGGATAAGAAAAAATATCAACAAAAAGGCACCTTTAGACCCGAATTTGACAATTTCATAACCAGACACCTGAAGAAGCAGAAAGTGCAGACCAAAGGCTACTGTTTCCACCTTTGAATCTTCAAAAATTCAAAAGTGGACTCATTCACCATGGGTGTTGAATGATTCCCACTTCCAAGCTTGATTTCAAATGGGTTCTCTGCATTTTTGGATACCCATTTGTCTGAAACGAACTCCTGGATAGTTTCATAGAACTAGGACTAATTCGCCCAGAATGGCGAATGAGTCCCACCAAGCCTAAAAATTAGGATCAACAACATTTCAGAAGTAAATTCCAGCCTCTATCAAGATCTCAAGTGCACACATTCAATTTCACTCATTTCTGTTACGGTTTTTTATTCTTTTCTAAGTGTTTTTGCATTACACAATGTGTTTTTAAACAAGTTGCATTTCAATAGTTTTACATTCTTAATCAATCAATTTTATCAATTAGTTGCATCTAGATAATTTCATTTAGGTATATCTCCATCATACATTCCTTAGTTTGAGTGAACCACCTAGATTTTGGGTGTGGGATCTATCTCTTTCCTTTAGGTGAAAGACCCTAATTGAGCAAGAGAGAGTCATAGCATTTCACACCCCCTAAAATCTATGGTTCATTTTGGTGAACCTGATTTTTGAATACTTTTCTAATTTGGAGTTCTTCATCATCGATCTATCCTAGCATTGATCTTGCATTAGGATTTTGCATGGATTCATTTGCAAGCTAGGTTTCAAATTTTGCATTCATGAAAAGTGAATTTAGGTTGCACTTTTGACATCTAAATTCATTTAAATTTTCTGAAATTCTACATTTTTAACTTAGGTCTACATCATAGAACTCAGAAAACATAAAAATCACTCAAATTTTTTTGAAAATTTTGCAAAAAGTCCATATTGGGACTCATTCACCACCTTGGCAGAATCAGTCCCTTTTCACCTCTGAAACTACCCTTTACAGAACTAAAAACCCTATTTTTAAGCTTATGTTTGGTGCTTTTACCTACCTGTATCAGTTAGTTGAGTTTCTGTAACATGCATTTCACTATATCTAACTTAAAATGGCTCATTTCATGCATTGCTCCATTTTACATTTGCATTTTCCACATGTCATTTCTCTGATTGGTGCATGGTGTAATCAGAAAATTACCCTGTTTCATATCTAAAAATTTCATTTCATTTTAAGTCATTGCATTGCAACTTATTTTATTTTTCATCATAGCATGTTTTCTTTCAAACAATGTGGCTTTGATTTGTTTAAAAATGGATTGCATAAATACAACACTCCCTCTTCTGAGTTCAATTTTGATTACCACAATGAGGACTTTAAGAAACATTATCAAACCATTGGCACAACCCTTAATCTTACATTGCCCATTGGTACAAATGGTAGTGTAGAAAATCATCACAATCATACTTTTTCTTCTCTTGATACCTCTCCTATTAGTGACGAAGGTATCTTGGTGAAGGAAGGTACAAGCATTGAGGGTCATGATTGTCCATCTCCTCATTCCTCTTTGGACGATGTTAGACAACAAGAATATGACATCATAGAAACATTCCTAAAAATAACCTTACCTAGTCTCCATAGTCATGACCGTCAAACTTGTATATCTCCTAATATCCCTCCTCGATGCAAAGAGGATAGGTTGATGTTAGAAGATATACCTATTAAGATTCATGAGAATCGTGACCCTCCCTTCCCTAATGCTCCTACCATTTGGGATAATCTATTTGACAACCATAGTGGTCCTTCTCTTGATGCCTCCCCCAATTGTGATGAAGCTACTTTACAAACCTCAAACTTGAATGAACATATTACAAGCTCTCCTAGTAGGGTAGATAATATGGAACAAGAGAATGAGACCTTAGAAACAACTGATAATCAAATAGAGTCTTCTTCTAATCTCCCCACTCTCAATAATCAAAAAAATTCCACCATTCATAACTCCCTTACTCATGATGAAGTCCTTTTAGAAGAACCAACCCTCAAATGTCACAAACATGTGGTTTGTGGTTCTCCTAAAAACTCTCCTTCTAGGGAGGATATGATGATACAAGATAAGGCTAGCATTGACAATAATAATATTACGCCCTTACATGACAATGAAAAGCCACTGTTAGACTCTCATTCACCAAGGGATGTTAATATTATTCAACCTCAACTCATCCTTTACCCACCATCACATAAACCTTCACCTCCACCTAAACCCGAGTTTACTCTTTACCCACCTCAAACTAATGTGTCGCAGCAACCGAGTCATAATACTGTTGCTCATACATATAACACTAGAAATAATCCCCAACCACAACAACCCACACCAACACCCTCACCTTTTCCAAATCCCATTTTTCCTAGAGATCCTCGCTTAAATTCACACATTCAAGAGTACAATCTTGTTGAACAACTAAAGAATACTCCTGCTAAGATATCCTTATGGGATCTTATTCAAGCATCCCCTCACTATCACAACATGATCCAAGCATCCTTGCAAGAAGTTCTTGTCCCTTCTAATGCGCAACCAATTGACATAGCAATCATGATCCAAGGAATAAATGTTGGCATTGTTTTCCACCAAAGTGAACTCCCCCCTTTGGAAGTGCAAAAACAAAACTAGGCTTTGATGATCATTTCTCAATACAATTGGATAGGGATAAAGTGAACCCTTATTGATAAGGGCTCAGCCCTTAATGTGTGTAGCATAAACCTTTTGGATAGGCTTCGTGTGGATAAGTCAAAAATTCAACCCGAATCTTTATCTATTAAGGGCTTTGACAATGTCAAAAAGACACCACTTGGTGTGATCACTTTACCTATTACAGTTGGAGAAGTCACATTAAACACACCAATCTAGGTTATGCATCATGATCTTTCATATAACCTTCTTCTAGGAAGATCGTGGATTCATGCAATGAATGGTGTGTCTTCCACTCTTCATCAAAAATTGAAATACATCTACAAAAGTAAAGTGTGCGCACTCGACACTGATCATGAGCCTTATAATTTCTTGCAACTTGAGAAAACCAAAGAGAACCCCTTGAACACATTAACACCAACAACACAAGTGGAACTTGCACAACAAAAAGACAAACAACAATTGTAGATAGGGAGATAATCAATCATATTTTATGTAATGAAAACAATAAATGACTAAATTCCTATCAAGCACAATAGAGTACGAGACAATATGAAAATCAAAAGAAGAAGCAACATGCAAACCGATCTCCACGCTAATCTCGATTTATCTCCATTGCTCTTCTCCACCTGCACAAGGATGTAAGATTTCGAAGGGTGATAATAGAGGAATGTTGAGTGCTCAATTCTGCAGCATAACGATGTGATGAGGATGATAGATGGCAATTGAAGAATTATTTTGACAGAGTGAAGATGCTAGAAGAAGATTCCATCCAAATCGCTTGTGAAAGGTTTGATTTATAGATTTTTGATTTGAACAGAGATAAGATTTGACAAGATTCGATAAGGATTTGATTTTTGACAAAAGAGGAAATATGACGAGATGAGATAAGATTTTCGAAAGATAGAAAGATTTTGATTTATTGTTTTAAAGGAATTAAAACAATATAAGATAAGATGTGAAAAAAATAGAAAGATTTTGATTCTCTTTCAAAGGAAATAAATCCTGAAAAAGATGAGAAGGATAATTGATGAATTATCTAATTAAATAAATTAATTAGATACACATGAGTTCAGTTTTGGAAAGAAAGCGAGAAGATATTTTTAAGATTTTATTAATTAAATAAATATTTGATTTATTTAATTAACGTTGAATTATGATTTCATTAATTAAATAATATAAATTATTTAATTAACATTAAAGAATTAATAGAAATGATTTAATTAATTAAATAATATAAATTATTTAATTAACATTAGAGAAATGGATGGAAATGATTTAATTAATTAAATAATATAAATTATTTAATTAACATTAGAGGAATGGATGGAAATGATTATGAATTTAATTAAATAAATAAAATTTATTTAATTAAATAGATGATGACATGGGTACCTACGGAAAAGCATGCTACAAAATTTCTAAATGATGCAATGTTGTGACAAGGTATCGTAAGAGGACAATTTTTTGATGTCTACATTTTGCCCCTCTTTGAGATGATGTTTGAGATGATGATATTTGTGTCGAGTAACATCATTTCAAAGAAGTTAAGGTATGCATAGAGGAAAATGGATTATGATAGAAAGATAGGATGATGATGGAATGATGATGCCCCTTCGAGAGGATAGGCAGGTTGAACAAACACGGGTAGGCTCTCGAAATGAAATGATAAGGATAGACAAGATGATGCAACATAGAAAGTGGATGAAGGAGAGGAATGATACGTTATGCTGCAATGAAAGTGAGCAACCATGATGTTTGATATAGCACTAGACATTATGCACCAAGATATAAGGACCAAGGTGACGATGTGTCTCGTGCCCCAGCGTAATACAACCTTGTCTAGACGTATGAGGAAGTAGACTTAGAGCATTAAAGTTCTAATGCACAAAAGGTATTATGTGACCTTAGATGCAAAGGATAATGCAAAAAGATATTCCAACACACACAAGATATGAATATTAGCTGGAATGATATGGATCTGATACAAATGCAAGATAAAATGATAACACACACAAGCAAGCAAGCAAGCATAATGATACAAAAACAAACAAGGTATTGCCCCTGTCAAGCTGTAAACCGTTGATTGATTGATTGATTGATGATGATGATAGTGTTGTCATTGTTGGGAGTGACATGTCCCTAGAGCAACACAAGGATGATGATAATTGATTGATTGATTGGTTTATTTGGTTTACGACAAGATTAGGAGCAAGACCAAAGGCTATGATTGGATAATTTGAAAAGATTGATTGACTTTATTGGTATGGATTAAGGATTGACTTGCATTTGGTTTATGGCTTGGATTGATTTGATTGGATGCAATGGTTTTGATGAAGATGATTGATTTGGTTGAATCGTTGAATGATTGGATTGAGGAATTGATTGGATTGGAATGGTTTTGATGATAATGATTAGATTGATGAGAAGAAGTGATGTGGTTTGATTTTATTGCTTGGATTTTGTTGGATATTTTATTTTTTTTTATTTTTGACATTTTATGATTTTTTTTTTGGATTTTTGAAATGTTTGGAGGTGTCAAAGGATGAAAATTTGAGTAGCCTTTGTGCTAGATACCAATGACAAGGGGAAAACCAAGTCTAGGTGCAAGGGTGGGTGATGGGATAAGGGATAAAAAGGCTCATGATATATGGATGGATGGAAAGGATTGGTCATAGTGAATGGAATGGATGTATGCCTCATAGGAGAGCAAGGATGTGATTTCCAAAGACTATGTCACATAGGAATAACATGCCCCATTCTAGGTACAATACTTAAGATTTTTCATGACAAAGCTTATGGCAATAGGATAATGATAGGCTTGTTTGGATAGGATGAGGTATATCAAGATATCCAAAACATGTTTCAACATTGTGCCCCTATGTCTTTATCAAGATCAAAAGGAGAAGGGTGGATGAATGGACTCAATATGATAGGTATGTATGATGGCTAAAGATGGTAGGTAGGATGGAAATGATATGACATGAATGATAGCTTGGATAGATAAGATATTGTGCCCCCAAGTGTAAGTGACATAGAAGATCAACCTACACATGACGCCTATTTTCTAGGTTTTCATCATGGTACTTATCCAGGGCGCCTGTTTACCAGGTTTTCACCATTGGACGAAGGGATTTCTCTTTACTTTTTTTTTTTAAAAAAAATATTTTGGATAGAAGGGGAATATGGATAGGAGAGACTCAAGTGTCTAGTTCCGTGAAAGGTGATAGTCCCACTAGATATGGATGTCATGCATGGACCATGTCAAATGTCATTATGCTCATAGATGTTGGTAAGGGATGACATGAAAGGGATGGATTAGGTAGATGGTAGATTATGAAGGACTTATGCAAGAATGGATGGGGAATAGTGGATGATGATGTGGATTGAATAGGAATTGTGCAAAAGGATGGATGAAAGGTTTATGCAAAAGCATGGACCATAGGAATGTGGGGGAGATATGTAGGATAATGCGTGAAGGATGAGGAGAGTGAGGTATGTGGAATTGTTGTGAAATGGAAGGGAACCATGACCAATGGTTGCACACATTGTGATAAACGTTGAAGCTTTTGATGTGGATGGGGTGTAGGAAGCAATGAAGATGTTTGCTTAAGAGATGGTGGATGATGTGTTTTAGGTACCCACATAGACTTAGTATTTTTCTGATTTTTGTTTGGCTTATGGGACTTATGAATTTGAGACTCTTGAATAGAGTGGGAATGTGGGGTGGAAGTGGATGGTTGGGATTTTTGTGATGTGGATGCCTCATTTGACTTGATTTATTTTTGCTTAGGTACCCAAACCATTTTATTTTTGGCCTTTACTTTTGGAGGTATGGGCTTATATAACTTTTTTGGATTTGACTTCGTACAATTGTATGCTAAGGCATTAGGACCTTTAGAAATTTTGACTTTATGTGTAGAGGCATCCACATTTTTATTTTGGAATCCCTTGGGTTTGGTGGAATGAGTGGAAGCTTTATGTTTAGACAATGTGTGCATTTGTTGGTCATGATTAGGAATGTCAGGGTATTTATGGATAAATGGATAAAAGGATTGGATGGTAGGGATATTAGGTGTTGGAATTAATTGTGGTAAAGTGGATGGAGGGATATTAGGAGTTGGAAGTAATGGTGGAAAAGTTGATGGAGGGATATTAGGAGTTGGAAGTAATGGTGGCAAAGTTGATGGTGGAAGGTGAATGGTCACATGCTTAAATGACACTTATAAGATGATGGAGGTGGAATGGAAACATATGTTTTGGGTGTATGATAGGCTTTATGATGGAAAGTGGACTTAGGAGGCATGGAGGAAATACCAACATCTTTAGGTTGTTGTCCTTGGGGTGTAGGTCCAAGGCCATAAGAGCGTGGAGGGATTTTGACATGGATGGGATCCAAAATACTTTGTTTATGAAGGTCTAGACCTTTACCTTGATGGTTCATGTTTTGGAGTGTGCAATGTACAATGGGACTAGGTGTAGGTGAAACACTAGACATGAGTTCCTTATTGGATGGAGAAGATAATGCTTGTTGTTGTTCTAAGGAGGAACATTCATGAATGAGGGTGGAAAGACCAATAGGATAGGATGGAAGACTTTCAATGGGGTCAATTGTGGGTGATGGAGGATCATTAGGATCTTGATTAGCATTGTGTTCACTTAGATCCAAGTTATTTGTTTGATCTTCTATGTGTGCTTGGGAGGCATATGTCTCATCAAGGGAAGTGGATGTTTGTGCATCATGGATGGGTGAGGTGGAAAGTTCTTGACCATGGAATGCATAAAGTTGGCTAAGAGGATCATCATGGTCTTCTTGATCATAAAATGGGTCTTGATAAAAGATGGAAGATTGATCATGAATAGTATTAGGTATGTTAGGAATGGAATCGTTAGGAGGGTGTTGATCTTTATGTGGATAAGGGGGTAATGTTTCCGCATGTTTAGGATTGTGCTCTTGACATACCTCATGACTTATTTGAATGGAGGTGGAAGGGGATGACTCTTGAATTGGATCAAGTGGTTGCAGATGACATGGTTGGCTTGAAGGACTTGGAATGATGTTTGATGACTCTTTTGTATGTTCAAGAATATGAGTTGGATGACATGGCGATGTTTGATTCCTTGCTCGTAGCCCTTGGGTCACATCCTTTGGAGGTGTAGGGGTGGAAGGTGTTGGCTTAGGGTTTTTGTTTTGATTGGATGATGGTAAGGGTGCATGTGCTAGATTGGTGTTCCCCTTGTCGAAGGTGACATTAATACTTGAGGAAGTTTGGCCTTGTTGCAAGGTAGAACTTAAGTTCACATGTGTTTGTCGTGATGTGGCTTGATAGGTTGATGTGGCATTGACATATGAAGAAGTGGATGGATTAGATTGGTATGAGGTGGAAGGGTGATAATGAATGGATAGGGGATGACGTTGTGGGTGTTGAATTTGACAAGTGGCAATGAAATGATTGGCTTGAGCTAGGAGGTATTGGATTTGAGGTGATTTAATTTGTTGAAATTTTTGGAAGAGGGTTTGAAGGCTTTGTATGGTTTGATGGTCTAGGGGTTGGGGTATTTGTTGAAGTGTCTGAAGGAGGTTTCAAAGTTGGGATGCTAGGGATTTGTGTTTGAATGTGGGCATGGTGTCACACATGTGTGTAAGCTCTTGCGTATCGATTTGTTCCTCAAAGTATGCAACATCGTTTATGTCATTATTAGAGGTGGTAGGAGAAGCCCCTCAAAGTCTGATTTTATTTTTTGGTTTTGTTTCATGATTTGAACTAGAGAAAGGGACTCCTTGAATTATGATCTCAGGCTTAGGTTTTGTCTCATGATTTTTCCTAGAGGGATAGCCCCCTTGGATTATGATTTTGGGCTTATGATTAGGATTGGGCTTGTTTATGATTATGACCATTTTGACAAGTGGTGACTAGGACTTTGTTGGTGATGGTGATGATGTGGAATGATTAGATTGGATGACTTGATTGATTAGAATGAAATGGATAGGATGTGACTAAGAAGAGTGATTAGGATGAAAGTGATTGGATATGAATGTGTTGGAAGAACGTGTAGAGTGACTTGTCTTTATGTGTTTGGTGTTTAGCTTGATTTGGAAATTTTTAAATGAATGATCACACATGTACACACATAAATCACTCACACAAGACACATAAGCAAGTTTGAATTTTGAAATTTAAAGAATGTAATGATGATTATTAAACAAGCACACATGGAATACACATCAACAAGCTCTATGACTAGTCAAGTGGGGTATGGCCAATTAGGTCTCAAGCTAGTCTAGACAAGATTGACTAAGGATAATTTGAAAGAAAAATCCTGCCACACAGCCGGGAGAAAGGGGTAACCCACCCTTCACCTTCACTTCCCAAAGGTATAAAGTTCTTTGGGGCTTAGCCAAGAGTGACAAAAATTTTAACTTCCAAACAAGCATGTCTTTCAATTCACACTTCGATTGAGGTCATCCCCAGGGGTGATGAAATCCCCTAGCAGGCCTCCTAGAAAGGGTTTGACAAAAGCAAACCAAGTGAGGTTTTTGTGATCACACACACACTTGATTCACACTCACAATGATTAATTTCCCTTAAAAAAATTGCAATGTTTATAAAACAATTCAAACACTTGTTCTTTTTATCCCCAAATCAAGATGTGATGGAACACAATGATTAATTTTAGACCCAATTTTTGAAGTGTGATTGAAGACGATTTTTTTAAAACTAATTGCAATGATGTGATCAAACAAGTTTTGATTTTATGTCCCAAATTGAAAGATGTGACAAACAAGATTAATGAAATTAAAAAAATGGAATGTGTGCACCTGATTATTCGCTTTCCAGATTGTTGTGAGTGATATTTGTTGCTACTGGAGCTCCTTATGATCACCTACAAGATGAAAAAAATGATATTATAATGCAGCCAAAAAACTAAATAAACTCATCAAAAAAAATTTGCAATTTCAAAGACATGTTTTTGACATAGCCGAATTAGATTTCAGTATTTGATGATTTTATTGATCTAAAAAATGAAAACTCAAAGAAGAGATCCCATCTGATTTTCTGAGAGCTTTCCAGAAATGTAAAGAAGTTAGAAAAATTCTCTATTTTTCTCTCAAAAACGTGGATTTGTGAAAACCATATAGAAAATGAAAATCATATTTTTTCTCATTTTATTTGACTTCTAAATTAAATCTTTAAAACAAAGACCCCCATTATAATTTAAAGAGTTTTCCAAAAGTATAAAAAGTTCTGAAAAATTCATCGATTTACATCCAGAAAACAAATTTTATGAAAAAACATAAAATTAAGATAACTTTTACAAAACTAATGATACACCCTCGATTTTTTTACTGTGGCCTCTTGAGATGATTTGCAAGACTCTGTAAAAATATTATAGAAAAATTAGTAGCTGAGTAGAAGATATGAAGAAATTGGTAAAACTTGCGGTTTTGTCCAAAAACTGTCAGATCTGCAAAACAAAGTCAATAAAACCTGCAAGAAACACCGTTAAAAGATTTGTATGCACTACATAAACCCTCATATATACTAAAATGAGAATTTTTGTCATAAAGCTGAATTCCAGAACGCAAAATCCTATAAGAAAACCTACAGATAAATGTTAAAAACGGGGCAAGGCCCCACGGTGGGCACCAAATGTAGATAGGGAGATAATCAATCAGATTTTATGTAATGAAAACAATAAATGACTAAATTCCTATCCAAAGCACAATAGAGTATGAGACAATATGAAAATCAAAATAAGAAGCAACATGCAAACCGATCTCCACGCTAATCTCGATTTATCTCCATTGCTCTTCTCCACCTGCACAAGGATGCAAGATTTCAAATGATGATAATAGAGGAATGTTGAGTGCTCAATTCTACAGCATAACGATGTGATGAAGATGATAGATGTCAATTGAAGAATTATTTTGACAGAGTGAAGATGCTAGAAGAAGATTCCATCCAAATCGCTTGTGAAAGGTTTGATTTATAGATTTTTGATTTGAACAGAGATAAGATTTGACAAGATTCGATAAGGATTTGATTTTCGACAAAAGAGGAAATATGACGAGATGAGATAAGATTTTCGAAAGATAGAAAGATTTTGATTTATTGTTTTAAAGGAATTAAAACAAAATAAGATAAGATGTGAAAAAAATAGAAAGATTTTGATTCTCTTTCAAAGGAAATAAATCCTGAAAAAAGATGAGAAGGATAATTGATGAATTATCTAATCAAATAAATTAATTAGATACACATGAGTTCAGTTTTGGAAAGAAAGCAAGAAGATATTTTTAAGATTTTATTAATTAAATAAATATTTGATTTATTTAATTAATGTTGGATTTATGATTTCATTAATTAAATAATATAAATTATTTAATTAACATTAGAAGAATTAATAGAAATGATTTAATTAATTAAATAATATAAATTATTTAATTAACATTAGAGAAATGGATGGAAATGATTATGAATTTAATTAAATAAATAAAATTTATCTAATTAAATAGATGATGACATGAGTACCTAGGGAAAAGCATGCTACAAGATGTCTAAATGATGTAATGTTGTGACAAGGTATTGTAAGAGGACCATTTTTTGATGTCTACATTTTGCCCCTCTTTGAGAAGATGTTCGAGATGATGAGATTTGTGTCGAGTAACATCATTTCAAAGAAGTTAAGGTATGGATAGAGGAAAATGGATAATGATATAAAGATAGGATGATGGAATGATGATGCCCCCTCGAGAGGATAGGCGGGTTGAACAAACAAACCAATTGCAATGATGTGATCAAACAAGATTTGATTTTATGTCCCAAATTGAAAGATGTGACAAACAAGATTAATGAAATTAAAAAAATAGAATGTGTGCACCTGATTATTCACTTTCTAGATTGTTGTGAGTAATATTTGCTGCTACTGGAGCTCCTTATGATCACCTACAAGATGAAAAAAATGATATTATAATGCAGCCAAAAAACTAAATAAACTCATCAAAAAAAATTTGCAATTTCAGAGACATGTTTTTGACATAGCCGAATTAGATTTCAGTATTTGATAATTTTATTGATTTGAAAAATGAAAACTCAAAGAAGAGATCCCATCTGATTTTCTGAGAGCTTTCCAGAAATGTAAAGAAGTTGGAAAAATTCTCTGTTTTGCTCTAAAAAACGCAGATTTTTGAAAACCATACAGAAAATTAAGATCGTATTTTCTCGCATTGTATTTGACTTCTAAATTAAATCTGTAAAACATAGACCCCCATTAGAATTTAAAGAGCTTTCCAAAAATGTAAAAAT
Source organism: Sequoia sempervirens (assembly GCA_007258455.2). Taxonomy (NCBI): domain Eukaryota; kingdom Viridiplantae; phylum Streptophyta; class Pinopsida; order Cupressales; family Cupressaceae; genus Sequoia; species Sequoia sempervirens. The sequence goes on from VDFB02047230.1 coordinate 49,099,334, forward strand.
TTCTGAAAAATTTCTCAATTTGCATCCAGAAAACAAATTTTATGAAAAAACATAAAATTACGATAACTTCTACAAAAATGATGATGTAAAAGACTTTGTAAAAATATTGTAGAAAAATTCGCAGCTGTGTAGAAGATATGAAGAAATTGGTAAAACTTGCGGTTTTGTCCAAAAACTGTTAGATCTGCAAAGCAAAGTCAATAAAACTTGCAAGAAGCACCGTTAAAAGATTTGTATGCACTACATAAACCCTCATATACACTATAGAAACCCTCAGATGCACTAAAATGAGAATTTTTGTCAGAAAGCTGAATTCTAGAATGCGAAATCCTGTCAGAAAACCTGCAGATAAATGTTAAAAACGAGGCAAGGCCCCACGGTGGGCGCCAAATGTAGATAGGGAGATAATCAATCAGATTTTATGTAATGAAAACAATAAATGACTAAATTCCTATAAAGCACAATAGAGTACGAGACAATATGAAAATCAAAATAAGAAGCAACATGCAAACCGATCTCCACGCTAATCTCGATTCATCTCCATTGCTCTTCTCCACCTGCACAAGGATGCAAGATTTCAAAGGGTGATAATAGAGGAATGTTGAGTGCTCAATTCTGCAGCATAACAATGTGATGAAGCTGATAGATGGCAATTGAAGAATTATTTTGACAGAGTGAAGATGCTAGAAGAAGATTCCATCCAAATCGCTTGTGAAAGGTTTGATTTATAGATTTTTGATTTGAACAGAGATAAGATTTGACAAGATTCGATAAGGATTTGATTTTCGACAAAAGAGGAAATATGACGAGATGAGATAAGATTTTCGAAAGATAGAAAGATTTTGATTTATTGTTTTAAAGGAATTAAAACAAGATAAGATAAGATGTAAAAAAAATAGAAAGATTTTGATTCTCTTTCAAAGGAAATAAATCCTAAAAAAAATGAGAAGGATAATTGATGAATTATCTAATTAAATAAATTAATTAGATACACATGAGTTCAGTTTTGGAAAGAAAACGAGAAGATATTTTTAAGATTTTATTAATTAAATAAATTTTGGATTTATTTAATTAACATTAATTATGATTTCATTAATTAAATAATATAAATTATTTAATTAACATTAGAAAAATTAATAGAAATGATTTAATTAATTAAATAATATAAATTATTTAATTAACATTAGAGAAATGGATGGAAATGATTTAATTAATTAAATAATATAAATTATTTAATTAACATTAGAGGAATGGATGGAAATGATTATGAATTTAATTAAATAAATAAAATTTATTTAACTAAATAGATGATGACATGGGTACCTATGGCAAAGCATGCTATAAAATTTCTAAATGATGCAATGTTGTGACAAGGTATCGTAAGAGGACAATTTTTTGATGTCTACAACAACATATCGAACAAGTCGCAATGCTATTAGAAGATGATTGGGGTTCCTTGGATTTTGAACATGAATTCATGGGCGAGTACAAGATCATACAAAAAGATTCAAATAAGGGAAATGAAAAAGCAGACGACCCTTCGAAAGCATCCACCTCACCCACTTTAGACAACACAACAAACTACACAACCACCTTTGACAACGATTATCAACAACCACCACCTAATCCCAAAGTAATGAAAAAGCTTTATGGAAAAGGGTATGAGCTTATAAAACAACTTGGATATAGTGGAAAAGGATGTGGTGCTAATGAACAAGGTATCTGCAACCCTATAGAACCTATCACACAACAAACCACTCATGCTCTTGGTTATTATCCTTTGATAGAAATTGCCAAGCCTTCACTCAACATCAGCACATCTTTTCTTAATGTCAATTTCATCTCACAAGACACTAATGATTTGCATTCAATAGATTTTCCATCCTCTAGTAAAGGAGAGAACAAAATCTCACAATCTAAAGAGTCTTGCGAAGATATGACAACTCATACTAAGCAAGATGTTTCTTTCAAGCAAACCATAAGACCGCCTTCTAATATTGATCAAGAGGGCATCTTGTCGAGACTCCTCCAAGATCACTTGATATCTCTCCCTCCGGGAACTCAAAATAAATTCTCTTACAAGACTTCATTTTGTGCCTATCATAGAGTTCATGGTCACTTCACTAATGAATGTAAGGCTTTGAGTAGTAAAATCCAACATCTTAAGGAGTTTGGTATGCTTCCCTATGTGGGGGGACCTACTTCCTCTAATTGATATTGATTTTTACTCTAGCATGCATTTCGTCAATCATTTTGGCTCACCCTCATCTTGCACTAAATGGGGGAAAGGGGTTCAGTAGCCTTGTCCTTGTATGTCACTTGTCGTTTCCTCTTTTGGTTAGTCGTTAACCTTTCATGAACATACAAGAGCAAGCCTCGGATGTGGACGACATGCCTTAAGTTGGCTTGCATGTGACATACTTCTCTTTTTCATGAGGTAGCTTATCGGAAACATATGACTTGGCATAGGGCTTTCTGAGTAAGCTCGCGTGTCCTCTTCAACTTTAAAGCAATTTCTCACAGTACTGGTGTTTGTAGCCGCTTTAAAGTGGGGGCATACATCACCACTCACATTTCATTGTGTGATTTTATTTTTCTTGCAATTTCCTCTCTTTGAAGCATTAGGTACAATGTTGCCCTGGATGAGACATTGCACTTTTCCTCTCTTGGAAACAAGATGAGACCATTTGCACTTTTCCTCTCTTGGAAGCATTTGGCACAATGTTCCCAAAGATGAGACCTTGCACAAACAAAGAAAAATCCCTTTGAACATTCCTTACACTATTTTGCATTTACAATGTCTATGAGTGTCAAGCATATGAAGTTTTGCTTACCTTGTAGAGCTCGAAAACCATTTTCCTTTATGGCACCTTATTAAAGTTATTAGGAGGTATAACTTTGGTATGGTTGAGTGGAAGCCCACTCTGATTCATGACTTTCCCCATAGCCACCTGTGTGTGTGTGTGAGCACATATCAGTTGTATGTATCTCACCTTCTAGGACTTCCCACCCGATGGATAGCCAAGATTTATGTCGCCTTAGAGTGAGTATGCTTTTTTGAAATACAACCTAGATCTGATTCACAACTAGCTAAAGAAACAATCGAAGCTTAATCCACCTTTTCATTTTTATCTTTCTCTTCTTCCTAGTTCTTGTCATTGCATGATCGCATATCATGTTTCGCTACATGTCTCTCACCTTGTCTATGTCCTTCTATACTCATGTCGGCTTGACTTAGGATCTTATATCCTAGGGGCTTGACCGCCTACTTGATCTTTGTTATCCTAGACCATCTACGTTGGTACAATTGGACCTCTCTTGAATGTCTACTTTAGTGTGAGTTTGAAGCAAGTTCATCCTCTCACTAAAGTGGGGGCTAAATGTACCGTATAAAAAAGGCAACTTGCTTGATTTGGGGAATAATTGATGAAAAATTAGATTTAATGAGGCCTTGATTTGGTGTTGTGAGGTGTTTTTCACATCCACACTAGGTCTTGGGCCCTTTAAAATGCATTTAACTATGTCTTGTAAAGGTGTTGTAAAGTGTTGTAAAATAATTTCACTCTTTTCTAAACTTAATAAACCCATTTCTCCCCAATTCAACATTATAAAATGTATTTAATAGCATTATTACATCAATCTAGAAGGCTTGTGAATTAAACTTAATGTTAATCTAGTGTTATAATGTGTTTTGCACATTCACATTAGATGTACATTTTTAGGCTATGTGGACCTCATTTTAATATTGTAAAGTGTATTTAATCACATTTTCACATTGAATTCTATGTCCCAAGCCCTAATTTATCTTTACATCATCACTAATAGGCCCCTATTACCCCATATTGTGCATCTCGAGGCAATATTTGATGAAATACTTGACAAAGTCATCATATAAACCATATTTTCTTACTTCCTAGCATCCTAGCTAGAAAATGGACCCCACTGGGACTAATTCACCATATGTGGTGAATGAGTCCCTTCCAGGTGGGACTGATTCACCCAAGGTGGTGAATGAGTCCCATTTGGGCCATTTTTTAGTTTTGAGCGGGAAAAATTAGGTTTTAAGTTTAATTTTTCTTCATGTCGGCCTTGGGTATCCAATTTATGGGTAAATTAGGAGAATTTCCTATAAATACAACCTTCTAAGCCCTAATTCATAATCTCTTAATCTCATAATGCATTCACATGTCTCTTACCATTCATTCATCATCTATCTTCTCCTTCAAGTCAAGCAAGTTAGGCTTTCACCATTGTAAGTCATCAAGATAGTTTCCTAAGACATTCGAGGGAAAATTCTTCATGTTTTGTTGTAGAAATTCAAGATCAATAATCATGGCAAGGTAATAACTCCATTATTACATGTTTCATTACATTCTTTCATCATTTTGGTTTAATTACCTACAAAGGGGTTTGACTGGAAGGAAAACCCCCTTGCCCTAACATTCAACATTTTTGTTTCTTGTCTTATGTGTTTGCAGATTTAGACATCTTGGAGGCTTCGAAATCATCGAATATTGTATTGGAAGGTTATTCAAGTCATATCTTCATTGGATAAGGAAAAAAATCAACAAAAAGGCACCTTCAGACCTAAATTTGACAGTTTCATAACTGAACACCTAAAGAAGCAAAAAGTGCAGACCAAAGGCTCTTGTTTCCACCTTTGAATCTTTAGAAATTCAAAAGTGGACTCATTCACCATGGGTGGTGAATGAGTCCCACTTCCAGGCTTGATTTTTGGTTCTCTACACGTTTGGATACCCATTTTTCTGAAACGGACTCCTAAATAGTTTCACAAAATTGGGACTAATTCACCCAAAATGGCTAATGAGTCCCACCAGGCCTAAAAATTAGGATCAACAACATTTCAAAAATAAATTCCAATCTCTATCAAGATCTCAGGTGCACACATTCAATTTTACTCATTTTTATTACAACTTTTTGTTCATTTCTAAGTGTGTTTGCATTACACAATGTGTTTTCAAACAAGTTGTTTTTCAATAGTTTTACATTCTTAATCAATCAATTTTATCGATTAGTTGCATCTATATCATTGAATTTAGGTATATCTCCACCATAAATTCCTTATTTTGATTGAACCACCTAGATTTTGGGTGTGGGATCTATCTCTTTCCTTTAGGTGAAAGACCCTAATTGAGCAAGAGAGAGTCATAGCATTTCACACCCCCTAAAATCTATGGTTCAATAGTGACAAGAAATCATTAGACTATGCCAATGATTGATGCTTGGGATACTACAAAGGATTATTTGACATTCATCTAGTTCATAGAGGTGAAGGTTTCCAAGGGCTATCTTGGTTATGATATGATAACAGTTGCATTGGTAGTTAACCTAGTGTGTGGGTAATAGTAACCAAAGGTAACTATTGTATCGAGAGGGTTAGCAAGAAGTCGCTTATAGCGTAGAGGTGATTTATGCCTAGTGCTACTTGAGATTGTAAAGAAGATAGATTACAATATCACTAAGGTCACAAGGTGGTATATGTCGAAAGTTATTTCTTTCCTAGGTGGACAAACTTGTAACTAGTAGCCCATAGGTGATTGAAGTTACAATCCACTAAGCTAGGTTGGTTCACTACTTGTGAAAGTATTAAGGATGGAAGACGGACCCTTGATGTAGTATGGGATACATTGAATCCTCTTCTAGGTTACAGTTAGATGGTTTACTTAACCATGATGGGTTGAGGACGAACCCTTGGTGTAGTATGTGATACACCAAATCCTCTTCCCAATTGTCTAATGATGCATAAGATTGGGGAAAGGGATGGGACCCACAATGTAGTGCACAATGTACTAACATTCCTTTTCTATCTAGGATGCACCAAAAGGGTATGTGTTAGTCATTATTTGTGTATATGATATTCATTCATTGTATAATGGCCTCAAGTTTTGTGTATATTGTTACCAATGCTCTTGCCAGTGATGACACCAAGTAGCATGGGTTGCTTGATTATTGTCACAAATGATGATGGATTTGGAAAAGGATGGGACCCATGGTGTAGTATGGGATGTATCAAAATTCTTATTACACGTGAGATTTTGCAGGCTTATGTGGTTGTGAATTAGGTAGGGATATGATGCATGCAATAGGTTGCATCCATTTCCACTTTACTAGTTGTTCTTTATATGAACATGTGATGTATGTTGGGGATAGTCATTATGGTATATGTGATGAGTGTATGGGCTAGCCACTATTATACTTTTTATATGCATATGATTTAATGAATTTTGTACTTGTGATGTGTGTATGAGCTTGTCATTGCTGTACTCATGATGTATATATGAGCCAATCACTATTGCACTTGTGATGTGTATGAGAGCTAGTCACCTTGTGTATATGTGATGTATGCTTGAGATAGTCACTAGTTTGTGATCTTGGGATTATGGTATGATATGACCCCTATATATTTTTGTTTTCTCCAAAACTCTACAACTCATTGTATTTATGTTATCATAACAATAAGAGTTCTTTTTATTTTCCAACCAAATCCTTAAAATAGAATATTTGATCACTTGTGGGTGATCCCACAATAGTGGTTTACAATTTTTGGCCAAACTGGACACTGATATTTTTTTTAAAACACAATCTCCACATTCGGGCACCTATAGCGATTAAACCGTAAGGAATTTGAAGATGATGCAAACTAGAGTCTTGTCATATTTTGTCTATAGATTCTA
>VDFB02047230.1:49106128-49133044 GCA_007258455.2 Sequoia sempervirens
TTTCATACTATTAACTTGATTTTAAAAGAATTGGAAGACAGCTATAATCTATAACATAGCATCCTTAAATGGTTCAAATTTTAAATGAAACTATGAAAGAAAGAATAAGAATACAAAGATTAAAGTATAAAATCATTTGAAAATAATTGGGGATAAAAATATTTAATCTAATAGTTGTTAACATAAATGAACTTCAATTATATAGCCTTAAGAACATCAAAAAATTATAGATTGGAAAGCAAAATAAATGTGTCATATTACTTGAATCAAATCTAATAAAGTTTGACTTTATTGCATACTTGTTATAAATATCTCACATGAACCAATGAAATTCAATGTGTCTCCAAATTACATAAGAAGAGAGAACCTAAATGTGAAAAAGAAAAAGAAATTCAAAATCCATCTTTTTGTAATGAGCTTGTTAAAATTTAAAAACATTCAAGAACCCCAAAATGGTTTGAAATTGATGAGCATAATAGAAATTTTTGAAGGCAAGAGGTCATCACAAATCATTCGATTGTGGGCTTCAAAAAAATTCAATGAATGGTTTTCCAATAAGATGTATTAACCAAAATATTCCAAATTTTTATACAATTACTAAAGATGTACAAAATGAGACCTTTACTAAATAAATTTCAAAATGCATCATTAAATGTATATTAACATCATCTACACTCTAATTAAAAACATTAAAAACAACACAGAACACAAAGAGATGAAATTAAAAAGTTCCAACTAATGATGTTATAATAATCTTCCCCAAGTTGATCCTCTCATCCCAATCATCATACTTAATGTTTTGGTACTTGAATGTGTTGGCACTTGAATCATATTTTGGTACTTAATGTTATGTTTTTTAAGAGGAAGCATTTTCTCTTTCTATTACCATAACGATTATTCTTGTTTTTGTAACTTGGTATTTCTATTTGTAGATTTTCAACTTTTTATTATGTAAATCATTCTTTGATACCCAAGTAGTTTAAAGGTTTTCTTGAATCTTATTTAGTTTTTAGATTTGAGTGCTTTCTCATTGTCTAATTTCTTAATCAAATCTAAACATTGTTCGGTCCTTATTTCCTTCTAATACCAAAATCATCCTCTTTTCCTAACTATAAGAAGTCATAGTTCAATCCCACCATGGTTGTGAATCAAGCTAAAATTGGTATGATTGGGAATATGCATGATACTAAATTTATCATAATGGAGAAGAATCATTTGACCATGAGGCCCTTGTTGAGAAAATGGTAATCAAGATATAGCTTTGATGCTCACAACCTTTCTTTGGATCTTGCAAATTTGGCTAGTAATATTAATCCTAGTACAATGATTGATCTCCTTCATATACTATGTTGATTAATAAGCCATGTAAAAGGATAAGCTCAACAATCCCTTTGAGTGATGTGCTATTTTCCCTCCATCCCAAGCTTCTTCTTCATGTATTCCTCCTTATTTTTTTACTCCTATCTATCTTATGTAATTTATTTCTCCTTCCACCAAATCTCCCCAAATTTATCCTCTCCTTTTTCCTAGATCTCATCTCATGCTTACTTATTATGATGCACATAGTTCTCTTGTCTCCACATTAGTTCTCATTAGTTTTGTTTACACTTCCCATGTTCCCCTCACTGTGATATTCCTATGCAAGTCTTTGTCACTCCACACTCATTTATTATGTCACGACAAATTTATACACCACCTTCCATTTCTCATCTTGCCAATTTCATTCATGTCCTTAATCCTAGTGTGCCTCTATCTACCCTTGACATTAATGTTTAAAGGCTTGTTGAGATGAAAAGTAATGTTGATTCCTTACCTAATGGAAACAAAAAAAGACATACATATAAAAATCAAACACAATTCAATTTCTATTAAAAATTTTACATATCCATTTTTTGTTGGATTTTTGGATCCTAGATTTGAGATGCACAATGTTAAAGGAGATCCTATGACACATTCAAGGTTCTTTAGTGCTACATATTTGGATTTTGTGTATGATGATAAGTTATTGGCTAAGTTCTTCCCATGAAATTTAATAGTATTATCTTCCATTTGGGTCTATTTTTTAATATTGAAATTGGCCAATGAAAATATTGGGAATGTTAGATTGAAGTTTATTATTTTATATTTTTTGACTGTAAACAAGGATCTACAAAGTATAGACACTCTTAACATTTGCATGTGCAAGTGAGATGAATGTTAAGAACTAAAGTTGTTAGAGGCTACCACACTTAATTATGGATCTTCTAATGCTTCATCTACATCATCCTACCCTTGTAAATTTGAAAAGAAAAATTATTTCCAAAAGGATAGTAAAAATAATGGAAATGACCATTGTACAAACTATACATTATAAATGTTTCTAATATTATGACTCTAAAGCTCCAACTTTTTCCTTGTAAAATGTGGGGCTTCCAAAAATTTACTTAGTGCTTGCATGATTACACTTCCTCCTATTAGCCATTAGATGTTCCAAAGTTATTCTAAAAAGATATAATGAGAAATAATTTTGTTATTAAATTGTAGAGTTAATTTTAGTTATACCCAACATTTTATGGGATTAAGGAATAATTGATTAAGGATTTGATTGATAAAAAAAAAAATTAGGCTGAGAGGGGGTTAATATTGGGGTCAATCCTTCAATTGTTCCTCCTAATGAAAAATTCTAAATATTTACACTCAAATAAATCTAATAAAATGGTTTTATATGAGGGCTATGAGATTGAGGTACATATACATGTTGACGAAGCTTGAAATCATTGATTCACCTATGTATGTGAGGAATGATAATTTGTTGGCATTAATAAAATTATAAGGGTAATTTATTCTTCTTCTTATGTACCAGTGGATTGACTTTTATAGAAATTTCTATGGTTCAATCCTAGTATTCAAACTTAGGACTCCCATTTGGTGTTAGGATGCTCTACTATTGAGCCAATGGCTCACATTGTGATGAGTCTTTTATGGCTTAGGTGTGTAATTGTCATTTCCTCCAACACACTCCCTTGAGCCACAACATAGGTGCCAAAATGCACCTAGCTAGCTTGGCTCTAATACCATGTTGAAATTTCCATGAACTAGTTAGGATGCAAATCTCCACCACTAAGCTACCCACCCACTTTATGACAAGTCAATTTATGATTTAGGTATGCTAATTTTTTTGACACCCTTTTCACATTGTGAGATATTACCAAATAATTATAATGGTCCTTTGGTTTTGTGTGGATCATGAACCATGTAAGGGTGTGTTTATTTATCTTACTCACCAATAAAATGTATGCATTGAATAATTTTTGTTTTATCATGATTTTATCAACAAGCATATGCATATTTGAGGGTTTATTTAAAATTGACTAATGATATGTTGATTGAAAACTATAGGATACATTATTTTACCTTAATTTTTTGGTCTAAAAGATGAGGGAAGTTCTTATTCTATGCTTCATATTCTTCTTCTTTAGATGTATCTCAAGTATTTTACTTTGGGTATCCATGGATAAAGCAATATCAAGCAACATCATCTATGTCATGCCATCAAGGTATCAAATATGTTTGAACACTAGTAAAGAGGTTACAATTGCAAGAGATCCTGTGATATGCCTTTATTTTAGATTAAGTCATTTTAACCTTAAATAATTTTAAGAACATACATAAGGATCCTCTATATAAGTGCAAGGGATTCTTTGCCTAATTTGTAAAAATTTCAAAAGGAATAACAATGTTGGGAAAATCAAGACAAGATGCAACAATTTAGAATTCCTAAAGGGTTTACAATTATTAGAGCCAAAGTAGGTTATATTTTGGTTTTATATTATAAAATGATTCAAGAATCTATAAGGCCAAAAGAACCATAAGCATTGCAAAATTTAGTTTAGAAGCATAAGGGATTGGATATTTTCATTCCTAAACATGGTTTTCATAAAAAAAATTACTCATGTAGCAAGCACACTATAGAATTCACAAAGAAGGTTAGGGTTTTTAGCTTCATTTGTTATATGGAGATATTTTATTGTAATGTACATAATCAATGATATGATTCTTGATTTTTTATAAGATTTAATATTATGACACCTTAACAAACCAAGCTATGACTTTCATGGTTCACTCCTACATGTATGAAATTTACATTTTCATCTACAAGTTTGACCCTAAATTTGTAGTTTTAAAATTATTTTGTGACCTTGACCCCTACACTTCTAGTCTTTAGGAATTTATTTATCTCCATTTTTTAGACTATGTTGAGAACCATTATAATGTTTTTTTGCACTAACTTTGGGAGGAAACTCATTTTTCCTTACTCAAACCCTTGGATTATGCAAAACAGGGAAGCAAAATACTATATTGAAAATGCTTTAAAAACTTTCAAACAAGTGCAATTTGAATTCAACAAATTTTAAAAAAATTGCATTTAGGGTTTTGAAATTAAACAAATACATGCATTTTGAACTCTAAAAAAATCAAATTTTAAATACCTCATGCTCAATAGTGGTCGATATGTGAATTGGAATGATGAACTTTGAAGAGAGGAACGGAAATTTGCTTTCGCCGGTGAGAGAAACTTTGTTTGGTCGCCGTCACGGACTCTGTTCGCCATGCGCACCAAGGAGACAGTGATTGGTAAAGGAACACAGTAAAAGTGTGAAAATGAAACGTTTTTTTTTTGTTTTTGTCATATTGAAGGGGTTCGGTCGAACCCAGGTTCGGCCGAACCCATTTCAATATTATTTTTTAATTTGGGCATTCATTGGTTCGGCTGAACCAATAAAATGGTTCGGTCGAACCATTGGGTTCGGCCGAACCCATTTGATTTGAGGAATGGAAAAAAGCCGAATTTTCCTTCCTCGTAGAAAGTGTAAACCACTATTCTAAGGTGACCCTTGTACCTTTTATTTTTAATGTTCAAAGATGAAAAATGGTTTCCATAGAATGTTGAAATTATTCATTTAATTGGTCCATCATCCAACCATCCCTATAGAATTCCAATAGCTTTAGATACTAGCCCTAATACTTTTTAGTAGAGAAATGGAATAATCGATTATTTTTCATGCATGTATATACAACCACAAACCCTTCAAAAAAAATGATAATAAATATAAATAGCATCTTGCATCATATGGAAAATTACCACCCCAACATTATCCACTCAAGCAAAAATTAACAAAACACCTCTTTCAAAGTTAACGACTACAAATAAACAAAATTTATTTATATTATTATTATATCACCACAAATGATTTCCAACACAAAGCTAATATAAAAATTTCCCTACAACAATGATGAAATATTTATTTTCTTCCACAAGTTTTGTGGAAAAGTTCTAAACCTTTCCCAAGGTTCTCACGGAACCTTCCTCTAGTCATAAACTCATTTTTTATTCATTTTGACATTCACTATACTGTTGGAAACAATGAAAATTGCTTCCAAGAGTGACTTATATAGCACCCCATAGCTTACCTATAGAAATCAATATAATCACCCCAATAATGACTTCCTCTAGCACCCCATAAAAATCAACATAATCACCATAATAATGAATCTCTTTAGTATCTTGTAACTTCCCTAAAATAAGTAATAATAATCACTCCTTTAATGAATCATGTAGCAACTTGTAGGTTCCATATAGAAAGAAATAGTAATTACTCTAATAACAATGCCATGTAATAGCTTATAGATTCCATATAAAAACCAATGGTAATTGATCCTATAATGACCCCCTATAGTAACCTACAATTTCTCTATATCACTACTACAATATAGCCTACAAATGAAGCTCAACCATGTGCCTAAATTTTGAGCCTTCTTGATCAAAATTAGTTAATCAATTTTAAATCAATCAATATCCAAAAGAGTTGTAGTAGTAGACCTATTAATCTAGTAACAAGCCATGCTCATATAAATTTCTTAGAATTTTTATTCTAGTCTAGAACCACTAAGCATGCTCCTTACTCTTTCCATTGACATCCTATTCAAACACTCCACAAATCTATTTTACTAAGTGGTGTATGGACTTGTCTTATTCCTAACAATCTCATGTTCTCTACAAAGGCTACCAAATTTTGTTGAACAAAATTATTTCCATTATTAATCCTTAAAATATTGATCTTCCTCTTTGTTTGATTCTCCACAAGAGTCTTAAATTCTTTGAACCTCCTAAAGACCTCTAGTTTGTGCCCAAGGAAAAATTCCTATAATTTCTTAGAGAAGGCACCAATAATGATACATACTACATGAATTTTCCAAGAGATGGTTCATCCATAGGACCAACCATATCACTATGAATCAACTCTAAAATTCATCTAGATCTAATAGAGATTATAGAAACCTTAACTTGATTTTGTTTTCCTTAAATATATATTCATAGAAATTAAAAATATATAGAATAATTAGTTAGCCCTCATACTTAATTCTTACTTTTCAAGGACCTTTAGATACCTTTCTCACCTATATGGCCCATCTACTTGTGTCATAGCATGGTATTGTTTGTAGAAATATTATTGTCCCTCAAATCAAGAATCTGAAACTCTTACACACGTGGTGTTGGCATTCAATTGGAATGTAGTCCTAAATAAAACTCTCTTGGGAAAGACCATGACCTTAGAGAACATTAGAGAGGGTCTTAGTCCTTCCATCTCCAAATGCAATAAGAAATTTTCCTCATCCAATGATCTTGAGAGAAGAGTTATCTCCCAAATACATGCTACTACAATTGATTTTCTCATAATCCAATAACCACTCTTTGTTGGGAGTCATATGATAAGAATATCGACTCAATAAGTCATGAACCCTTATGTGCATGTGTAGTAAGAGGTGCAAGAAAAATACCACCGCCATCATCATTGGAGGTCCTCGAGTTTGAGCCATCTTTCACCTCCTTATTTTCCTTATTTTCCTTGTAATCCATTTTAAGGTACCCCAACTTACTATAGTTCCAATATCTCCTTATATTTTCCAAAATACTTAGATATCCCCTTTGAGTTAGAGTGCATATATTTTTTTTTCTATTATTACCCATGTCCTTGGAATTACCTCTCACTACAAGGAATTCTTGAAAAATTCCAAAGTCTTTTATCTCACCTCTTCAAAAAAAAAAAAATCCATCACCTCATCAATCTTAAACTTGTAGCTATGGAAGTGTTATCCTCCAATTCAGCTCACTCAATTCGTGGGATAACCCCTATGAGACTTGTCAGTTTTGTAGCCCACATCCTCTAAGCACAAAAATTGAGGAAAATCTCAGTTTCCCTCATGCGTGGTCCAATCCCTTGAAAATTCATTTCGAGCGATCAATTTTTTTTCCTTTTGAAAAATTGCAAAAGTCTTAGTTTTCAAAGTTGGTTATTTTTTGATCATGTAGGGTAGCTGAAATTCAATGCCACATGTTTTTTCCAACTACTTTTTGGAATGTAGTCGTGCTGAATTTTAGTGTGACTACACTTCTACCTTCACACGTTTTGCATTAATGGTAATTTTTAATGCATTTTTAATTAGTTTTTATTTTGGTTTAATCAATCATTTTCACCATTCTTCATTGTTTCCTTGTTGATCCATGTTCCTCATGTCTCCTTGTTGCTCATTGCAGTGTTTGTGTGTGGTTTATTGTAAGGATTGAACCGAGTCTTTCTTTTCCACTCGCCTAGGGTTACAAGTATGTCATGTTTTCTTTTTTTCTTTCGTTGTTTTTACAAAATATGTTTAGGGTTTTATTATCTGTGTTTTTTTTCATTTTTGTTTTATGAGTTCACTTCCATGGTTCTTCCCATTTTCCCTTGTTGTTTTCACCCATTACAAAAACCTTAGAAGTTTCATGTCATTTTTCCCTACAAATCATGGACATGTAATATTCATGTAGTTCAAGGTCTTTATCTCAACTAACATCCTCATGTCTTGGTGTAGTGCGGGGTATAAAGCTCGTGTTGCATCCTATTGGACCCTCCATTGTTTACCATCTGCATTCAAGATATAGGTCAGGGTTTAAAGCCCAACCCACATTTCCATTACATTTCCTTTGAATGTAGTGTGAGAATTAAATCTCGCACTGCATGCAAGCATTATCTCCAAAATGCTCAAAATAAATCACACTCATTATACCTTGCATGTGGTTGTGAGAAATTTTCCCGAAACTAACATTGTAATCTTTACTCAAATGCAGGTCAAGGTTTAAACCCCAACCAATACCCAAACATATACCCTTTGTAGTATGCAATGTGGGTTTCTTTCCCCACACTGCACATCACACCACTTCCAAAATGTAGGTCAGGGTTTAAACCCTTACTTGCATAATCATTACCATTCGCATTCAATATGTAAGTTGGGGTTTAAATGCTTACCTACATCCTTGTCACCACGATAACCAATGATAATCAACTTACCCCCCATGTAGGGGCAGAGATTTTTTTCACCCTTACATTAATTTCCTCTACTCACGAGTAGGGGTAGAAATTTTCTCCACCCTTGCACATAAGTTGTAAATTCCCATGCAAGTGCATAGATTTTCTCTACCCTTACATCCCAAATTCATTAACAAATGCATAGGCATTTATTTTTTTACCATTACATAGAAACTGGTAATTTTCTCAACACTGTGAAAAACATAAAATTTCTTTTTGTAGCTTCTCTACCAATGTTTGATCCTTCACCAAGCTACAAAAACATGAAGTATAAGTGCCAAGGGTATTTATAGTGACTTCTATGATTTCAAATATCGACAAGATCAAGGACACAAAAATTGGTCATTTTGATATGTTCGAGTTTCTAGAAAGGGTGAAAAAGCAGTCAGCTAATGTTGGCATGAGATGCATTGTTGAGAGCAATATCCACTTGGTGGCGTCATTCCTAGTGTCGACACATAATATTGAGTTTTTACTTGTAGCAATAGCCCATTTCCACAAGGAATCCAAAAGTGTTAGAGATGCAGATAGAAATGTGCTCATAAGACTAGACGAAGAGTTGTTTGATAAAATCTTCAGATAATCAAGTACAGATACATATGTTGATTTCACCATAGAACAATCATAGGCCCATTATGATAGTAATTCAGATAAGTGAAAAAACACAATCAATACAAGGTGGCTTAAGAATCCTAAGCCAAATATATCAAGATGGCCTAAGAGCATCCCTTGTAGTGATTTCATTGAGGAGGTAAACAACTTGATAACTCTTCACAATAGAGTTAAGGAATTTCCCACTTCCTCCACTTTTCAGGTGTGGATGTATCTTTACATTCATGTCATAAGGAAAAGACAACAACAAATATTTTGGGGAAAGTAGATAAGTGATGTTATTTATGATCAAATTTCTATGGTTAGTACCTGAGTGAAGTTCTACATGACTTCATACCTAGTCTATGTTGTTGCTTCTATGTGAAACTTTCCAAGGTTCTCATCAAGGGGTCACAAAAGAAAAATTCATGTGTATCAATATTACTCTCCATTGACTCTGAAGCAAAGCATCAAGCATTTCAAGAGGGTTAATGATGTTTTTTTCGCTTCATATCTATGCATGTTTGATAGAGAACTTGAGAAGAAGAGGGTGTTATACAAGACATGAGAGCTTGTTAATAAGTTTGGTTGCATGTACCTACAATTTCCCACCTTCACATACACCTGAGTTGTCTATTTTGACGGATACCCATATATGCTCCCAAAGTATCCTAGTGACAAGATTGTGCTCATGGAGCTATGTATGAAAATCATGGTTTTTCATGTAGTGTAGGAAAAAAGTATCCCTTTTTCACACTTAATTTGGGAACAAGTGACATAAAATTAACCTAATAATGCCTTGATTTAGTGTTGTAATGTGTTGTACACATTCACATTGAATCTAGGGCCCTTTTAACCAAAATGTACTTAAATTGTACCTTATTTAGGGTGTTGTAAAGTGTTGTATTACACTTTCACACTTATCTAGGGTTTCATTAACTAATTATGGTTAATTGAGCTTAATTAGCCCCTTTAATTCAAATTTGAGCCTTATTAATGACACCTTCCAAAGGATCTATCTCGACAACCAATAATGATATGGAATGACATGTAATTTGGAAAATTCAAGGTCCTATAAAATGGTGTAAGGACCCACTTGCCTTCAGTGGTGAATGGGTCGTCTCCACATAGGACACCCCTTTGCATTTTTGAGGTGGGTTTTTGATGTTCTTTCATTCTTCCCTGAAGCATGGTCCTAGAAAGTTGTGCTAGGATGCATTCACATTTAGTGGAGAATGGGTCCTCCTCACATAGGACACCTATTTTTGTATTTAATTATGGTGGGATCATAATAATTTTCAATCCTAGATCTAGTGTCGGCTTGAATTTTTTGAATTTCGGAGTTAATTCTTAGATTTAGTATAAATATAAGGCTAATTCACATTGTTTATCCTAGAAAAATTTATGTGACTTCATGAGATCAAGAACAAGAGCATTATAGAGTTCACAAGAGAATTTCAAAGGAATTAAAAGGAAAATTAGTGAAGATTATTGCAGCAATTCAATATCATTTCATCATGTCAAAGGAATAGTGCATTCAAACATGTTGTTGAGCTAGTGAGTTGATGTAGCATTGAAGATCCATTGAAAGTATTGTTTCACACCTAATTTGAGATCAAGATCTGCATTGTTCATGGCCGCTTCATGTTAGTTTGTAGATTTATACTCCAAGACAACTTCCAAGGTATCAACATTTCATTATTTCATGTTTCATGTTTCAATTCCATTATTTCATCATTTGGTTTAATTACCTAAATGGGGTTTGACTTAGGAAAACCCCTATTCACTAACAATCAAGAAGTTTTTCTTCTGTTGAATGTGTGTTTACAAATTTACAGGTTGAAGATCAAGTGGAGAACAAGTTTGAAGCAAAATTTTCAAAGTTGTCAAGTTGCAAAAGTTGTCATTCATAGTGCAAGAACACGGAAAGAAGGCTATAGAATTTGCTACAGGTTTTCAAGAGCTGATAACCAGGGATCTGAGAGTGCAGGCATCAAGGAACATAACCCATATCTCAGTTTCAAAAACCCTAACATGGACTTATTCGCCACTAAAGGCGAATGAGTCCTTTTTGACCTAAAAACAGACTTCTTACAACAAGGTATACATCATTCTAGCCTCTTAAAACTCCCCTCATAGTTGCTATAATAGTTAGGGTTAGTTTCTAGTCGTTATTTTCATCATATCATAAACAAAATCACACATTTTAGGGTGAGAATTAGTGGTCTATCATTTTTATTTTGGTAAACCCTTTTTTCCCCCTAAATAGTTCATAGTAGGAAATTTGAGTCACACAAGCCTAGATTCAAGTTTCATCTAACAAATGGCAAGTACTCCATCACCACATCTCCCAAGTCCAATTCTATGGAAACAAATATGTAGTGGGTTACAATGAAAAAATACAGGAGGCTTGATTTTTATTATAGAGGGATGAAGGAAAATCTCAAGAAGAGCTACACTCATGTACATAGAGTTGAAGATTTATGGGTAGAGTGCAAGATAGATGAACAGTAAGGAAGCTCAACTATAGTCGACCTACTTAGAGTAGATCTTAAAGTTAGATCTAGCTAATATTCCTGAAGATATAGAAGATGAAGATGACCTCCTTGATCCTACCTACAAAGAGACCAAAGTTGTTGATACTCCTCTTCCACCTATCCAGTGGTTAGAAAAAGAGATGATCTCCATAAGAGATATGTTTTAGTATATTCCTACAAATACTAATGTCTGGTTACAAGATATAGGGCTTAGGTTGAAATAATTTGACATTGGTTTAGAGGAAGAGTCTATTGAAGGGCATACAAGAAAGAAGGATGAATTAAGAAAAATAAATAAAGATGATGTCCCTAGCACCAGTCAGACTCCTAAGTTCCTCTTCAAGATCAAAAAGACTAAAGGTAAGGAGACAAAAGGAACATCAACTCAGGCTGAAGAGCAAAGAGAGGAGAATCCAAATGAAGAAACACAAGAATATTTGGTTACTTCATAACATGAGTCTTCTCTTGAAGATTCCCCCTTTTCTTCCTCTCTCATTATTACTACATTACCTAGTCCTACTCCTGTTGTTACAAGTGAACAACCTTTACCTACTGCTTCCACCATTTTTGTTGCTCCTAACATATTTATTTAGTCAATTCATTCATCTCCAAAATTTGAGTCCATTTTTTAGAGTCCTCATAATAACTTTTAAAATGTTTCTAATTGTTCATCTTCTTTGACTATTTTGTCTTCTATTTTTGATGTGAGTACACAATTTGATTTTGATAAATTCATAGTTGAGTTTGCACAAAATATGTATAACACAAAAATCTTGGCTGCAATTTTGACCAATGCTCCACCTCTTGTAACCACCACTTTTGTGAATGCAGCTCCATCAACACAAACCATGGTGGTGGGTCCTAAAGGATTTTCTTCTCCTCTTCCCACTTGGTTAGCATCACAAACACCAAAGAGGAAGAAGCAAGTCGTCTCACCTGATGACTTCAATTTTGGTTAGTTGGTGAGCTCGTAAAGACAAATCTACAAAGAAGGCCAAAACTCTTTTGAGGGTGTTGGTTGATCAATCAAGTTACAAGTATGCTAAGGTAGCACAACCTCCTCCTAAAAAAAAGTGTAGAAGAACTTGATCTTTGAGATTATTCTATCACCAAGATAGAATTTGGCTAAAGAACAGATGAAAGTGTGAAGGAAGATGTGCAAGAAACGTTAGCTTCCTTTATTGAGAAGTATGATAAGGACAAGATTGTCAAAGATTAGTTGAAGGCCAGGGTGGAACAACTCACTTCAGTGCTCCAAAAGATAACCCAATCCTCTGAGTCAATTGAACTGATTAATACAAGCATAGAGGATCTTGCCATTCAAAAGGCTGAGAGGACACATGGACAAGGTAGAGTTGTTAGTGAATGGATTGATAGGATATTGGCCCAAGGGACACAATTGCTAAAATATTTTGTTGAAATTATTAGCAATATGGAGAATTTGAAGGTGGAATTGAGCCAAACAATTGATACACTATCTCATAATTTGCAAGATTTAGAAAAAGGTTATGAAGCTTAGACTAGAATGAAAGATCTTAAGCTTGATGTGTTAGAAGAAATTGGGATGATTTCCAATAGAAAAATGTTCATTGAAATTTTGGAAACAATGAAGCATAAAAAGAATGTCATCAATGAGCTAATCAAATATCTACAAGAATCTCAAGAGATAGGAAAATATAGATGGTTAGATCTTATCACCATAATTAAGTTCTTTCGGTTTTTATTCTCGTTATGTTCTTGGTCAGTTCATGTTGGTGGATTCATCATATTTTCTCACCGGACCTTGTGGATCTATGTTATCATCTTGGACATGTTCATTTTCCTTGTTCCAAGATTTGAGCGTGATTGGATATTTTTCTAGCAAGTTATCACTTCTGGATTTTATGACAGTTTCTTGAAACGGCACTGGAATAATTTTCAAACCTAACGGCTAGTTTGATCTCGTGGATCTTTCATGTAACTTGCGGATCTCGACGGTGTGATTTGAATTGTTCCATGGAGTATCCCCAACCTTAATTATAGTTGCACACTTCATCCTATGCATTCACTGAGGAGTAATTCAAATTTGAGGCCGACCTATTCATGCGCTCGTTACATTTTCTTTAATTGGAGATTGTAATGATCTTTGGCCGACACGGATGATTCTAGATCCCTGGATGTGATATAAATCATTATAATAGATCATTAGGAAGGGAGATTAGACAAAGATAGGTTTTGATATGTAATATTTCAGGTCACATTAAGGAGCATATAGGAATATCATACATTGAACATGTTGTATCAAACCTGTGAGCTGAATCTGTAAGCCCAAATGTTGCCAGCCGTTTGTAATTGATATTTTTGTTAATGAGAATTATTGTATTTGCATTTTCCTCCAATTTTTTTGTTGCTTCCATTGTGTGACTCTTGTTGCACGGTCCAGATTTTTCTCTTTGAGGACCCTCCTTTCGTGGCTACGTCAGATTGGTATCAGAGCGAGATTCGATCAGTGAGAGGTCATTAGAATTCCTGGAGTGCTATTGAAGATTTGTTGTGGGGTGGAAGACTAAGGATCTGACCTATAGTTGTAGAGGACTTGTGTAAATATGGAGGGAAGAAGAAATGTTAGAGGAAATGGAGCACATGGAAATGCAGACACAACTTTAGTGGAGATGTTGAGAGAAATTGTTTCCAGATTAGATGTAGTTGAAACGACCCAAAGGAGAGGTTGACCAGTTGATGATGTGAGTGATGAAGAGGTAGAAGTACAAGAATAAAGAGGAAGAGAAGAAAATATTGGCCTGGATCAAGGAGAAGATAGGTTCATAAGAGCCTTAACTAGAGCGAATACAAAACACCATTTCAATCCACCAGATTATAATGGTAAGTTGGATTCAAAAGAATTGCTTGATTGGATAACATAGATGGAAAGTATTTTGATTTTGAAGGTACCACTGAAGATAAGAAGGTTAAATTTTCTTGTACAAAGTTGAAAGGACATGCATCCCTTTGGTGGGAACATTTGCAGACAGATAGGAAAAGAAGAGGAAAAGAAAAGATAAAATCACGAGATTACATGGTGAATAAGTTGAAAACAAAGTTTATGCCAGCACACTATCAGATCAATTTGTTCCAAAAGTTGCAGAATTTGAAGCAGAAGGAGTTAAGTGTGACAGAGTATACCGAGGAGTTCTACAAGTTGAATATCAGATCTGGACATTCAGAGGATGAGATTGAACAAGTAGCCAGATATGTGAATGGTTTGAGGTTGTCTATACAGGATGAGATTAGTTTGATTAAGTTGCAAAGTGTGGAAGAGGCATATCAATGTGCCCTAAAAGCAAAAGAAAAGTTGAATAAAAGACATGAGCAGAGATAGAGAGGAAGAGGAGGAAGATTTTAGAGAGGAAGAATTTTTACTGGAGGAGGAAAAGGAACTTTTTCAAATCAAAATAAGGATAAGGAAGTCAGTAAGAATGATAATTCATACTGTAGAGATGATGGAAATTCTTACTGAAAAGGAGGATATGGTGGTTACCATAATGAAGGTTATAGAAGAGATCATAAGGAGAAAAGAGTATTCAAGGGAACTTTTTTTAAATGTGGTGGAGAAGGACATAGATCATTTGAATGTAATCAAGGAGAGACGAGTAGAAAGATAGAAAACAATAGAAGAACGACCTTTGTTGAGGAAGATCATGCCAGATCATCTAATAAACCTGAAGATGGAGAAGTGTTGGTGAATAGAAGAGTATTGTGTCAAAGTGAGATGGAGCAGGAACCGTTGCAGAGAAAGAATTTGTTTCAGACTAGATGCAAGGTAGCTAGAAAATGTTGCAAAGTGATTGTTGATAGTGGGAGTTCTATGAACCTGGTTTCTGAAGAGATGGTGACCAAATTGAATTTGGAAAGGTTGAAACACTTGAAGCCCTATCAGATAGCATGGATTCAAGATGAGCATAAGATTCTCGTAAGTGAACAATGTTTGGTGAAATTGAAGATAGGAAATTATCATGATGAAGTTTTGTGTGATATCATGCCTATGGATGTATGCCATGTTTTGTTGGGAAGGCCTTGGCAATATGATAGATAGGCTATTCATGATGGAAAGAAGAATACATATCATTGTTGCTAATGGGATGAAGCATACTTTGTTGCCATTGGAAGATGTTCCTAAAGTTGAGGTTTTTACAAGTGCTAGAATTTTTTTGGTTGATGGAAGGTGATTTCCAGATGGATTGAGACATGAGAACATGTGTTATGCCTTAGTTCCTAAGAAGGTTGAATACTTGAAGCATGTAGAAGAACAACCAAAAGAGATAAAGGAGTTGTTGACTGAATATGAGGAGATCATTTCAGATAATGTACCTGATGGATTACCACCTATAAGGAGTATTAGTCATTGCATGGATCTAATTCCTTGAGCTAGTTTTCCTAATAAAGCAGCACACCGGATGACACCTGCAGAGAATGAAGAGTTGAACAGAAAAATGCAAGAATTGATGAGAAAGGGTTTGGTCAGGGAAAGCTTAAGTCCTTTTGCAGTACCTATTGTGTTATCACCTAAGAAGGATGGAGAATGGAGGATGTGTACAAACTCTAGATCCATCAACAAGATCACGGTGAAGTATAGATTTCCTTTTCCCTGGATGGATGACATTATGGATTGTTTGAGTGGAGCTAGATACTTTACAAAGATAGATTTGAAGAGTGGATATCATTAGATCATAATTAGAGAAGGGGATGAGTGGAAGACATCATTCAAGAAAAATGAAGGATTGTATGAGTCGTTGGTGATGCCTTTTGGACTAACAAATGCACCAAGTACTTTCATGAGGTATTTAAGAAATTCTTGGGTAAGTTTGTGATTGTTTACTTGGATGACATCTTGATTGTTAGGGTTAGAAGGCAGATATCTAACAGTTAAATGCAAATTTGATCAATAAAACAAAGAAATAAAACACACAGAAAATTATAGTAGAAACAAGACAACATAGAGAATTTAACATGGTTCACCCAATCCAGGCTACATCCACAAAACTGCAGCCATCCAATGATTTTATTATCCAATGCAAAGCATATTACAATCTCATGAATAATCACCTTTTCTACAAAATGTAACCCCTTATAACAAGATTTTTAGAAGCTTCCAGAATTAGGGTTTTACAAAGTCATTTTTTTCTTTTTCGGTGATTTTTCCTTTTTTGGTGACGACAGGAAAAAAATGGGAAAAAAATTTCTCTAGGTCGCCACCCTCGAACCCCCACCCGAGGCCCAGCCCGGCCCCAGACCTCGGCGAGGATACATGTCGGGGTGTATAGTATAGCATGATCATTTGCCACATACCAACATTGATTTTCAGTAAGACTAGAGAAGAACATTTGTTGCATATAAGACAAGTTTTGCAGAGGTTGAGACAGGAGCAGTTGTTGATAAATATTAAGAAACGTAGTTTCATGAAGGAAGAATTGGTATATCTAGGATTTGTGGTATCTATGGATGAATTGAAGATGGATCTTGAGAAGGTAAGAGCAATTATTGAGTGGCCTACACCAGATAGCATTGGAGAAGTAAAATCATTTCATGGATTGGCTAGTTTCTACCAGAAGTTCATTAGGAATTTTAGTTCTATTTGCAGTCCTATGACAGAAACAATGAGAGGAGATAAGAAGGATTTTAGGTGGACATCTAGAGAAAACTGAAGCTTTGAGTTGTTGAAACAGAAGGTGACTGAGCATCTTGTGTTGGCTTTACCATATTTTCGCAAGGTATTTCAGGTAGATTGTGATGCAACTGGAAATGCAATTGGAGCAATATCAAGTCAAGAGGAAAGAAAAATAGCTTATTTCAGTGAGAAAGTGAATGATGCTAGGAGAAGATATTCAGTGTATGATCAGGAGTTCTATGCCATAGTTCAAGCCTTGAAGAAGTGGAGACATTACTTGTTTCCTAAGGAATTTGTGTTGTATATGGATCATCAGGCTTTGCAGTATTTGAACAGTCAGGGTAAGTTGAATCAACGACACACGAGATGGGTAGAATTCTTGTAGTGTTATACTTTTTCTTTGAAACATAGGAGTGGAAAGTCAAATAGAGTTTTTTATGCTTTGAGTAGGAGAAGGAATTTACTGGTAGAGATGAGAGTGGAGGTATTAGGCTTTGATGAATTCAAGAACTTGTATGAGGAAGACCCAGATTTTGCAGAACCTTGGAGAGCTTGTAAAGAACCAGTTTTAGAGGATAGGAATTAGTGGTTGGATTGTTTCATTCAGAAGGATATGTTGTTCAAAGGGAACTAGTTGTGTATACCCCAAAGTTCAATGAGGGATAACTTGGTAAGAGAAAAACATAGTGGAGGATTGTTAGGACACTTTGGCATTGATAAGATAGTAGCATTGGTAAGTGAGAGTTACTTTTAGCCACAAATTCATAAGGATGTTAGGAAATTTGTGCAAAGTTGCAAAGTTTGTCAAGTTGCAAAAGGGAGTAGTCAGAATATTGGATTGTATAAGCCTTTTACAATTCCGGAGAGACCTTGGGAAGATATCAGCATGGATTTCATACTTGGTTTACCGAAGACACAAAGAGGTAATGATTTTATATTTGTGGTGGTGGATAGATTTTCTAAAATGGTACATTTCATACCTTGTAAGAAGACAACAAATTCAGTACATGTAGTAGACTTTTTTTAAAGGAAGTGTTCAGATTGCATGGATAACCTAGAAGTATTGTTTCAGATAGAGATACAAAGTTTATTGGTTACTTTTGGAGGACACTTTGGAAGAAGTTGAAGACAAATTTGAAATTCAATTCTACTTTTCACCCACAGACTGATGGACAAACGAAGGTAGTAAATAGGATTTTGGGGAATTTTCTAAGATGTTTTGTTGGAGAGAAGACCGGAAGTTGGGATTTAGTCCTTGCACAAGCAGAGTTTGCTTACAATAATTCAGTGAATAGAAGTACATGAAAGACACCTTTTGAGATTGTTATTGGAGTTCATCCTAGAGGTATATCAGAGTTGAGAGACATCAATATGGAAGATAAAAGGAGTGCATAAGTAGAGGAATTTGTAGAACATATGAAGAAATTGCATACTCGAGTGAAGGAGCAATTGGAAGATATGAACCAGAAGTATAAGGATAAAGCAGATGAAAAGAGGAGACATAAGGAGTTCAAAGTTGGAGATGAAGTGATAGTGTATTTGTGGAAGGAAATATTTCCAATTGGAACATACAATAAGCTAAAGATGAGGAAGTTTGGACCCTGTAGGATTTTGAAGAAATTTGATTTAGGAAATGCATATGAAGTGGAGTTACCAAATAACATGGGTATATTACCAATATTCAACATTGTTGATCTACATCAGTACCATGAAGCATAATTCAGTGAATACAGTAAAGAAAAATTGGAGAATCAATTTCCTAAACAACAATCAGATGAGATTGAAGAGATTTTGGATATTAGAGATGGGAGGAAAACTCATGGAAGACAATACAAAGAATATCTTGTGAAGTGGAAAGGAAAACTAGTGGAGGATTCTTCCTGGATTTCTCAGGCTGAGGTAGATTGTTTTAGTTTTCCTTTAGCCCCTACAAAGTGAGGGACTCACTTTTTAAATAACCTCAGATGTCTAATGCAGGAGCATCCTTGGTTCTTGGCAATCTTGCATCAACCAAAAATATTTTCTTTCATTTTTTATTCTCGTTCTGTTCTTGGTCAGTTCATGTTGGTGGATTCATCATATTTTCTATCGAACCTTGTAGATTTATGTTATCATCATGGACATATTCATTTTCCTTATTCCAAAATTTGAACGTGATTGGATCGGTCCACACTTCATCCTATGCATTCACCAAGGAGTAATTCAAATTTGAGGCCGACCTATTCATGCGCCTGTTACATTTTCTTTCATTGGAGATTGTAATGATCTTTGGCTGACGCAGATGATTCTAGATCCCTGGATGTGATATAAATCATTGTAATAGATCATTAGGAAGGGATATTAGACAAAGATAGGTTTTGATATGTAATATTTCAGCTCACATTAAAGAGCATATAGGAATATCATACTTTGAACATGTTGTATCAGGCCTGTGAGCTTAATCTATAAGCCTAGATGTTGTCGGTCATTTGTAATTGAGATTTTTGTTAATGAGAATGATTGTATCTACATTTGCCTCCAATTTCTATGTTGCTTCCGTTGTGTGACTCTTGTTGCATATTCTGGATTGTTCTCTTTGAGGATCCTCCTTCCGTGGTTGTGCCAAATATTGAGGACTCTATCATATGAGTACTCGTTGTCTCCAACCATACAATAGGATGAGATGATTTTGTAGTCCGAGCAACATTCACAAATATGGAGACTTCATGGAGAAAAATGATGAATAATAAATAAATGTGCCTATCCAAACCTAGTTTATTTCAATTTTTCCTTTTATGCAATATGTATTTTGTAGATGACATATTACATGTCTTTTTAAATATGCAATTACATGTAAAAACAACACAGTCTTAAATCAAATCTGACTCTATTATTGAATAAGTCAAGTTATTTTTAGCTTTCCTATTTTAGCTCTTGTATCTCCTTTATATATATGAGGGAGCTCCTTTTTAATAAGAATCTTTTAGTTTATGAAGCAAAGCACTGCCCAATTGAAGAGAATTTTGAAACATTGTTTTTGAGGTGTAAATCAATTTTCAATAAATAAAAGAAGCAAGTTCGCATCCAATCTTTACCTTGGATTAAATGAGATTGTTCTTATGTCTTTCTCATAGAATTATCTTATACATGATTAATTAGTGGTATGAAATCATATGTGCTAGGAGGGGATTCAAATCTGAGTTTGTAGACTTTGAACTGCATCGTTATCTTTGAAGATTGTGTTTATGTGTGTACTTTGGTGATAATTCAAAGACTTTGGATTGTGAGTCATTATATGTGTTTAATTGATCTTTTGGTGGCATATATTGGATACTTTGGGCTGCAATGCATACCATTATTTTTCTTTTTGAATCATCACATAAATCAACAAAATACTTTGTGCTTTTGTGGGTTTTCTCATTACCAACACTCACTGGTATCATTTTGATTATTCTTTTGTCTAATAAAATTAGATATTGGTTATCATTGCTCAAACTAGGACTTTGTGGTTAATTACATGTTGTAATTGTTGTTGGCCTCCTACAATGATTCCATAACTAAGCCTTTACAACCATGATTCAGAGATTGGGCATCTAACCTGAATAGCTACTTCAATCATCACGAAGGTGCATTTAAATTGTCAACCCAAGGCTGTGAACTTGAAATGGGCCAGCATTGTATGTGCACTAGGGGCTCAAGTATTCATTGCATTCTACAGCTAAGAAACACAATGTTGAAAGTAAATTGTTGAAAATAAATAAAGCAAATACTAAACATCAACCAACAACTATGTTGAACTGAAATGTGTTACAGGAATAAAAGATCTGGGCAACAAACAGGGAACTACTTTGTCTACTTTGGTTGTAGGAACAGACATAGAATGGACTTCCAATGGCTGCAGGAATAGTCGATGCCAGATTTTCAACTAAGTACTGAATAGCAAGTAATACTAAACTAATGCTAAACTAATGAAACAGATTACTCACCAAGTGGGACCCCTTGGATAAGTATCCTCTAAACTAACAAGAACTCAAATGCTCAAACTCAAAATTTTATTTCATTCACTACAAATTGAAACTGGAATACAATATCAAATCATGCAACCTCTTCCTTTGTTCTTACTAATCAACTGACTGAACAATCAACTCACTAGCTAACTAACTCGGAGGAAGGAGCATCTGATTATTATTTATGCTAACAACAAAACAAGGAAGTCAACTCCATGACTGGGAGGACACCAATTAGGGAAAATAGAGAATGTGGAGTGATGACGGTTACGAATGCGTGGAATCCAATCAGACATGCAAGTCAAATGCAGACATAGCATAGTAGTAATTCTTGTGCATGCTCGAACATTAAAAGTCCATTACAATAAGGCAGTTACACTTCGGCTGCATGTAGAATATTTTTCTATTGGTCTTCTTTGACTTGAAGTGCTTCCCTTGTTGGTCATCATGGCGCATGCCCAGCTGGCGGTGTCTTCCTCAACTTAGCACATTAAATATGCATGGCAAGGTCAGTACGCATAATAACTACACATCTATAACCACCTTAAGAAACGTTCAATTAACCACATGCAAAATCAATATAGATAGTTCACATTTTATGCCAAGTATCATTAAAGCTTGCAGGGATCAAATTTCAATGGTTTGAGGGAAACATTATGCCAATTTCAACACTTAAGCATTAAATTCCATGACGTATATGAGAAAATAAACTATATATTCTCCCCAAAACTAGACCAAAAACTAGGCTCATCACTTCCCCCAACCTAACGTCTTTTTGGTCCTCCAGCAAGGAAAGAGTTGTTCTTCTGTTTGTATAAAGCTATGAAACTTACAACTGAGAGTTATCTGACATCAATGGCAGCAGTACGTGAATCAAGATCCCAATAGAATCCTCTCAATCTGTCAAGTTTTTCCCATCTTTGGGTCTCTACAGTAGGGTCATACTGGTAGAATCTAAAATTTGGCTCTAGCCAAATGAGCATGGCTGGCTGAAAATTCGGGGGAAGCCAAAATCTTCCCTATGTTCTACCAATCTAGATATATCTCTTAATTCTTCTTAATGCTGCAAAATAATTGTGGATGGAATGGGGCTCATCCTGTTTCAACTCATCATTCAAACTATTCCATCTTTGTGATAGGTATCTTCTCATGGTTTCCTCCTTTGTTGTTGTCTTCACTTCATACTCATTGCAAACTACCTCAATCCAAGGAATAATCCTATTGCCATAACTTATTCTAAGCAGCATTTTATGCCATTCTTTGTAAACATCCATTGGGTTGCTTGACTCAGCCCTAACGGGCAAAGGGATATCAAACTCCAATTACTTATAAGCACCATGTTGTTGTCCCCAACTAATCTCATTTTGCACCCAAGACATGAATGCTCTCAATTGAACATCCCCAACATACAGTAGTGGGTTCCAATCATGGTCTTTTGTGATAGCATAATTGTGTAAATAAAATTCGCATAGAAAATTCTTCATTTCAGAGGAGGAAATCTTATAAGCATTGAAAAATTCCATAGGAGTATCAATATATGGATTCAAACCTAAGGAAAGCCTTGGAATCTTAAAGGAGAGATATTTCTCTTTTAGGAGAAAAGCATAGACCCTTTGAGGATCTCTACATTCCAGAATTTTTGGCGTCAAGGCTGCCATATCATCTACCCTCTACTTCAGGGTAGAAATCTCTGCATTTTTATCCTCAATCTCTTCATCCTTCTTTTGAATTTCCTCCTTCAATTGTCATTTTTCCTTTTTCCATTCTTCCTCCCTTCTTTGTATTTCTTTCCATAGATTCAAAATTGTTGCATGTACTGTAAAATCAGTAGGGTTATGGATGCCTACCAGTCTTTTTGTTAATGACGGCTCCTCATATGGCATTATTTACATAGATTCATGTTTTCCAACCATCTTCAGCTGTAAGGGTGTTGTTTCTTCTTCCTTTTGCTACAAAGACTCTTGTTCTTGTTGTGGCTATAGGAACCCCCGCTCTGGTTTTGGTTATTGTTGCAGGACTTCATGCTACAAGAGGTTCTTATTTTCCTCCAACTCTTCTGCAATGCTAGCAAGATCAGCCAGTGTTATGTTTATTGGTTTCTTAAACATTTCTTCTCCTTCTTCAACATTCTTCTACTTGTATGAGGTCTCACAAGGTTTAGTACTTCCTGTAGAGGCATACCAATTGCAGGCCCAGCTGGTCTTGATTTCCTAGAAGGCCTCTCAAGTTTTCCTTTGGCTACAGGATGAATAGTATCGACTTTCCTCTTCTTAGAACTTGGCCCTTTTCTTCCTTCAGGCCATTTTTTAGCCTTTCCTTTTCACATTTCTACCTTTCTTTGTTGTGCCCTAGTTTTCATTAGGGTTTCAAGTGGAACTCCATCATCAGAATCTGAAGGAGAAGAGCTTCCTTTTCTTGAGCACCCAGCTTCGAAAGAACTAATTTCTATAGGTTCTTCTATTGTAGGAGGATTCATACTAGAGGTTGAAGCACTAGGAATGGCTTTAGCCATGCTTACTCTTCTGCTAGACCTATGGGATTGAGGTAAAGCCCTAGATTGCAAGTGCTTAGGTCTAATTTGATCAACATTTATAAACTCTTCCAAGGTCATTCCAGATACATCATATAGAGACCTTTCAACTAGCATTTTAATCAAACAATGGTGGGAAATATAATTATCCCTACCTTTTTGGGTTTCATTCACCATGATTGAGAGAAGATTTTACAGCACGTTGGGCACATTAATCCTTCTTTCGTGCCTCATGTGATTCAAAAGCTTGAAGTGCATAGAATGCAAATTTGATTGGCGACCCTCACAAGTGGTGTATTTGATAACATACACGGCTATCTACTTCCATAGCTTAGGCAGGGACATTCTCTTTGTACCATGTTTGTTTGTGCTCAATGGGGGTTGTTTGGCTCTGTGAATTCGGCCCTAGTCAACTCGGCATCTCTGGAAATAGGGTAATTTTCACCATCTGCAAGTAACCCTATAACCTATGCAATTCTTTCCTCTGTTTCCACAACTTCTAACCCTCTCACTATGGCTTTCCTTCTGAAAATGTCTGAGCAAATTCAAGGGCAATGCCTTCATCAAAATTATCCAACTTCAAAAAGTAATCTATCCATCCACAATTTTGAAATTCGGTCAGGCATTGTGCATCCTGCAACAAACTATCATGCATTGTGGGTTCATTTTGAATTAACCCACCTCCCATTATCTACAACCAAACTAATGCTCTACAACTCTTTTCCTGTAACTCCCCTTCTGAAAACTAAATGCACTTCCCTGCAATGTTTGTTAAATCTCAGGACCAACCTACTAAATTTCTTATGCCTGTGTCACCTAAATTTTATTTCTCTTATTTTGCAACTTAAGATTATGGCAAGGTAATAATGGCAAGAAAAGGAGTGATAAAGGGAGTTCATGATATGAATAAATGGTGGTTGCATCCATTGTCACTCCACACAAGCAAACCGTCCTTTCTTGGATTTCAATTTTGACACCTAGACAATACAATATTTGCATCTTTTTTGTTCCCCTCCCCCCACCTAAATTTGGACATGTGTCCACACATGCAATATGGGAGCGTTGATATGACAAGAAATGATGGCATTTTATGCAAATTTCTATACTAATGTATAGTGATTAAATAAATGTACTTAAAAGATTATTAAAGATAGCAATTAATGCACACATACCTGAGTTTGTGGAAGATTTTCCACAAAGATCGTAGATAAAGTAACGCTCACCTTGTTGAAAAAAAAATGAATCGAGAAATAAATGAAGATGAGGTGGAATGAGGTGAAGTGAGGTGGAAGAGAGAGAAAGGTAGTGATGGATGGGTTATAAGGAAATCAGATGGTGCGGAAGTAACATTCCTAATGTCAAAACCATAGGGAAGTAGAAGACAGTACTTTTAATTTTCAAATTACAATCCAATTAAGACACACATGAAAGATTTATAGAAACAGAAAAAATACTCAATGAAAAATTAACACCAAATTTATGTGGGAAACCCTTTCAGGAAAAAACCCACCACACCAAGTCGAATCTCTTTATATTTCAGTAATCAACAAATTACATACAATGCAGAGACACAACTCTTTGGTGTCAGTTTTACAGTTTCTTCATTCACTATTCTTCCTATTATAGAAATGCTCTCTCTGATTCTCAATCTATTTTCAACTTAGAATGCTATCCTTTAAATATTACCACATTCTAATTTTTGTCCTCTATTCATCCTTATCCCTTGTTACCCATCGTAGAAAGTTTCCTCTTGAGCGTTGATTTTTCCCTACATGCAGTTCAGCTCCAGCATCGCAACTGTTGCAAAAATCTAACTGCCATCCATTTGAAATTCGCTTCCTCTGATTGGTCCACAAGACGCCACATAGGAAAGTTAAACGGTCAACGAAACATTCAACTAAGTTTGAATTTCAGTGAGACACAAGAAGTGTCTCACCGATGCTCAATGGCTTCATATCGATATTGGCGTAAGTCCCAATAGTTGGCAAGACATTATAACGAAAGCCACAAGCCATACCGAAACCACCGACATCCAATGCATTCCTATCAGCAAGAGATTTCTCATTGGCAAGACTCATACCGATGCTCACAAGTCACATCAATTTCAACTTTTCCATTGACAAGAATTTTCCATTTGCCAGGAGGTTTCACCGAGTCTCCTCAAGTTTCACCGAAGCACCTGACAGTCGGCAAGACATTCATCTTTCTCCAAGACTTCACTCTAAGCAAACATGTCTTACCGAGTCGGCAAGACTTTTTTCTTTCACCAAGACTTCACTCCGAGCAAATATGTCTTACCGAGTCGGCAAGACTTTTTTCTTTCGCCAAGACCTCACATCGAGCACCCATGTCTTACTGAGTTAGCAAGACATTTGACCTTCGCCAAGACCTTTCACCAAGCGAACATGTCATACCGAAGACTATCGGCGAGACACTCCAAGTCACCAAGACTTCATACTGATTGCCTTGAGCTACTCGGATCACTTCAGTTGTATCCCCGTCGGCGTGACCTTCCATTCTCGCTGGGACATCTTACCGAAGCCCTTGTGTTAGCCTGATGATCTATCGGTGAGACTCCCTTTAGTCGCTGGGACTTCATACCGAGCGATCAAGTCACCCCGAAGACCCCAGTCGCTGTGAATCTCCCTGACACCTGATAAGAAAACAACACTGTCGGCCAGAGGTCTCCTACTCGACAAAAGGTCACAGTGAATGCTTCTAGTTACAGCGATAACATCATTCGGCAAGACATCTGCTTTGTCTCGGCGATATGAACATTTCAAGAGAATTTAGAACAGCTAGTCGACCAGACATGATCAATGTCACAGTGAATTTTTCCTCCAGGAGTTACATGTCAGTATGGATTGAGGAAAATATTCCAACAATCTCCCACTTGACGAAGACCTACTAACAACTCTGCATAATAAAACTACTTAAATTCATGGGCCAAAGAGGCCCATCTAACCAGCACACCACCAGATTCCGTCTGCGGCTCATAGGCTTCACCAATGCATCTGCAAATCAAAGCATCCACTTTTCCGCAGACCTTCCCATCCTCCACCATATCCCATACAAAAATGATATCAGACATCTATATGTTTCATCCTAGCATGGAAAGTAGGATTTTTTGCCAAACATATAGCACTCTGATTGTCATAGTAAATAGTAATTTTTCCTACATCAAAACCAATGTTAGAACACAAAAGTTTTAACAAGATTGCTTCTTTATAGGAATGTGTAGCTA
>VDFB02047230.1:49135018-49247377 GCA_007258455.2 Sequoia sempervirens
GGCTAAGGTGGTTCTTCATCTTCTTTAGAACTTTCAGAGCTACTTAAGCTTTCCTTAGTATCAGGTACATTTTGATTTTTCAATTCCTCTTTATCCGTGTTGGAGGAATTTTTTACATCCTTTTCATTTTCTGATTTCTTCTCGACTGATCCAATGTAGAAGGCTTCAACTCATGAAAGATAACACTTCTGTTGTACAAAACCTTCTCGTCTAGGATTCCAAAGCTTGTATCCTTTTATGCCAACACTATAGCCAATAAAAATACACTTTACAGCTTTGTTTTCCAACTTAGATCTTTTTTCAAATGGCACATATGCATATGCCTCACAGCCAAAGACATGAATATGTCTCAGAGAGGGCTTCTTTTTGGACCATGTTTCCAAAGGCGTCTTCTCAACAAAAGCAGAGTTAGAACGATTTACCAAGTAACATGTTGTAGAGACTACTTCAGCCCAGAACTTCTACTCCAAGCCAGCACTACTCAGCATACTTCATGCTCTTTCCATTACTGTCATGTTGAACCTTTCAGCAACTCCATTTTGTTGTGGAGTGTAAGGTGTAGTCTTATGTCTTTTAATCCCATGATCTGTACAGTACCTTTCGAATTCATCTAAACAAAACTCACCGCCATTGTCAGTCCTTAAACATTTTATTTTCTTACCAGTCTGATTCTCAACAAGGTTTTTAAATTCCTTAAACCGACTTAACACTTATGATTTACTTTTCAAAAAATATGCACATGTTCTTCTTGAATAATCATCAATAAATGACACATAGTATCTTGATTTAGATAGAGAAGGAACATTCACTGGACCAAAAACATTAGAATGAATATAATCAAGCAAACCAGAAGATTTGTGAGGACTAGAATAAAATGAAACACGGTGTTGTTTACAATATATACAATGTTCACAAAACTCGAATTCAAGGTTACAATCTTCAAGCCCCTCAACCAGGTTTTTATTCTTCAAGGTCTTTAAACCTCTCACCAATGTGGCCTAGCCTACGATGCTAGAGCATTGTGCATCCAGCTTGTACAAGGTACCAATACGAGCACCCCTAGCTAGCACCATAGAGCCTCTAGTCATCTTGCAGCCATTTCTAGAGAATGTGACATGCACTCCAATATCATTCAGCTTACTTATAGAAAGTAAATTATGAGCCAAACCTAGTATATGCATCACATCATTGATTCCCTTCACTCTTCCATCAGGGAATTGAATTTTGACTCTTCCACGGCCAAAAATTTTCGAAGATGAATCACTTTCCAAATACACCTTTCCACCATCATAGTTTTCATACTTCATGAACTAGTCTCTATGAGATTTCATGTGGAAAGATGCTCCAGAATAAATCAGCTAGACATCATCAGATGCCCGCGTAGCCAAGGCTACAATGAAGGCATCTGCATCACTCTGAGAAGAATCATTGTCAGAAGATGTCTTCTTCTTCTTTTTCTCCTCCTTGCAATCCTTTCGGACATGACCAGGTTGCCCACAATTCTAGCATTTCACCTTGGACTTCTTTCTAGGAGACTTTGATCTCCCTACTGATTTCGATCTGGATTTCTTGTCCTTTTTCTTGCCTTTCTCCTTCGATCTGCCTCTAATAGCCAAAGCCTCCTTTGCCATCTCAGAAGATTTTCTTCTCATCTCTTCCGACAACAAAGAAGCAATAACATCTTCCATCTTGAAAGTGGATGTCGTACTCCCAATAGCCATCACCAGATGATCCCAAGAATCTGGCAATGAACATAGCAGCAGCATGTAGCGATCTTCATCTTCAATCTTCACACCAACAGATGTTAACTGAGCAATCAGCATGTTGAATGCATTCAAATGATCAGCAATAGATCCTCCCTCCTGCATTCTCAAAGAGTACAGCTTCTTCCTCAAGAACAATTTGTTCACCAAGGACTTTCCTTGATAAATAGATGCCAGTCTTTTCCACAAGGAAGACGCAGTCTTTTCTTCATGCATATACAGAAGAACAGAGTCTTCCAAACAGAGCCTTATTAGCCCCTTCGACTTTCTATCTGCAAGATCCTAATCCTCTTGCTTCATGCCTTGAGGCATCGTTCCAGACACAGTAAGCCACAGATCACGATCCATTAACAGATCTTCCATTTTGAGTTTCCACAACTCAAAATTGCTACCATTGAATTTCTCTATTTCCATCTTCCCGGATGTGCTCGCCATCTTAATTTGTAATTAAACTATCAAACCTCTACCAAACTCCCACTGAAAAATAATTGACACAAAAAACCCAACCCTCTCACAAGGATAACACAACTGGCCAGGCTATGATACCACTTGTAAGGAAAGAAGATGGTGCGGAAGCCACTTTCCTAATGTCAAAACCACAGGGAAGTAGAAGACAGTACTTTTAATTTTCAAATTACAATCCAACTAAGACACACATGAAAGATTTATAGAAACAGAAAAAATACTCAATGACAATTTAACACTAGATTTACGTGGGAAACCCTTTCGAGAAAAAACCCACCACACCAAGTCGAATCTCTTTGTATTTTAGTAATCAAAAAATTACATACAATGCAGAGACACAACTCTTTGGTATCAATTTTACAGTTTCTTCATTCACTGTTCTTCCTATTACAGAAATGCTCTCTCTGATTCTCAATCTATTTTCAACTCAAAATGCTATCCTTTAAATATTACCACATTCTAATTTTTGTCCTCTGTTCATCCTTATCCCTTGTTACCCATCGTAGAAATTTTCCTCTTGAGTGTTGATTTTTCCCTACATGTAGTTCAGCTCCAGCATCGCAATTGTTGCAAAAATCTAACTACCATCCATTTGAAATTCGCTTCCTTTGATTGATCCACGAGACGCCACATAGGAAAGTCAAACAGTCAACGAAACATTCAACTGAGTTCGCATGTCGGTGAGACACAAGAAGTGTCTCACCGATGCTCAATGGCTTCATATCAATATTGGCGTAAGTCCCAACAGTCAGCAAGACATTATAACAAAAGCCACAAGTCATACCGAAACCACTGACATCTAATGCATTCCTATCGGCAAGACTCGTACTGATGCTCACAAGTCACATCGATTTCAACTTTTCCATCGGCAAGACTTTTTCGTTCGCCAAGAGGTTTCGCCGAGTCTCCTCAAGTTTCACTGAAGCACCTAACAGTCGGCAAGACATTCGTCTTTTTCCAAGACTTCACTCTAAGCAAACATGTCTTACCGAGTCGGCAAGACTTTTGTCTTTTTCCAAGACTTCACTCCGAGAAAATATGTCTTACCGATTCAGCAAGACTTTTGTCTTTCACCGAGACCTCACATCGAGCACCCATGTCTTACCGAGTTGGCAAGACATTTGACCTTCACCAAGACCTTTCACCGAGCGAACATGTCATACCAAAGACTATCGGCAAGACACTCCAAGTCGCCAAGACTTCATACCGATCGCCTTGAGCTACTCTGATCACTTCAGTTGTATCCCCATCGGCGTGACCTTCCATTCTTGCTGGGACATCTTACCGAAGCCCTTGTGTTAGCCCAATGATGTATCGGTGAGACTCCCTTCAGTCGCTGGGACTTCATACCGAGCGATCAAGTCACCCCAAAGACCCCAATCGCAGTGAGTCTCCCCGAAACCCGATAAGAAAACAACACTGTCAGCTAGAGGTCTCCTACTCGACAAAAGGTCACAGCGAATGCTTCTAGTTACAGCGATAACATCATTCGGTAAGACATCTGCTTTGTCTCGACGATATGAACATTTCAAGAGAATTCAGAACAGCTAGTCAACCAGACATGATTAATGTCACAGTGAATTTTCCCTCCAGGAGTTACATGTCAGCATGGTTTGAGTCAAATATTCCAACATGGGTGGATGGGTGGATAATGAAGAAGGGGACTTCCACGTAAGTGAAAGTCTTTATTATGGAAAGTACATACCTGAATTAGGATGAAGGAGGGGCACTAGATCAAACACCTTCAATTGCAGGAAGCTTTGAGTGTTGGATGAATTGTTGCAAGAACTCTTCTTTAGAAGTTGGCTTATGGTATAATCTGAGGCAATGACCATTGACAAGTAATTTGAACCTGGCAAGGTCAATGGTGGTGAGTTGAACAACTCCATTAGGAAAGACCTCAGCAACTTCGTATGGTCCTAGCCACCTTGTTTGAAATTTTCCTATGTTATCCTGATATCTTGAATCATAGAGAAAATCCAAATCTCCTAGTTTGAACTTCTTGTCCTTAATAAATTTTTCATGCTATTTGATTCTCTGATTCTGCACTATCTCTGTATGTTGCAGGGCTGCTCTTCTTATATCATCCAAAGCATTTAACTGCATGATTCTTTTTCTCTGTGCTTCAGAAATATCCAACCCCAAATTTACTACAGTTCATAGAGTCTTATGTTCAAATTCAACTGGCATCATGGTTGTCTTTCTATACAATAATTCAAATGGGGTGAAGCCTGTAGTTGTTTTCCATGTTTTCCTATAGGGCCAAACAACTTCTGGTAATCTTTTTTCCCAATCCTTCTTATGAACAGCTACTATTTTAGTCAGAATGGCTTCAATTTCCCTGTTGGTCACCTCAACTTGGCCATTAGCCTGGGGGTGATAAGGAGTAGACTTTCTCTACCTTATATTGTACTCATTTACTAGTGTTGCAACAAGAGTTGATGTGAATTGTGACCCTTGATTAGTCACTATTTCTCTTGGGACTCCATATCTTGTGAAAATCTCCTCATAAAGAAATTTTGCAACCTTGTTATCTCTTGCATGTTTCATGGCCTTAACTTCTACCCATTTAGTTACGTAATCAGTGCATACTAGTATATAAGACTTACCATTTGATGGAGGGTCAATTGGTCCCATAAAATCTAATCCCCACTTGTCAAAGGGAGTGATTACTACCTGACGGGCACAGTGGCATCTCATCAGATCTCATTGGTAGGTGATCCCATAATAGTGGTTTACAATTTTTGGTCAAACTGGACACTGAAATTATTATTTTTAACTAAATCTTCACATTCGGGCACCTATAGCGGCTAAAATGTGAGGAATTTGAAGATGGTGCAAACTAGAGTCTCATCAAATTTTGTCTATAGATTCTAAAAATACTTTTTTCAAAAAATTTGGAATTAAATTGCACTTCTTTTTCCATCTCCCACGAAAATTGATTTTTTTCAGAAAACAACATTTTTAAAAAGTGACGCACACCGTATAATGCATAACTTTTTTTCCATGAAGGATAAAATTCTAGTTCTTTCAAATTTAGATTTGTAACTCTGGTATCTAGTGCTTCCACTTGGTTAGATAGTTTTTTATTGAATATATTTTCCTTAATCAAGTTTCAAAGTCAAACGAATTACAATTCAGACACAACGCGACTATATAACGCGTAACTTTTTTTGTATATTTCAAAATTTTATTTTATTTTTTTTGTTGGATCAAGGACTTCAATATCTAGTGCACTCATATTTTTCAATTTTTTTTTTATAATCTTCTATTTTTCCACATGTAAATAACAAATAAATTCATTTTCGATTAAAAACCTATGTTTAATAAAACTTAAAAACAAATACATAACAAAACCAAAACATATTAAAATTATATTCATTGGATAGCTTGTTCTGAGGTACCATAATCATTTGAAATAAATTTTAAATGAATTCATTTGATCCCCCAAAAGCTAAATCAAAAGTGATTTTTTATCAGCATTTTGATAGGTGTAAAGGAGACACATTTATAGGTATGGTTTAAAACTAGCAAGGTTCTATCCAAAGGGGTTTGATCTAAGGTGATTTGATCAAACCCTCTTCAATTTGAATCCTTAAAAT
The DNA here is from genome assembly GCA_007258455.2 of Sequoia sempervirens. NCBI lineage: Eukaryota > Viridiplantae > Streptophyta > Pinopsida > Cupressales > Cupressaceae > Sequoia > Sequoia sempervirens. The sequence goes on from VDFB02047230.1 coordinate 49,140,849, forward strand.
GAAACTTTTTAATGCTTAAATCAATATATTTTCTAAAAATATGTGATTTCAGCTAAAATTCGTTCCTCTCAGGAATTGTAAACCACTATTATGACAACACCCTCTACCCATTCTTTGACATCTATCACATTTTATGGAATAGCTTCCTTCATCCTTGTGCAGTGTTGTCCAGTAATATCTTGTGTTCAAAATCTTCATTTTTTTCCTCTTGGCTACAAAGTGTCCTCCACATGGTTCATTATGACATGCATGCAAAATTTCATATGTCTCATCTTCTCTCACGCATCTTCTCATGACATGGTCAGGTCCAGTATAAAACAAACATCCAGCAATCCAAGAGAAAGGAAAAGATCTTTCAATAAGTGCCCTTTTTTCTTTTGGAGAGAAGTGACAAGGAATTCTACTTGTGACCAAGTAATTGGCTATGTTAGCATACCATGGCATTTGTACATTGAGAGAAAATAGATGCTCATCAGGAAAAGAGTCATCTATGGGCTGATTATCTTCTAATATAGTTATTCTTGAAAGAAAATCTGCAACAACATTAGCCCTCCCTGGCTTGTCTACAATGGTTATATCAAACTCCTACATCAACAATAACCATCTTGTCAATCTCCTGTGATCAAAGGTTTATTCATGAGGTACCTAATGGTCACATGATCAGTGTGTACAAAGATTTGGTAGCCTGTTATGTAATGTCTGAATTTGTTCAGTGCATAAATTACTTCCAGCATCTCTTTCTTTTTCACTGTATAGTTGAATTCAGCTCCTTGCAAATTTTTGTTGACAAAGTAAATAGCATTTTCAACAACCCCCTCTTTTTGTCCTAAGATTTCTCCTATGGAATATTCTAATGCATGAGTGTGAATGTGAAAAGGAAACTCCCAATTGGGTCCCTTAAGTACAGGAGTGTTTGTCAAATTTTCCTTCAAGTCATAAAATGCCTTGTCACAAGCTTCAGTCCACTGCAATTCAACATCTTTAGTGAGGAGAGTATACAGTGGTGTTGCTACCTTGCTGAAATATTTGATGAATCTTCTATAATATCTTGCATGGCCCAAGAAACTTCTAACATCCTTTTTTTTGTAGGTGTAGGTAGATTTTTTATTACCTCAATTTTTGTAGGGTCTACTTGAATTCCTTTGTGGGAGATGTAGTGGCCAAGAACTACACCTTCTTCCATCATCATGAAACACTTTCCACTATTCAAGGACAAGTTTTGATCTTCACATCTCTACACAACTCTCTTGATATTCTCCAATGCTTGATTAAATTCAACACCATAGGTGGTGAAGTCATCCATATAAATCTCCATGCAATCATGAGAAATGTCTAAGAAGATGCTAATGACTGCCCTCTGGAAAGTTTCAGGTGCATTGCACAAGCCAAAAGGGAGCACTAAATAAGTATAGGTCCCCCATGGACAAGTAAATGTGGTCTTCTCCTGATCTTCTGGTGCAATTTGGATCTGGTTGTAACCGTTGAATCCATCTAGAAAAGAGAAATATTGTTCTCCTGCAAGTGTGTCCAAAACTTGATCAATGATGGGTAAAGGAAAGTGATCTTTCTTGGTGGTGGCATTAAGTTCTTTATAATCAATACAAACTCGCTATTTCCATTCCTTTTTGGGCACAATCACTAATGGAGATACCCACTGACTATCTGAAATGGGGTATATAAATCCCGCATCTAGTAATTTATGCAATTATCCTTTCATAGTCTCTCGCAGTGTAGGGTTGATTCTTCTTCGTGGCTATCTCACTGGAGTGCAATCATCTTTGATATAAATTATGTGCATACAGAGTTTAGGATCTAGACCTTTCATATCATGATAATCCCATGCAAATGCATGTTGATGGGCCCTTATTAGATTTTCCAATGACAGTTGTTGTTCTTCACTCAATTTACTATTAACATTTAGGTATTTCCCTTCAGACACTTGGATTTGTGTAGTTAATTCTATCATGACTTCTTCATTAATGCATGGTACCTTTAGTTTGTTGGATTTCTCTTTGTGGTATATTTTCCTTGATGACAAATCTACAAAATTGATTAGTGCTTTGAATACTTGGTGTTCTTTGTGTTTAGTTTGGAAAACTTGGCATTCTTAGTGTTTTGGTGATCATGCTTTGGGTTGATGTATTTGGGTGCATTTTTTCATCACTTAATGTGGTACTAATCATGTTAAGCTTTATGTGCAGATAAAAGTTATTCAGATGGTCTGATTGTTTTAGATTTGGTTTCTCAGGATCTTTATGCTTTGAATTGTTACATATTTGATGGCTCTTGATGATGTCTTGATGATGTCTGTTTCAGATTTTAGCTTGATTTGTTTCAAGTTGATTATAGTTGATATCTTGATTTAATTGCACTAACAGTGTGATAAGGTTTGATTCAATTTATTTAGATGGTATTCGTGGTGATAGGGCCCTCTTCAGCTTCAGATTTATGACATTGTCACCTTCACATGTTCAGTTATATTGATTCATAGCATATACAGATGAAGGTAATGCTGATGGAAAAATGGTGTCAGTTGGTATGACTTATTGTTGATAAATTTGGTACATATTGTTGGTTTGTCGCTTATTTATATTGCTTCATCAAGCAATTACTCTGTCTCAGGCAGTTTGGTTATTGATTCAATTGCTCCATGAAACTTGGTTTAGTAAAAATATCCTATTCTCACATTTTATCTAGTGGCATAGTATACATTTTGATTCTGGTATCTCACTTGTTTGATGGTATTTATTGGCTCAAATGGAATATCATTTTTATCATTTTTATTTGGTGATTTTTATGCCCAAGCCTTGACTTTATAGTCGGCATCCAAAGGCAAATGCTTATCTTGATTATTCAAAGCCTTCTCTTTTACATATGATATTAATTTATCATTGGCATGTTAATGATTTGTGGGGTCGGCATTTACATAGAATAAACCCTATCGGGTTTCCCAAGACATTTTTTCAATGGTGATATTGTGTTCGAAGGTTACTTGGTTATATCACTTGGCAGCCATCATTTTTCATATGGTTAAGTCGGCATTATGAGAATCTTTGACTTAGAATATAGTTTATTATGTGTCGACAGTTTGCAAGAAAATTTTAGAGGTGATCATGTGGTCGGGTCCTTGGTAAATGATTAGTCAAGCGAACTCATAAGCATTTTTTAATCAGTTGATTATTATTGTGTCTTTTTGACTTCGGACTCCAAGTATTTATTAATTTTGGAAAAGTCATCAACTGACTTGAGAGAAGACTTGTTTAGAGAAAAATGATATTGCATTTTCATTGAATAGTTTAGAACCCTAGCGCCACCATGTTGGAACTTCAGTTGCATAGTGTGCAAGGTTGTTGTGGTATTTTGGTTTGGTTTTCAGTTATGTTGATCTTTGGTGGTTGGAAAGAATGTTGGTGGTTTTTGTTTGAGCTGGAAGCGGTAGTTTGGGCAGTTTTCATGAAGAACTTCAGGGATTTTAATTGCAGGTTAATTCCACCATAACAAAGGTAATATATATGCATTATTTTTTATATTTCAATGGTAAATCTGGTAAATGAAGAGGAAAAGAAAACTTTGTTTTTTAGTTTCAAATAGTTTTCTTAACTAAACTGAAACTACCTTGAACCCAAGTGTAAACTAAAAGGTTTCATCTCTCAGTGGCATTTTATCTTCATATCATTGATTTTTGATTGGCTTCAGATTATACATTATGTTCATAAACTCTGGTTATTGAAATCAGGGTTTTCTTGACAAAGTTGTATAACCGTTTCACAAACATTGTATATATATGTATCTCTACAAAAACATAAAGTGAGAGAGTGAAAAGAGTGTATGATGCGAAGAAAGGAAATTGTCTGGACAGAGTATTTTTCATTGAAAAATCATTTTGTAAAGAGAGAAGAGTGGGCTCATATTGTTTTTATCTCTGATTGTATCACAGAGATTATGTTTTGAGTAATTTTGTATCCTATTGTAATTTTATGACTACAAGAATGATTGTAGTTATAAGGTTCTTATGGGTTGCAATATTTTGAATGTTTGATGAAGTTGGTGCTTTAGAAAGATTATGGGAGTTGGTGCTCCAAATTGTTACAGAGTTGGTGCTCTTTGATTAATAAAAGGAAAATTTTAGCGAGTGGTTTTTTATACCCCAAGAGGGTTTTTCCACTCAGGAAATCTTTGTGTTATGTGATATTATTTGTCTCTCATTATGTTTCATGTTAATGTGATCATTCAGTCAATGCTCTAATACGTTTAGTATGATCAAAAGTTTCTTATTTCAAAAGGTTGTCATGCAAAGTTAAAAAGTCTTTTATTGAGCAAAGTTGTTCTATTACAAAAGCACGTACAAGATTGTTCACACTCTAATTGAACAATATCATATGATGCTTTTAACATGAGTTATAAATGTTACTCAAGTTTCATGCCAATCTAATTTTAAATGTTGATGTACACTTGCATAAACAAGTCTACCACATTGAGTTAAAAATAGTAAAAAGACTTGTTGTACCTTTCAGAGTCAAAAATTTAAAAATTACTTCACTCATATTCTCCCCCCCTCTCAGAGTGAATCCACTTCCAACATAGTTCACATGGCAGCAACCTTATGGAACATACCTCTTGTTGTAGGAAGAGTGGTTGCAGGAAAAATGTCTACAGGAACAGTGGTGTCAGGAAGAGCAAGCAAAAGTGTTCAGATCGGAGTAGAAGATGATGCTTCTTCCACTTCATAATGGTTTTGAATGATATTAGCCAACACTTCTTCTTCATCTTGGAGCTTCATAAAATATCTTCCTATCATCATAAGTTGCACCACAAAATTAACTTCCTTGGCCTCTTCACTAACTTGTGGCCATATAGAATCTTCCTCGGCATGAGATGGCTGAGCAGGTGGATAGAGAACAAATTTTTAAGTACTCCTTCCATCTGAAATGGTCATATCACGAGAACGACATCCAATATATGCATCTACAGTCACCAACCAAGGTCTTCTAAGAATGATGGGGTACCCGCCTAGTGTAGCCTTAGGAGAAAGAATCATAAATCCTGTTGGGTATTCCAAAGAGTCTAGAACTACCACAACATCCTCCACTATGCCATCAGGCTTGACAGTAGAGTTATCAGCAAGTTGTAGGATAGTAGGAGTAGACCTCATACTTACAATATTTAGTTGTTGTAAGATGTCTTTGGTCATTACATTGATTGTTTCCCCTAGATCAATTAGAGCATTCTTCATTTCAATCCCATTTATGACAACTGCTACCATATGACTGTCTAGGTCATTATACTTGGGAATGGTTACTTTTCCTAGCATGATATCAACTAGCTGGCCCACCACATGAACTGTAGTTGGATCTTTCTTCTTCCTTCCTGGCTTCTTAAGACAAGCTTCCTTGATAGCTTTGTTGTAGATTGGAACATCCTTTATGGATTGAAATAAGGGTATCTGAACACATATATGCTTTAGCTGATCCAGGATATCAAAAGTGGTATCCTTATTTTCTTCTTTTTTCTTGGCAATCTCCAATATCTAAGGAAATGGTGGTTCTTGCTTGATCTGTTTGATAGGGAATGTTTCAGAATTTTTAGGTGCATTTGGTTGAATGTGTCCATTCTGAGGTGTCTTCTCTTCTTCCATAGGAAGCTAAGTGATAATGGGATTGGAAGGGCCTGGTAGAGTGGTTCCTAAACGTAGATGGATATCACTTACACTCAAAACATATGCAGGTAATTGATTTGAATCAGCAGAGTATGCAGGTTGTTGTTGTGGTTTGTTATTAGGATTGGGTGTGGGCTGAGTTGGTAGTTGAGTTGGCTTAGGTGCATTTGAGCTTGGATTAGCAGGTGGAGGCATTAGAGCAAGTTTTTGGGACTGAGAAGGTGGTTGCATGTAATTGGTTGTCTGAGTAGGTCATTGTTGTCCTCCTCTCCATTAATTTGTTTGCTACCAATTTCCTGGAGGTGGTTGCCAGTTTCCTTGGAATTGTTTCCAATTCCCTTGAGGGTGTTGCCACTGAGGTGGAGAACTCTGATGATTGGGCCAATCCTTTGGAGGGTTACTCCAAGGTTGTGGTGGATATCCCCCATAACTGGGTGGGTATTGGGGCTTCCATTGGTTACCAAATGAATAAGAGTTAAAATATGGCCCAACATAGGATAGTGGATCTGGTGGCATACCTTGTCTTGGAGACCAAGGCTTCCTTTGTACAACATAGTAAACTTGGTCTTCTTCGATTTGAATTGGCTTGGACTCAGGTGACATCTTCTTGCTTTCCAAATTAGTTACCATCTTACATATGCAGTCCTTCTTCTTTTGTCTGCAATGGGGACAATGTTTTGTCAACATCATCTTTGTCTCTTCTTGCTTCTTCTTGGCTTGAATGAATCTAGCTAAGTAGATAGATTGTTAATAATGTCTTGCCTCAAGTCTGCTAACAAATGAGTGATCTCCATCCTTGAAACTCCACCGGTAGTTGACTTACCCATGGAAGACTGATAAGCTCTCCCTTTCTTTCAAGTAGCCCTAGAGTAATTTTGGCATATCTTCTTGATATCCTCCCAAGGAACTTGGGAGATATCTCCTCTTGCCATGAGGTCCAAGGCATCAGTGCAACTATCATTGATTTCTTTTAGGAAGAGTAACTTTTGTGAATCCTCATTAAGTGCATGGTGTGGAGACTTTTGTAGGCAAAACATAAATCTTGCAATGTAGTCTTCTAGGCTCTTATCCTCCTTTTGTTGCATCCTGAAAATGTCACCTCCTCTCATATCACTACCCCTACAGTATTCCTTGTATTTCTCAAGGAACTTTGTCTTCATGTCTTCCCAAGTTTCCACAGTATTTCTACCCAGGCTCATGAACCATCTTGATGCAGCTTCCTTCAAAGTAGTATAATAACTTAAGTTGATGGGCATCAGTAGTATAATCATAACTCCTACAAAGTATGTCAAATTCAAATAAAAAGGTATCAAGATCTTCTGTGACGATTCCATAAAACTTTGGGAGTGTTGAAGCAGGGATGTTCTTGATGTTGCCAATGTCATTCTGCTGGGAAATGGGAAAAGGAAAAGTTGGTTGGTTGGGTATGTTCCCATTTGCATCACCCATTCCTGCTTGATGTGGTTCTAGAGCAAGGGGATTCTCAGGCTGATTTTGATCTTCAGAGGAGACTTTAGAACTAGTCATGTCAGGATATGCGTTTGCAAAAGGGTGTGGATCTTCTTCTTCTGATAAGTTTTGATATTCAACTAGCTGGAATGGATTAGGATTGTTAGGAAGGAATCTCCCATAAGCGTCCCTTCTCCTTCTTCTATGCATGCGGTATTACTCACTATCAGTCAGCTCACACACAAAGAATTGGTAAGGAATAAAGGGGCATTACTTCTAAATGAAGATAGACTAAGAACATCTTCAAAAACACTACAGCAAGAAACTAAAAATGACTCCAAAAACTTCCTAGCTTGACACCATCCCCAGCAATGGCACCAAAAATCTTGGCCTCCTACAATGATTCCATAACTAATCATTTACATCCATGATTCATAGATTAAGCATCTAACCTGAATAGCTACTTCAATCATCATGAAGGTGCATTTAAATTGTCAACCCAAGGACGTGAACTTGAAATGGGCCAACATTGTATGTGCACTAGGGGCTCAAGTAGTCATTGCATTCTATAGCTAAGAAACACAATGCTGAAAGTAAATTGTTGAAAAGAAATAAAGAAAATACTAAACATCAACCAACAACTATGCTGAACTGAAATGTGTGATAGGAATAAAAGATTTGGGCAACAAACAGGGAACTACTTTGTCTTCTTTGGCTTTAGGAATAGACACATAATGGACTTCCAATGGCTGCAAGAAAAGTCGATGCCATATTTTCAACTAAGTATTGAACAAAAAGTAATACTAAACTAATGCTAAACTAATGAAACGGATTGCTCACCAAGTGGGCCCCCTTGGATAAGTATCCTCTAAACTAACAAGAACTCAAATGCTCGAACTCATAATTTTATTTCATTCACTGCAAATTGAAATTGGAATACAATATCAAATCATGCAACCTCTTCCTCTGTTCTTACTAATCAACTAACTGAACAATCAACTCACTAGCTAACTAACTCGGAGGCAAGAGCATCCAATTATTATTTATGCTAACAACTAAACAAGGAAGTCAACTCCATGACTGGGAGGATGCCAATTAGGGAAAACAGAGCAAGTGGAGCGATGACGGTTACGCATGCGTGGAATCCGTTCAAATATGCAAGTTAGACGCAGACTCAGCACAGCAGTAATCCTCGTGCATGCTCAAACATTAAAATTCCATTACAACAAGGCAGTTACACTTTGGCTGCATGTAGAATCTTCTACCGCCGGTCTTCTTTGACTTGGAACACTTCCCTTGTTGGTCGTCATGGCGCATGCCCAGCTGGCGGTGTCTTCCTCAACTTAGCACATTAAATCTGCTTGGGAAGGTTAGTACACATAATAACTACACATCTATAACCACCTTAAGAAAATTTCAATAACCACATGCAAAATCAATATAAATAGTTCACATTTTATGCCAAGTATCATTAAATCTTGCAGGGATCAAATGTCAACAGTTTGAGGGAAACATTATTCCAATGTCAACACTTAAGCATTAAAGTCCATGACATCTATGAGAAAATAAACTATAGATTCTCCCCAAAACTAGACCAAAAATTAGGCTCATCAATTGTCATGAGATATAATTGTAATTTTTGTAAGAGTAAAACATCAATTCAAAAACAAGAGAATAGGATGAATGGAAACACCCATGGATAATTGTAGTGTATATAACCTTGATTAGTTACTAGTTATTTTTAGTGAGAAATAAGAAGGGAGCCTCCCCTTTATGAGAGGAGGGATTTAATCTCATTATAAGTGTGGATGATATCACCATTTTGTAATCAGCTAGTTGATTACAAAATATTCACTCAATAGTTTTTTGGCGACTTTGTTGGAGATACGAATATGCAACCATAACTTCACACTTTTGGTTGAAGTATACTAGTTTCTTATTGTTTGTAGTTCTTTCTTTTATTTTTGATCTACCTCTCTTTCCAAGTTTGCATTATGGCATAAAGAAGTTATACATGTGGTCAAAGATCTCAAGGACATATTGATTTTGCGTTTGAGTTGTTGTGAAAACATAACTTTGATATTCTTCCTGCACAAAAAATATCACCTCTTCAATGTACAAGGAGTTTTCCTCCTGCTAGCGTAAGATCTCCTATACCAAGTGAAGTTTCCATTGCTCACAAGGCATTGTCTATCTCCACAATTCAAAGGTTTTTTATTCCCCCTTTCAATCAAGGCATCATGGCCACTCAAGGTCCTTGGGGTAACACTTTTGGTCCTTTGAATTTGACACCACCCACTCATGAACTTCCTCGTGGTTCGAGAAAGAACATTCCCAAGTTCTATGGAGATGGTAAACAACACCCAGACGAGCATATTTTTGCATTCTATATTGCATGTGAATTTCTTAGAGTATAACATGAAGATGTATCAATAAGGTTGTTTACTGAAACACTCCAAGGAGTGGAAGTTGATTGGTTCTATCATCTTTTAGCTGGAAGTGTTACTATAGACTCTTAAAAATGTCCCGAATGATATCATGCACTCAAATCAGGTATACTAACACCGTTTCATCCTCAAACCCATCATATTTTCACTTAATTGATTAAATTTTCCTAGATATTTAATTAATTATGTCATTTTCATCTATTAACCTAATTAGATGAATTCACCCCCTTGTCATGCTAGCATTTCGTTCTATTAAATTAAATACATCAAGTTATTTAATTTAAATCCCTAAAGTCCTCTTATTTAATTAAATAACCCTAAGTTATTTAATTATATGTCATATCATCTCTCCCATGTTCATTAAATCATCTATTTACTGAACATCATGTAATTCTTCTAAAATTGCATAATTAACATTGTTTAATTATCCAAATACTAATCGTCCCACTTGCAAAGGAATATTCAAAGGGAATATTCCTCCTTTGCACATTCCTCCAAATGGAATATTCCTTCCCTTTTGCACACTAAAACTTTGTTTTAATTTGCTAGATATCTATTTCCCCTCACCCATGAGAATATTCCAAAGAATATTCTCTCTCACTCATTTGAAATAAGGAAATATTCTTCTTCCTAATAAACTTACAAGACTTCTTGTGCAAGTTTTGAGTGTGTTTGTTTGGAAGAATATGGACCCTTGATTCTTTCCTTGATCCATGTGATCATTGATTCTCATCTGTAGATGAGAATCCATGATCCATGTTTCATCTTTCTTCTAGCCTTGACCATTGATTAATCTTTTTTAATCTTAACCCTTCATTTCTCATTTGTCCTCCTATAAATAGGTCACTATTTGGAGACAAATGGATCCATCTTTTAACAACAAACTTATGTTGTTAAAATCATTTGCACTTGCACTCACATTCAACATCATTTTAGCTTAATTTACTTGCATATTAGCTTAGCTTCTATAAATGGCTTCCATGATAACATAGATGCATCCAATTAGTATATGGTGTAATTAGGGTTTCAATCTTTTTAACTTAAAATCCATTTAGATTAGCTTTGCATACACCCATATCAATCATCTTAGCATAGATCATGTCAAAATAGCTTGCATCATGTTCATTTAGATGTAATCATGTTTCATCACACATCTATCATCGGTTTCGTCGATTATTTTCAATAGAATTGATTGAAACAAGCACATTTAACCACGAGATTGGTAAAGGGTTGTCATTCAACATCAATGCGACACCACTCCCTCAATAGGATAAGTTTCAATGGATTAGAATAGGTGTTTCTAAACCTTCTATAGTTTAATATGTTAACTTTTAATGGATTCCTAGTTTAGTTTTATTGATTGATCTTATTGGACTGATGTTTAGTGGCATAATTACGTTTTGAATCCTCATGGATCAAGTGTAGTTGGCCCTTACTAAATCTGTTGGTCACATTTTGGCGCTAGGAGGGTACGAACTAATCAATCTAAAAAAATTTGCTTCAAATGTATGTTTTCCTTGTGTTTACAGGTACAACAATGCTATTGATTATTCATCGATGCTATTGATTATTCACCGATGCTATTGATTATACAGCGATGCACCTATGATTTCATTTTAGTGACACATAATTAAAATAACAACGCATAATTAATTTTGTCACCGCATTTTAATATAGTGATGCTAATTAGATTTTTTAACGTAGAATGAATTTTAATATGGCAATGCAATTGATAGGGTGACACAATTGACCTCACCATTTTCTGTAGAGTAGCGCTTTTTATTTTTTAATACAGCAATGCACATCCAATACAGCGACGCTATTGATGAATTTTAGCAACGTAATTGATTTCAGCAACACGAATTATTGGTAAACAAAATAGAGCTTGATTTTTTGACCTGTTTTTGAATTTTTTGCTTTATCTAACCTCTAACATGTCTCTAACTTCTTGTTTTGGTTTTTTAGACTAACTAGTTTTGCAGATTTGGGAAAAAACTAGGAAATTATTTACCCCAACTTGTTGGGGTCTTAACTTTCTACTTGTTGCTCGGAATTCAAATCTGTTTGCACCGTTGGAAAGCTCTCCAAGATTACTAATTCAATCCCTAAAAATCATGCATTTGGCATGCCCATTTTTAGGGATTGACGCATGTTTCAACCCCAAATTCTGCTTTGAAGGCCTCTAAAAATGCGATTTACTAGAACATAGAAAATTTTGAAAATTTTTGAAATTTTTGAATTTTCGATTTTTCTTAGTTTTAGTTATTGTAATAGTGTTTTGACACTTGTGGGACAATTATAACCCAGCATATGTTGCTTTGGTTTATGTTTTAGGACCACTAAATTTCCATTGGGTTTTAAAACTTACAATCTTAGGACAACTAGCTTTCATTTCGGCTTAAAAAAATTACTTTCAAAGTTGGTTAAAATTGAACCCTCATATCATCATTATGTTTGTTGGTTTAAAATGAACAATACAATCTAACATTTCAAATTGGTGCTTAAAATGAACTCATTTGTGATGATGGATTAAAATGAACATGTGTTTGATTTGCTTAAATATACTTGTTGTGCATATCCAATCTCCTTGCGCTTCGTGCGATCTTGGGTGAAGAGAAACACATGTATATTTTTATTGCTTGGAAGCTCTTATCCTCTCCCTTCGCACCTATTGGAAATCTTGGGTGATGAAAAACATTTTATCCTTCAAACATGTGTAACCTTTAGAGGGCTTGCCTCCCAACTTGTGAGAGGGAACGACCCAAGCGGTGCTTTCTATCCAGCTCGATATATAAATAATTCAGAGTGATGAAAGTCACTAACCAACTAGTTGTGGTTGTCCCATATCAAAGAAAGTCTCCCCTAGCATCCTTGTGATGTGTTAAAACCCTTATATGTTTCTAATTGTTGGGAGGCCTCTTAATTGAGTGAATCATCGCATGTATGGCACTAGTCTATCCCAGATATGGTCATTAAAAACCCTATTGTAGTGGCTAACTAAGTCCAATTCTAAAACATATTTCAAGGTAGTGCATCGGAGTAGCATCGTGCCCAGAAGTTACTTACCATGTCCAATTTTTGACTGAGGCATAAAGCAAATGGGGAAGGGACTCCTTTGCTTGGCGTGTCAAGACATTACATTTCCTTGACATAGCCTATTTGTCAATTTCATCTTCACGGATTAATCGTCTCTTCTGATGATGGTAAGCCTACTGATAAATACGTACCTGGTCTAGGATTGTAAATACTTGAGAGTCAGTTTAACACTTGCTTGGTTCCAAAATAATTGCAAACAAACATTAACAAAGTCTTTTCAAAATTTCAAATGCTTTGGTCTAAGTATGGATACCCTTTTGACAAAACCTTGATATTGATGCTTGTCCTAAGGATTTATTCTTAGAGACTTCTAAATATTTTGGTTTACATCTCAATCCATACTTCCCAAAGTAAACCTAGGTAACTATGCAAACTTCATCCTTTTCATAAAATGGACTTTGTGAGATAAATGATGTTTTTGACAAAGACATTTAGTTTGAAACTTAATCCAGGCAAGTATTTGTGGTAAAAATAAATTTATTAAGCAAAATAAATTTACAAATAAACACCCCACATTGATGTGTGTTCAAACTTTGACTCCCCAAAACAAGCAAATTGAGACAAGGAAAATATTTCAAAACATTGAGTCCATTTTCTATTGTCCAAATCATTGAGTTTTATTGTCAAAATCATTGGGTCCTATTTTTAAAATCATTTGAGTTCTATTTTACCAAAATCATTGAGTCCTTAGGGTTTGATCACTTTAGAGGTATAGCATGTTTCTCACTACCTTGGTCTTGCAAAACAAAGGTTCATTTTAAGTTAACATTTTGGGTCAAACATTTCATCCATTTCACCCATCTTCACACATCTTACATCCCATTTCACCAAACCAACTTTGGAAACTTTTGGACACATCAACACTTTGTACTTAAACATTTATCAAACCAATCCCATAACTTAGCTACTTTGTGTGTGAAATAGATCCTTTTCCATGCACTTAGTTGAGTTGGTTATCACATTTTTTGAACAAGTTTATCTTAAAGGTCACAAGTCTACCTTAAAGATTTACAAGTTCATTGACACCTTTATCCATGGAATCAAAACATCAAACCTTCAAGTCTAAAGTGTTGTTCAAAATTTTAGAAAGATCATCCCCCTTATCATTCACCCTTTTCACCATCCTCTCACATCATTGGTCCAAAACACCTTAGAGGTTCACCTTTGCAACAAGGTCAAAACATAAGAAAACCATGGAATATAAACTTGATTCATACATCATGAGTGATATAAATCAACCAAACTATCAAAGCCTTACAATACCAATTGATTATCAAAACTCACATTTATACAATTCACACATGGGATCATTCTATCCTACAAACCTCAATGCTACAACAAATGTGAGTATTCCCAATCTAAATTTTGGAACGCCTTTCCCTATGGTAGATGTAAATCAAATTCAAAACCTACAAATCTATTAACCAAACGATCAATGCATAAGTCTTCAAGAAAACAACATTATCCCATCAAATCAATACATGCCAAATGTGAGTATACCAAATACAAGCTTACCAAACATGAACATATCAAATTCACACTTGGTGAACTATGGGATAGATACGTTTGCAAATCACACCAATGTTGTTCAAAATCCAAAAAATATATTAACAACTCAATGTATTGATCCAAATCAAGGTAACACCATGCAAAATAAAGGTTACCTAAATCAAAGCAATGTGTTTCCCAACCACAACAATGTTCAATGCCAACCTATAATGCAAAATATAAACATCATCTCAAATCATAACATCATTCAAAATCAATTTGTGCACGATCCCATATAAATACCACAAATGTATATTCCAAATATGCTTGACCAATAACCAAATCAACTACACCAAGGGTATCAAAATCAAGATCAAGATCAAATTTTGTGGAATCAAATTGCTATACTTACCAAATTCATTGATTCGTATCACCAAGAGACATCTCCACCCCAAAATTGACACACTCCCACATTGGTTAAACCATGTCATCAAAACATTGAGTTATATCTGCAACCACATCAAGAACATCATCAATATCAAGAAGTTTGATATCAAAATCAACAACCTAAACAACAAGATCAATCTCAACAAGCACAAATCTCACAAGATGACAAACATGAATACACTCTTTTAGGGGAGCCAATTGAATCAGCATTAAAAACGTTAGTCCATGCTAAACATATCAAACTTCCAAAATCATTAAATGGGGTTGAACCTAGCATCAAGTTCCCATGGGATGATGATAATGTTTATTGTGAATACCATAGCAAAAAAGGTCATGACACGTCAGATTGTATCAAAATCAAAGATCTCATCCAAGACCTTCTTAATCAAGAAAAAATAATTGTTGAATACAATGATCAAGATTCAACCATTAATGATACAAATGAAAATCTCTCCACCACAATTGTTGAAAACAATGATCAATATCTATCCATAAATGAGCACCATGAAGATGTTTCTACCACATCCAACAATCAAATCAACATATATCAAGGGTCATTTTTTAATCATGATCCAGACCCATCAACAATATCCAACAATGATCCATTTCAAGAAGTTGCATTAACATCATTTGATCCTATGATTAAAAACATTTACAATATCCTCACCACCATGTTTGAGGAAAAAATTCAAGATTCATCTTCCAATGATCATGTTGACAATGACTCTACATCACTTACCGAGTTAGAGGACATATCTCAAGAATTTATTTCCAATAATGATCAACATATTTCACCAAAGTCTAGCAATGGTCCTTTCCAAGACATATTGACATCATTTGACCTCATGGTTGTAGATATTGAAGGAATCCTTAATTCAACACATGATAAAAATCCACTCAAAGATCAAGAAAATATTGAGCCAATACCCATGCCTAATGAAGACATTCAAGAACCCTTTGAAAAACATCCATCCTTTGAAATTGATCCATGTCAAGAACATGAACCAAAGCATATTAAAGATAACACCACACTGAGTCAAGATCAAGAATCCATATCTCCAAGATACTACCATGATCTAATGGGTATTCTCCAATCCCTACAAGATGTTGCAAATAATGATCATATCCATACATCAGATACTTCTCCATCTACCAATGAGATGCTTACTCCTAATGGACATATAGATGTTCTTCATCCAAAACAAGAGTCTCATACTATAAATATCATTACCAAGGAACAAGAGTCTCCTACTCTTAATATCTTTACACATGATCAAGACATAGTATAATCCATAGACATATCAAAAATTGATCATGAAGAAGACCTCTACATGGATGGTGAATCGGAAACATCCTTTGAAGAGAAAGTAGAAATGGATCATGAGGACGACTCCTATATGGATTGTAAAGTATCAACACATTTTGAAGAAGCGTCAAAATTAGACACATCCTCCATATAGATTGAAGAAAGTAAGTATGAGCATATCAAGCATTATCAAAAATCAGCAAAGCTAAACAATCTTGAACAACAAGGAAATGATTTTTCAGCAGCATAATCAAAGCATGTCAGTAATACTCCCACAATATTGGGGGCAACTTTATCTAGCACAAACACCAACATGGGGAGCACGAAGAATCCTTATGATGAAATAGCTACCAACACTACAACCATTCATATCATGGATCATCATCCATGCATATTTCCACCCCCTAATTGGAACCAACCACAAGAAAGAGGTTTATATCAAAGAAACGAGAAAATTATTGAAGAAAAAGAATAGGAAAAGAAAAATGGACAAGAAAAATCCAAATGGATACCAAATCAAAATAAAGAAAATCATCCCTATCACACTCCATTAGTCAAACAAACTATGGGGAAAAGTCAAAGAGGGAAATGTATCCATCAAAATTGTCCATCTATACAAAAGAAAGCTTCAAGAGCAACCTACAAGATATATGAAGAGGTTGGTCCCAATCGAAACTCCATATCCACCCATCATTGCTCATCATCTGTAATGCCCCGCCACGTAACCCTAGGGGAAGTTGCAATTAACTACTCAAACGCAATAATTTTTTTTTTTGTTTAAGTACAATTAACAAGAAAAATTCACTACCCATTGCAACAACCCCTAAGGTTACGAAACTGAGTTACTTAAACCCAAACAAGAAACATGAAATGAAACCATAACATTTAATTACTTAAAGAATTAAGAACACATACATTCCATACAAGATAACATACATCAAAGGATAAGAGATACCACTTGATTTCAGATAATAATAAATTTACAATAAGATTACAACACTCATTCCCAAAATAAGATAAATCCAATAAGCATGATTACATATTATAACTTCCAACTCAATAACAAATGAGGGGTAATAAAATACAAGATCAACTAAAATGAATAAACATGAAATGAAACTAGATCCCACCAACTGGAAATCTCGTCCACACAAACAAGAAGACGACCCAACGGATTAAGGTGCACGTTCCACCCAACCATGTGATACCCGAAGGCTCACCCCCCATGCTAGGAGATAGTAAAAAGGATTCCTACACAAGACCATCTACCTCTAGACATAGGCTAAAACATAACTGAACCGAATTAGATACAAGAACATCACTTAACAAAAAGGTTACAATGCTTCCAGAGGACAAAGATCATTTATGCAGTACAACAATACTGACTTCCGGTTGACATAGAGAGAGTGTCACACGACATTTGCTATGATTTACCCAAGCTCAACCTTCCTAGGCTATCGGACCCCCATCTTGGGTTACCCTGGCTTGCCTCTACCAGCCGCTGGACCCTCATACAAATTGTGCTTCTCATCTCATCTCAAGCCTTGAAAGCGAATGAGTCATGAGAGAGGCATTCATTATCTTAATTAGTCTGAGACTTTTTCATTAATTCTTTTTAATTTATCACTTACTTAAACCCTAAGTGAGTTACCCTGGCACCCCTTTGTGTGTCGGACCCCCACAAAGAGCCACTCTCCTATCGACAACAACACGGTACAAAACCATAATTCAACGAGTGAACTAGATAAGATAACCACTCCAATCCAAGGAGGCAATGAATAAAGGAAACTCACTCCAACACTGGAGGAAACAAAAATACATAATCCACTCCTTCCAAAGGAGGCACAAACCACATAACCCTCTCCTAATCCCAAGGAGGCACAACCCATCCCAGTTCGAGAATTGGTTAAAACAACAAGATACCACTATACACACTTCCCAAGGAAAAATAGAGGTTGACTAACATATTACGACAACCCCAAATAATTAAAATACCCCATCTGGAAGACATACATAGACAGATAACCCCATTTTCCCAACATCAAGAAAGAGAGAGAGATAGCACATAATGAAAAGACAATTTGGCAGTTTAATACCCTACTTTAGGATCTCCTAAATCCATGCACATCAATGGCATATTGCACATAATCATAAAAATAGTTAACATTATTGCAAACACTCAAGAGTAGATAGATTACATGAGTAACATTGAGGAATTTAAATCTATCCATTTAATTCCATTTGCCCATTCATAGATAAGGAAAAAAATAATCTTTTTAAATGAAATCATTTGGTTATAACATCCACTTTTTAAATAAATCAATTGATTATAAAGCCAATTTTATACATCTATTAAAATAAAGAAACCATCTCAAGATCAATATATTTAAATATAAAAGTATATTAACATACATATATACAATTAAATATTCAATATATATATACCGTTATATACATATATATTTAATTCTATAAATATTATTTAAACAATTGTTTATTTAAAAGCAATTTCAATTCTCAATCACTTAAAATATATATATATATATATATATATATATATATATATATATATATATATATATATATATATATATATATTAAAATAATAATAATAATTTAAAGAAAAACATATATAAAATTAAATATATATATATACATATATATTTATATAACCTATATTATATATATTATAATTAAATAATATATATATTATATATAATTTATATTAAGTTCTGAGTAGATTAGGGTCTAGTTGGTTTTGAGGGAGCTCTATCCCTTGTGTTTGCAGGCTTCCAGGAGTAAGCCTGACCCTAGGGGGGAGGATGTAACACCCCCTCCATTTTGGCTCTTTGATCGGCAATGTTTTTCTTTGTCATGTTGTTTATGTTTATGCTTTGACTTTGGTACTTGGTTACTATTTGATCGCGAACTGTTACACGATGCGTATGTTATATTTTGATGTGATGGTGTTTTACTCTAATGTTATCTTTATGGCATATTTTGGATTAACTTAGCAGATATTTTATTTAATGATGTTTTATGCTTTTGATCATATTATTGATGTTAGAATCGCCAGTTAGTAATTTTGTATTGGTGAAGGGGACGGGATTGTACCACTCGCTTGTGAGCGCCCTACGATTCTGAGATTTCCTCTTCACAGTGTGTTTGATCATATTATGTATATATCCATGTTTGATATACTCTTTGTTCGCAGGTTGATAGGTACAGGACATTGACTCCACCTGATTTCACAGGTTTGAGTGTCCATTGGCCAACGGTATTCGATTGGGAGATAGTAGCTAGGTTTTTCGTGCCAAGTCATCACCCTAGTCATAGTGTGTCGTCGGGTTGTAGTCAGGTTTAGTCATTTTAACGTTGTCCTTTTCACCTTGGGTTTAATTTAATTTCAAATTATAAAGGTTATTAAATGTCTTGTGTAGTTAAAATGATGGTTAAATATAGCTGGTTGCAATGTTGAAATGTTAGTTGTTTTATTGATTAATTTAATTTAATTAATAAAATAATTTAATCTTGGACTAGATTTAGTTTATTGATTAATTAAGTTAATGGTGATAAATTGAATTTTAGTTGCTTTGGCATTATTGGATATTTAGATTTAAATTAAAAAAAAAAAAATGAAAATATGTTTTAAATTGCACTTTTTGAAAATTAATATGTAAAAGAATTTCTTTACAAAATTTTGAATTCTTTTGTAAAAAGAAATTTTTTTAAATGCATGAAATTCCATTTTGAAAGCAATTTTGTTTTAAATTTTCAAATAAACAAATATCTCCAATTTTGCAATAAAATTTGGTGGATGGGATATTTTAGGGGTTTGACTAAATTTGGGGAAACTCTATGAGAGCAAATAGAATTTCATTTTTTTTTTTAACTTTCAATTTGGTGGAGAAAAGATTGGCTATGGGTTTTCCTTTGGATTTGAAGAAGCAATTTTGGGATTTCTTGGAGGAGTTGGAATTAGAGAAAGAATTCAAGACTCCATTGACAATCTTTCAAGCTTTTGAGGAAACCAGGTTTATTTCTATGCATTTAGTTTTCATTTTCAAATGTTTTGCAATTTTTTATTATGTTGTTGGAAAGAATTAAACTCTGTTTGATTTGCAAGGAAAACCCATGTCAAATCTTGTGTAAAAACTTGCAAAGACTGTTGAAATCATGGAAAAGGAAACAAAGAAAAATTCAAACCATAGAAAATTGGAAGTTGCACAAAAGAAAGTTTCCAGTTTGATTTTGAAATTAAGGATTTATGCTTGCAAATTCTGTTGTTGGGTATTTAGTTTATGTGGGAAAAAATTGTTCAATCTCACTGTAAAATGGAGATTTACAATATATATTTATAATTATATATATGTGTGTGTGATATATATATATATATATATATATATATATATATATATATATATATATACCCATATATTATAAATATACTATTGGGTTTTCTGGAAATTTTTTGTTTTGAAAACTTTTTTTTACAGTCAAATTTTCTTCTGAGAAAATCCGTCAGAAATGGCAGGGGAGACTGGTTATTGTTTAAAATTGAAAACTTATTATAAAATTTTTATTTATTATTGTTTATTGGGTCGGGGCGCTGCCCCATAACTGCCACCCCACCATGGGAGGCATTGGCTGTGAAGGCAGCACCAGCGCCGCCTTCATAGGCAGCGGCCCCCATGGTTGGGGAGGGGCTGCGTAGCAGTCCCCCGCAGGGGTTGCGCCCGGGGCTGCGCAGCAGCCAATGGCCCTTTGCTTTTTGTTTTGTATTAATATAAATTTTTTTATATATATAAATTTTATATATTATATATATTATTTAATTATAATATATATATAATATAGGTTATATAAATATATATGTATATATATATATATATATATATATATATATAATTTTATATATGTTTTTCTTTAAATTATTATTATTATATAGATATATATATATATTAAGTGATTGAGAATTGAAATTGTTTTTAAATAAATAATTGTTTAAATAATATTTATATAATTAAATATATATGTATATAACGGTATATATACATTGAATATTTAATTGTATATATGTATGTTAATATACTTTTATATTTAAATATATTGATCTTGAGATGGTTTCTTTATTTTAATAGATGTATAAAATTGGCTTTATAATCAATTGATTTATTTAAAAAGTGGATGTTATAACCAAATGATTTCATTTAAAAAGATTATTTTTTTCCTTATCTATGAATGGGCAAATGGAATTAAATGGATAGATTTAAATTCCTCAATGTTACTCATGTAATCTATTTACTCTTGAGTGTTTGCAATAATGTTAACTATTTTTATGATTACGTGCAATATGCCATTGATGTGCATGGATTTAGGAGATCCTAAAGTAGGGTATTAAACTGTCAAATTGTCTTTTCATTATGTGCTATCTCTCTCTCTTTCTTGATGTTGGGAAAATGGGGTTATCTATCTATGTAAGTCTTCCAAATGGGGTATTTTAATTATTTGGGGTTGTTGTAATATGTTAGTCAACCTCTATTTTTCCTTGGGAAGTGTGTATAGTGGTATCTTGTTGTTTTAACCGATTCTCGAACTGGGATGGGTTGTGCCTCCTTGGGATTAGGAGAGGGTTATGTGGTTTGTGCCTCCTTTGGAAGGAGTGGATTATGTATTTTTGTTTCCTCCAGTGTTGGAGTGAGTTTCCTTTATTCATTGCCTCCTTGGATTGGAGTGGTTATCTTATCTAGTTCACCCGTTGAATTGTGGTTTTGTACTGTGTTGTTGTCAATAGGAGAGTGGCTCTTTGTGGGGGTTCGGCACACAAAGGGGCGCCAGGGTAACTCACTTAGGGTTTAAGTAAGTGATAACTTAAAAATAATTAATGAAAAACTCTCAAACTAATTAAGATAATGAATGCCTCTCTCATGACTCATTCACTTTCAAGGCTTGAGATGAGACAAGAAACATAGTTTGTATGAGGGTCCGACGACTGGTAGAGGCAAGCCAGGGTAACCCAAGATGGGGGTCCGGTAGCCTAGGAAGGTTGAGCCTGGGTAAATCATAGAAAATGTCATGTGACACTCTCTCTATGTCAACTAGAAGTCAGTATTGTTGTATTGCGTAAATGATATTTGTCCTTTGGAAGCATTGTAACCTTTTTGTTAAGTGATGTTGTTTTTGTATCTAATTTGGTTCAGTTATGTTTTAGCCTATGTCTAGAGGTAGATGGTCTTGTGTAGGAATCCTTGTTACTATCTCCTAGCACGAGGGGTGAGCCTTCGGGTATCACATGGTTGGGTGGAACATGCACCTTAATCCATTGGTTCGTCTTCTTGTTCGTGTGGATGAGATTTCCAGTTGGTGGGATCCAGTTTCATTTCATGTTTATTCATTTCAATTGATCTTGTATTTTATTACCCCTCATTTGTTATCGAGGTGGAAGTTGTAATATGTAATCATGCTTATTGGATTTATCTCATTCGGGGAATGAGTGTTGTAATCTTATTGTAAATTTATTGTTATCTAAAATCAAGTGGTATCTCTTATCCTTTGATGTATTTTATCTTGTATGGAATGTATGCATTCTTAATTCTTTAAGTAATTAAATGTTATGGTTTCATTTCATGTTTCTTGTTTGGGTTTAAGTAACTCAGTCTCATAATCTTAGGGGTTGTTGAAATGGGTAGTGAATTTTTCTTGTTAATTGTACTTAAACAAAACAAAAATTATTGCATTTGAGTAGTTAATTGCAACTTCCCCCAGGGTTGCGTGGCGGGGTGTTACATCATCCCAATTTTGGAGAATCAAAGGTTCCAAATTATCGACCAATCCATCTACATCTCATATCCCTCAACACATTCCACCATCCACTTAAACATCCATGGTATCCAACTCTCATATTGACTATGTATTGGTAGCAACTCTTTATCATAAGGACTCTAAGGGAACTCTATTGCGATGTGCACATCTAGGTAAGGTTAACTCCACTATCGATAAAGAAGATGAAAAGATCCAGGGGTTACATTCAAGTACCTGTATATTAGAAAAACAACTCCTCCAAGCAAGATATCATTGTCACATCATTACAACAACATCTATATCAGCACCAATAGCATCTACATTAGCACCACTAAGTAGTTCAACATGAGCATAAACTTTCAAAATATCAAAAATATCAAAAATATCAAGAAAATAGTAAAAATAAAAATCGTCCTCCAGTGAAAACCACTTTGGTGGAACTTTGGATGAGAAAACCACTTTGGTGGCACTTTGGACAAGTACCATGATGAAAACCTGGTAAACAAGCATCATGAGTAGAATCGACCATCTATGTGCATAATTTCAGGTGGAAGCATCTCATCCCACCCATAATAAATCTTACATTCCAACCATCTTATCCATAATAAATCACGGAACCCTTCATTATCCAATCCATTTTCATCCCATCTAGCTTGTCTTGATCTTGGAAAAGGTTTGGTATGTACTTCAAACTTGCTTATGGTAAACATCTTGACATGGTTCACTATCATTGGTCCTATCCTAACTAGCATTATCTAAGATATGAGGAATTTTCCAAAGAGGCATACTCTATGCAAACATGTTATCCTATCACAAGGCAATCCTTGTCATCCTTCGCATACCCATCCATCAATCCATCCATTTATACCACTCTCAACACCATATCATTCCATACATTGCTAGATACTAGGGGTAGATACTTACATCTTGCTTCGGGATTAAATATTGAGCTACATCCTATAACTCATGTTGTTATCTAAACATTTTCTAAACACAAAATCAAATTGGTCAAATCATTTGTAAGAAAAAATCTAAATCACTAGCCCATGGCACATTTTGATGAGAAGATGTTCCTTATCAAGCTTTATCTTTTATCAAACATCAATCCAAACAATCAATATCAGTTGAATCTACCTTGCACTTCAACATCACATCAACTCATTCCAAAAAACATTGTTCCAAACCGAGCTTCAAAAGCTTGATCAATCTTATCCAATCAATCCATCATCATCTCGGGATATCCTTCACAATCATCGTGTTGCTTAACACTATCCTTGCATTGTTGTGTATCCTCTGTAAGGAAAATCAGATGCGGAAAACAATTCTCCTAACGTCAATACCTTAGGAAAGAATGTAGATACACTTTAAAATTTACAATTACAATCCAATTAAGATGCACTAAGAAACAGACAATAGAAACAAAGTATTTGACAATCACACATGAACACTAGATATACGTGGGAAAACCCTTACGGGAGAAAAACCCACCACACCAAGAGAAATCACTTTGTATTACAGTAATGAAATTACATACAAATTCCAGACTTGTCTTTCTGGTGTCATTATACAGCAGCATTCACCATTAACATTCTTGTACAGGATTCTTCACATTACAGACCACAGAATTCATCCACTGACATAATCACTCATCAACCTGTCGATTCAACCAACCGATTACAAACTGTAATCACAGAGTATATCCATGTCGAAATCTGTGTATAGAACTTCTTCACAGAACTGTCGCAACTGACTGTCTTCCAACTGTTCCCATTTGGCTCCTCCTATTCATCCATGAAAATCCACATAGGACGGTCTTACTCGGTCAACAGAATTCGCAATGTACTGGCATCTTGGTGAGACACTAACAGTGTCTCACCGATGCCACATAGACTTCATATCAATGTCACCAAGAGACTCTATTATTGCTAAGATGTTCTATCGAGCTCCATGAGTTACACCGAGTCACCAAGCAGTCGCCCAGACCTATCGCATTCGCCAGGAGACCATAGCGAGTCACCAAAAGGTATATCAAAGACACAAGTCATATCGAGCTCCAAAGGATAGTCAGCAAGACATACCGATATCACCAAGAGGTTTCTCCGAGACATAAAGGTTACCCCAAAGTGTTCACACATTGCCAAGATATTTCCCTTCACTAAGAGAACATACTGATCTCCATATGTTACCCCAAAGACTCTTCATCATCGGCAAGACTCATCAAAGTCACTGGGACTTCTTACCGAGACCTTTGTGTTCCACCGATGACAAACATTTTCCAAGAGCTACACTGAAGACTTCAAAAGATGTTCCTGTCGGTGAGACCTTCAACGTTCGCTGAGATGTCTTCCCGGGATCCTTGAGTTACCCCGATAGCCATCGGCTATCGGCAAGACAACCTTTAGTCACTAAGATGTTTCTCTTACCACTTTTGAGTTACTCCGAAGAATGTATGAATGTTTCCCTGTCGGCGTGACCTTATCCGTTCACTGGGACTTCTTAGTGAGAACCCTTAACTATCCTGAAGCCCATGGTCACCAAGAGTCTCCCCAAAATATGATTGAATGGCCTATCGGCCAGAGGTCTCCCAAGCACTATGAAGTCATAACGAATACACTATGTCACAGCGATAGACTCCACAATGCAACCTTTCGGCAAGACATTTGCAAGGTCACAGCGACCTGTACAAACCAAAATGAATCAAGCTGCTAGTCGACCAAACAATGAAGATGTCACACCGACTTGTCTCTAATGGAGGTTTCAGCCTGTATAGTTTGAGGCACATATTTCCAACAATCTCCCACTTGACGAAGATCATACAGGAACCTCCAAAGCACATCATAACTTACTAAAAATCATGGGCACTAAGGCCCATTGAACTGGCACACCACCTGAACTTATCTGTGCTCACTGACTTCGTCAATGAATCTACAACATTTCCAGAGTATCAACCTTTTCCAAACTAACATTTCCATCCTCAACCATATCTCGTACGAAGTGGTACTGTACATCAATATGTTTCGTCCTAGTATGGAAAGTAGGGTTCTTTGCCAAACAAATTGCACTCTGACTGTCACATAAAATAGTTATTTCACCTGCATCAAAACCAATGTTAGAACACAAACGTTTCAACCAAATTGCTTCTTTACAAGCATGAGTAGCTACCATGTATTTAGCCTCCATAGTGGACAAAGCGACTACAGCCTGCCGCTTGCTCATCCAACTCACTGCACCACCATTCATCATGAATATGTATCCACTGGTGGATCTCCTGCTGTCAATGTCCCCTGCCCAATCAGAATCTACATAACAACGAATGCTAAGAGTCCTCTATGATTCAACCGAATTCTCATGGTAACACAAAGCGAAATCAAGTACCCTTCAAATATCTAAAGACTCTCTTCACAAAGATCCCAATGTGTTCTTCCGGATTAGCCATAAATCACTAAGTACTCCCACTGCTAGTAAATGTCTGCTTGTAGGTGACCATTGCATACATAAGACCGCTTAACACCAGCATAAGGTGGTAATCGGTCATGTCCTCCATCTCAAAAGAGATTTTGATAGTCCTCAAAGATAGCTTCATTCCATGCATGATGGACCACTAGCTATTTGCAATCATTCATACAAAATCTCTCAAGAACAGTCCTGAATATTATTTGACGAGCCAAAGCTTTCTATTCTTCCTGTCCCTAGTTATCTCCATCCCCAAAATATACCTTGATGCACCAAGATCCTTCATTTCAAACTTAGTAGACAACTGAGACTTAAGATCAGAAATCATTAGCTTGCTTTTTCCTATGAACAAGATATCATCAACATAAAGAGCAATAACAAGTACTTGATCACTTTCATCTTTATAATATACACAGTGATCAGATTTTGATCTCACAAATCCCAAAGACAATACAAAAGTATCAAATTTCTAGTACCACATTCTAGGTGATCGCTTTAACCCATACGTAGACTTTTAATTTGTATACCGCTTTTTCTTTTTACCTTTTCAACAAAGTGCTCAGTTAGACATATAGATTTCTTCTTTCAAGATCACCATGAAGAAAAATGTTGTCTTCACATCCATTCCTGCTTGACCCTAAGTCATAAGACCGCAAGTGACAAAAGAAATCTAATGGATCGCCTTTACTACGTGAGAAAATATTTCCCCATAACCCATTTCCTCACCTAGGAATAACCCTTTGCAACCAGCCTTGCCCTTGTACTTTTCTACACTGCCACCCAGACCAATCTTTTTCTTAAATACCCATTTGCAGCCAACAACCTTTCTGCCTTTAGGCAAGGGCACCAGACTCCAAGTTTCATTCTTATCTAAAGATGCCATCTCTTCTTCCATGGCTTCCAACCAAGAATCTGAATCAGACATTTTAAATGCCTCTTTCACAGTCCTAGGCTCATCAGTACTAGAAATCAAAGCATAGGCGTGCAAGTAGAATCAATCAATGAGAACCCATACCTATCTAGTTTTTTTCTTTCTCGGGTTGACCTCCTCACTTGTTGAGGCTAAGGTTCTTCTTCTTCAGAACTTTCAGAACTGCTCAAGCTCTCCTCAGTTTCAGGTACATTTTGAATTTCCAATTCCTCTTTCTCCGGTTTAGGAGGAATTATTGCTACATCCTTATTGTTATCTGACTTTGTCTCTGACTGCAGATCCAAAGTGAAAGGTTTTAGCTCACGAAAGATTACACTTCTATTGTATACAACCTTCTCTGTATCAGGATTCCAAAGCTTGTATCCTTTTATGACAGCGCTATAGCCAATGAAAATACATTTGACAGCCTTGTTCTCCAATTTAGATCTTTTCACATCCAGCACATGAGCATATGCCTCACAGCCAAAAACACGAACATGTCTAAGTGAGGGCTTCTTACCAGACCACGCTTCCAAAGGTGTTTTCTCAACAAGAGCAGAATTTGGAGACCGATTAATTAAATAACATGTAGTAGATACAACCTAGCCCAGAATTTCTCCTCCAAGCCAGCACTACTGAGCATACTCGTGCTCTCTCCATCACTGTCCTATTGAACCTTTCAGAACTCCATTCTGCTAGGAGTATAAGGTGCAGTCTTATGTCTTTTGATTCCATGGTCTTTACAGTATCTTTCAAATTCATTAGAACAGAATTCACCGCCATTATCAGTCCTTAAGCATTTTATTTTTCTACCAATCTGATTTTCAACAAGGTTCTTAAATTTCTTAAATCGACTGAACACTTCTAATTTACTTTTCAAAAAATAAACAAATGCTCTTCTTGAATAATTATCAATGAACGACACATAGTATCTTGATTTAGACAAAGAAGGAACATCCACTGGACCAAATACATCCGAATGAATATAATCTAACAAACCAAAAGATTTATGAGGACTGGAATAAAATGAAACACGATGTTGCTTTCCATATATACAGTGTTCACATAATTCAAATTCAAGATTACAATCTTCAAGCCCCTCAACCAGGTTTTTGTTCTTCAAGGTTTTTAAACCTTTCTCTCATATGTGGCCTAACCTATGATGCCAAAGCATAGTCTTCTCTGTGGGAAGTTTTACTTCCATAGAATTTACATAATTAGGGATATTTCCCTCTTTACCTCCATGAGCAGCTTTCAGTGACTTTCCAAAGACACTGTTGCATTGAACAACCTGTGCATCTAGCTTGTACAGGGTACCAATTTGAGCACCTCTAGCCAGCACCATTCAACCTCTATTCATCTTGCAGCCACTTCCAGAGAACGTAACTTGTATTCCAATATCATTCAACATACTTACAGATAATAGATTTCGAGCCAGACTTGGTATGTGCATAACATTATTAATTCCCTTCACTCTACCATCAGGGAATTGTATTCTAACTCTTCCTCAGCCAACAATCTCCAAAGTTGAATCACTCACCAAGTACACCTTCCCACCATCATATTCTTCATACTTTGTGAACCACTCTCTATGAGATGTCATGTGGAACGATGCTCCAGAATCAATCAGCCAAACATCATCTGATGCCTATGTAGCCAAGGCTGCAATGAAGGTGTCACCATCACTATGAGAAGAACCATTATCAGAAGAGCCCTTCTTCTTCTTTTTCTTCTCTTTACAATTCCTTCGGACATGACCAGGTTGCCCACAGCTTCCAAAGACTTCACCTTTGACTTCTTGCTAGGGAGACTTTGATCTCCCTTCGATTTTAATTTGGACTTCTTGTCCTTCTTCTTTCCTTTCTCCTTCAGTAGCAAGAGCTTCTACCATCTCAGAATATTCTTCTCATCTCTTCTGACAGAAAGATGCAACAACATCTTCCATCTTGAAACTGATGTTGTACTCCCAATCGCCATCACCAGATGATCCCATGAGTTTGGAAAAGAACACAATAGAAGCATACAACAATCCTCTTCTTTAGTCTTCACACCAACAGATGTCAATTGAGCAATAGCATATTAAATGCATTCAAATGATCAGCCATAGACCCTCCTTCCTGCATTCTCAAAGAGTACACTTCTTCCTCAGGAACAGTTTATTCACCAAGGACTTCCCCTGATAAATAGACGCCAGTCTCTTCCACAAAGAAGATGCAGTCTTCTCCTCATGCACATTCAAAAGCACGAGTCTACCAAATAGAGCCTATTACCCCTTAGACTTCCTATCCAAGGTCCCAATCTTCTTGCTTCATGCCTATAGGTTTCACTCCCACAAGAATCCAAAGATCACAATCAACAAGAAGATCCTCCATCTTGAGTTTCCACAACTCAAAGTTATGCCATTGAATTTCTCTATTTCAAACTTTCCATAGATACTAGCCATCTTAAACTATAATTAGAAATTGAAAAACTCTACAAGACTCCCACTTAACAGAATTGACACAAAAAAACCCAACGTATCACAAGGATAACACAACCTGGCCAAGCTCTGATACCACTTGTAAGGAAAATCAGATGTGAAAAACAATTCTCCTAACGTCAATACCTCATAAAAGAATGTAGATACACTTTAAAATTTACAATTACAGTCCAATTAAGATGCACTAAGAAACAGACAACAGAAACAAAGTATTTGACAATCACACATGAACACTAGATATACGTGGGAAAACCCTTACAGGAGAAAAACCCACCACACCAAGAGAAATCACTTTGTATTACAGTAATGAAATTACATACAAATTCCAGACTTGTCTTTCTGGTGTCATTATACAGCAGCATTCACCATTAACATTCTTGTACAGGATTCTTCACATTACAGACCACATAATTCATCCACTGACATAATCACTCAACAACCTATCGATTCAACCAACCGATTACAAACTATAGTCACAGAGTATATCCATGTCAAAATCTGTCTATAGAACTTCCTCACAGAACCGTCGCAATTGACTGTCTTCCAACTGTTCCCATTCGGCTCCTCCTATTCGTCCACGAGACTCCACATAGGACGGTCTTACTCAGTCAACATAATTCGCAATGTACTGGCATCTCAGTGAGACACTAACAGTGTCTCGCCGACCCCACATAGACTTCATATCGATGTCTCCAAGAGACTCTATTATTGCTAAGACGTTCTATCGAGCTCCATGAGTTACACCAAGTCACCAAGTAGTCGCCCAAACCTATTGCATTCACCAAGAGACCATAGCGAGTCACCAAAAGGTATACCGAAGACACAAGTCATATCGAGCTCCAAAGGATAGTCGGCAAGACATACTGATATCACCAAGAGGTTTCTCTGAGACATAAAGGTTACCCCAAAGTGTTCACATGTCTCCAAGACATTTCCCTTCGCTAAGAGAACATACTGATCTCCATATGTTACCCCGAAGACTCTTCATCATCGGCAAGACTCATCAAAGTCGCTGGGACTTCTTACCGAGACCTCTGTGTTCCACCGATGACAAACATTCGCCAAGAGCTACACCAAAGACTTCAAAAGATGTTCTTGTCGGTGAGACCTTCAACGTTCGCTAAGATGTCTTGTCGGGATCCTTGAGTTACCTCGATCGGCAAGACAGCCTTTAGTCGCTAAGACGTTTCTCTGACCACTTTTGAGTTACTCTGAAGAACGTATGAATGTTTCCCTGTCGGCGTGACCTTCTCCGTTCGCTAGGACTTCTTAGCGAGAACCCTTAGCTATCCCGAAGCCCATGGTCGCCAAGAGTCTCCTTGAAATATGATTGAATGGCCTATCAGCCAGAGGTCTCTTGAGCACTATGAAGTCATAACGAATACACTATGTCACAGTGATAGACTCCACAATGCAACCTTTCAGCAAGACATTTGCAAGGTCACAGCGACCTGTACAAACCAGATTGAATCAAGTTGCTAGTTGGCCAAACAATGAAGATGTCACACCAACTTGTCTCTAATGGAGGTTTCAGCCTGTATAGTTTGATTCATATCTTTCCAACATCCTCAACAATGTTATCATCATCAATCCATCAATCAGACAAATCAACCCTAGCTTCGTTTTCAACAAAATCCCAAAAAAAAGATAACTGAAATTGTCACAAACCCATACACTCATCAACATCGTGCGAAAAATCCAAAACATCCAAAACACATCAAAATCCCTAAAAAATCCAAAACATCCAAAACACATCAAAATCCCTAAAAAGGTTGAACATTGAAAATCCAAAAATAGTACCCTTGTCGAACTACAAGTCTCTAAGCTTGAATGTATGCAAGTTCATCATTTATTTTCCCTTGAGACACCCTAGGTCAGTCCTTTAGGAGTATGTCATAATAAATTGACAATCCATCAAGTGTTCATATCTCCATCTTCAAATAAGTCGAGTC
Source organism: Sequoia sempervirens (assembly GCA_007258455.2). Lineage (NCBI taxonomy): Eukaryota > Viridiplantae > Streptophyta > Pinopsida > Cupressales > Cupressaceae > Sequoia > Sequoia sempervirens. The sequence continues at coordinate 49,172,333 of VDFB02047230.1, forward strand.
AGTCGAACTACGTGGTCTCTACGTATAAAACATAGGCAAGGATCATCATTGATAAGCCCCCAAGGCCCCTAGGATGGTATTTTAGGTTAGGTTCTTCGTCAAAATATCAGAAAATCCCTAAACATTCAAATATCAAAAAACCCTAAACATTCAAAATCTCAAAAAAACCCAAAACATTTGAAAACTCAAAAATCCCAAAACATTTGAAAATTAAAAAAAAAACACACAAACATTAGAAAACATTCAAAAGACCTAAACAACATCAAATATCTTAGAGAAAACCCTAAACAGCCTCAAATAATCAAAAACATAAACATTCACATAAAATTTCAAAAAGACCAAAAATAGCCTCATAACATTTTCAAAATACCAAAAACATCGAAATATTCCAAAAAATCCAAAAAAACATCCATCCCATCTTGCTTTGACCCACAATAAACCTTCACCCATAATAAATGGATTGTCATCTCCAACCTTTGACAAATCAACTAAAAATCAAGTATCACAAGTCTAAAGTGAACCTAAGTGTCGAAATCTAAAGTCTAGATCATAGGTAAATGAGTCAGTGAATTTTGTATTAAAAGCTTATCATAAAACTCATCCTAATCAAACCATCTGATAACGTGTCCTAAGATACATCCTTCTTGCAATGGACATCAGCATCAAAAATCACCTTAGCTATATTGAAACTGGCAAGAGATATAGATAACACTAATTGTTTGTCTTTGATCTTTTCTTTTGATTTGTCTTATTGACCCATTCCAAGGACCTCTTGATGATGTATATCACAATGATTTAGAGATAAAGGAATGGGGCATCGATCATTATCTTTCATTTGTTGTGCTTGTGGGTATTCTTGTAAAATAATCTTGGTGCATACTTGCTTAGTTGTGTGTAGGGAAGTTGTTTGGAGTAGATTGTTGACTACTATGTTTGCTTTGGTCCAAGATATTCTGAACAACTAAACTACATTTTGATGAGGTTTATGTATGTCAAGATGTGAACAAGAACTATCCTATCTATTTGCATAATCAAATTCCATGTCACTAGATACAAATCCATCTTGGATTTCAATACCATGATGCATCGTGTCTATGTGTTATATCAAAAATAAGGAATGACAGAAAATCTCAATCCCAACATATGAGCAAATCATCATCATCTCTCATCACCATCTCTAAAAAATTCTTGGTGGATAATGGACTTCTTGGACTTCTGAATCGATCTCAAAATCAATGGTCAAATCCATTCTTCTTATTCTTCTATCTTTACTAACATTTCTATCCAAGTATCGAATTTGTGTGATATATCAAAATATACATGAGGCTACCCATGGCCAATGACTGTCCATTCATCATCAAATCTATCTACATCTAGCATATGAGCTTTCTAGTCCTCTTTGAGCTTAATCAATATTGTACCTTTTTCGACAAATCAACCCAAAATTCAAAATTTCTGCCCAATTTCTGGAGGGGACAGGGAACCAACTTATTCCTTTCAATGGGGCAACATGAGGCATCCAAAAATCAGAAAAAAATTATTTTTTAAGCAACAGTTTTAATCTGAAAGGCATTAGTCTTTCAACCAACGTAACAAGTACCTTGCTTCATAGAGGGGAAAAATGTAGACACTTAAAAATCTCTTGAATGATATCATGCACTCGAATCAGGTATACTAACACCATTTCATCCTCGAACCCATCCTCTTTTCGCTTAATTGATTAAATCTTTCTAGCTATTTAATTAATTATGGCATATTTATCTATTAACCTAATTAGGTGAATTCACCCCTTATCATGCTAACATTTCGTCCTATTAAATTAAATACATCAAGTTATTTAATTTAAATCCCTAAAGTCCTCTTATTTAATTAAATAACCCTAAGTTATTTAATTAAATTTTGTATCATATCTCCCTTGTTCATTAAATCATTTATTTAATGAACATCATGTAATTCTTCTAAAATTGCATAATTAACATTGTTTAATTATCCAAATACTAATTATCCCACTTGCAAAGGAATATTCCAAGGGAATATTCCTCCTTTGCACATTCCTCCAAAAGGAATATTCCCATGGAATATTCCTTCCCCTTTTGCACATTAGAACTTTGTTTTAATTTGCTAAATATCTATTTCCCCTCACCCATGAGAATATTCCAAAGAATATTTTCTCTCCTCACTCATTTGAAAAAGGGGAATATTCTTCTTCTTAACAAACTTACAAGACTTCTTGTGCAATTTTTGAGTGTGTTTTTTTGGAAGAATGTGGACCCTTGATTCTTTCCTTGATCCATGTGATCATTGATTCTCATTCATTGATGAGAATCCATAATCCATGTTTCATCTTTTCTCCATCCTTGACCATTGATTAATCTTTTTAATCTTAACCCTTAATTTATCATTTGTCCTCCTATAAAAAGGTCACTACTTAGAGACAAATAGATCCATCTTTTAACAACAAACTTTTGTTGTTAAAATCATTTGCACTTGCACTCACATTCAACATTATTTTAGCTTAATTTACTTGCATATTAGCTTAGCTTCCATTAATGGCTTCCATTATAACATAGATGCATCCATTTAGTATATGGTGTAATTAGGGTTTTAATCTTTTTAGTTTAAAATCCATTTAGATTAGCTTTGAATACACCCATATCAATCATCTTAGCATAGATCATGTTAAAATAGCTTGCATCCTGTTCATTTAGCTTGAAATCATGTTTCATCACACATCTATCATTGGTTTCGTCAATTCTTTTCAATAGAATCGATTGAAACAAGCTCATTTATCCATGGGATTGGGAAAGGGTCATCATTCCTCATCAATGCAACACCACTCCCCTAATAGGATAAGTTTCATTGGATTAGAATAGGTGTTTCTAAAGCTTTCGTAATTTAATATGTTAAGTTTTAATGGATTCCTAGTTTAGTTTTATTGATTGATCTTATTGGACTGATGTTTAGTGGCATAATTATGCTTTGAATCCTCATGGATCAAGTGTAGTTGGCCATTACTAAATTTTTCGGTCACAATAACAAATTGGGTAACTCTTCGAACCAAATTCAAAGAAAGGTTTAAGCCTATTGAAGATGCTCATGCCTTGTTGGCTCAACTTACTCAAATGAAGAAGGAACCACACAAACCCATGTGTGAGTTCGTGGCTAAGTTCAACAAATTGAAAACTAGAATTCCAGTTGTTGCTCAACCTATAGTTGAAATTTTGAATTGATTCTTCATCAGTACTCATTTTCCCGACATGATTTTTCTCCTATGACGAGTGGTTCCAGCCACTCTTGAAGCTGCTCAAATGATGGCTACTGAAGTAGAGGATGATTTAATCCTCATTGGAAAAATAAGGAATGATCCAAATAGGTCTATATGATAGTCCTCTCTGACCCAACCTTCTACAAGCACCACAAATCCCATGTTGCAAAAGCTAGCAAATGAATTGCTAGCTCCCAAGAAGAAAATTCTCAAGGTTTTTCTATTCCTTCATACAAGGATGTTCCAAGGAGAACTTATCCAAATGCTTCAAATTATTTTATACAAGTATTTTAATTAAGGTTCACTACAGTTGTATCAAAGCTTAGATCTTGTCATCCTCTAGAGTAAATCACAAATTTTTGATGCATTTTAGTGAAATAGATATCAAGTATCAAAGAAGGGAGCAAAGAAAGTTGCGAGAACAAGATCCAAAAGAAGAAATGGTGGGAGGAAGAGAAAATTAAAATCTAATAGCTGAAGAAAAAGAAGATTTATTCCATGAAATTATGATTATATTACATCAAATATACAATAGATTGATATATCTAATGGTACAAATGCTACACGTTATAAAAGACTTGAAAAGCTCAAAGATAGCAAAGAAATTCCAACAAGAAGTAATTATTATCTACCAAAATAATATATCTAGGACTAACATTATGCCAAATCCATCAAAACATGTGTTTTTATATAAAGAGGAAAAGGAAGAAAAGTGCCTGAAGAATATCCTATAGATGGATTTGATAAATTCTTTGATGAATATTAAGGTAAATCTAAAGCTTTCAAAAATCTGGTTTTTTTGTTAATTACCTTTATATCATTATGTATAGGATTGAATTTGCACCTCTTAAGCAAATTCCCCTTTCACATACCCTCACCTTAGAAAATAAAATCCGAAGGCGAAATTCCACATCACTCACCTACCTTCTATCCACTTAGTGTTTGTCCCGTGTGTCGATGAGAGAATATTTGTCGAGGATGAACGCACAGCGCACAGACGTATGTGCGTCATGCTACCATCTCTGATGGATTCCTACGTCTAAAGTTGGAAAAGGAGTTACACACCTGATTGGAGCCGAATTGTAGCGTCCCTGTTCAACCAACTGACCCAAAAATTCCTTATTCCTTCTCATCCCACCTTCAAAAACATCCATTCTCACCTCATTTCATCCTCTGGCACATCCTCTAGAAATATTCTACACATTCTCATTCACTCTAGCATCATTGTAGCAACTTTTAAGCTCCATCAACTCCACATTGCAAGTGTGAAGGCTATCATAGAAGTTGTGGGCTTGGAGTCTTACGAGACCTCCCTTCATCACCATTACAGCTATGTTGAATTTTCCAAGTCCATACCATGTATTCTCCTCCATTGGCTAGTGAGATTTTGGGTGGAGGTGGTAACGCTTCACTCCTCTCCTTTGTGATTTGATGGAGTAGCATAGTATTGTTTTGTATTGTTCATTGCAATATTTCTTTCCTTCTACTTTCTTTATCGCATATTCTACTCTGTTGCTTTTTGGTTGTCTGTGGAGGTGGAAACACCAAAATGGGGGTCTAACTGAGGCAGGCCCCTATGTAGCCCCAAAAATTTTCCCTCTTTCTTGTGTGTAGGTGGACGTATGTGTGGAGCTAGCTAGCGAATCAACACTTTTGTGACATTATCTTCATCACCTTAGCTTTCATTTATTTGCTTTATCATCTCCATCTCTATTTCTCGTACTTTCTTATTATGTTTCTCCTGTCAAAATCAACTAGCTAGGTTGTCAGTTAGTTTTTAGGTAGTCTTTAATGTATTTCATGTTTTTTTATCATACGGATGCCAACGCACCACTCTGTCATCCCAAAACTACATTGTCGTCCCCTGTCAGAGTTGTTTGAGGTATAGTACCGACTCCAAAAACCAACTTGCCTAGCCTAAATCTAAACTCTAGGTTTGTAGAGTGATAGAAGTACTATATAGTGCTCTTTATTCTTTATCCTCACCCCAAGACATCCTTTAGAGTGAGGTAAGTTAGGGTATCCCTCCGCTATCAGCTCTTCGTGACCTAGGGCCTTGACGTGGTCGGTCCCCCTCTCTTAAATTTTTGGTGAACCTGATGTGAACAACATCTACCCATTTGTTTATGTTGAGACTTGTCCCTCAAGCCTTGAGGTTGTTAAAACGCTGAGTGTTGTGAAGGTTTATGAGCATCACAACCCAGTCCACAACTTTTGGGTATGTTGTTAGACAAAGCATGCAACACTTACCAATGGAGAAGATGGTCACTTCTAGTTTCACCTCCAGTTTCTCCATAGGTTTGGTTAATGAATTTACCACTGGTTTTCCTACAAGCTTCACTAATGAGATGGGTTTTGTAGATGATACCACTCGCATTCCTACTCCTCCAGCATCCCCCATGGCTTCATCCATGGATGAGGATGAGGTTGTGCATGTCCCTGTGGAAAACCTTTTGGAATTGAATAATAGGTTACTAAACCTTGTGCACCATTTGGAGAGAGCACTAAACATGGTGAGAGCCACTAGGTTTACTAGAAAATTGAGACATTTTTTGGGAAAGGGGCAGATAGGCATAGAATTCTTACATGGCCTTGTCGATCTAACTAAATCTTATGTCCCTTCGTATAGGCCTAGATCGGGTACCACCCAAGGAGAATTGCTCAATACTTATGAAAAAAAATAGGCATTTCAATGCCTACCACATCTATATGCATGGCCAAAACAAGGCCCTCGATCAATGTATCTTCTGCTTCTCAAAATCCCCCCACTATCAAGGCAAGTAAAATGCCCCTTGGATTCAGTTTCACCCCTCCTACAACCCCTAGTGGTGGAGGCTCTGGTGGAATGAGTGGCAGTGGTTCTAGTAGCAGAGGTGGCTCTGGTGGAGGCCATGGAGGTGGCTTCGGTAGTGGAGGTAGCTCTAGTGGAGGCCCTACCAGTGATGGTGGCTCCGACGGCGGTCACGGTGGTGGCTCCGAAGGTGGTTCTGAAGGTGGTTCTAGTGGTGGTGGTTTTGGAGGCTCCACTAGTCCTTTTTCATCTAGTGACCTTGTTTTGAATACCCTACTTAAGAATATGGGTCTTATGCAAAACCAGTTGGCGAGTCTCTCCCAAGCTACCTCAACCCAGCCTATCTTTCAGCCCTTTTTTTGCAATAGTTCATTTTTGGTAGCAATCTTAAGAACTCCCTTCCCACAAGGAATGGAGATTCCCAAATTTAAGAAGTATGGCAACAAAGGGGGCCTACAAATGCATGTGTTCACCTTTAATTCCATGTGTACAAAATTCTTCCATCATGACACGTTGATGGAAAAATTATTCCCTCGATCTCTTAAGGATACAACACTTGAGTGGTATTGTTCCTTACTTGACAACTCTATATTCTCATTTGACCAACTTGTAAATCAGTTTCTCCAACATTTCCAAGCCAATATCAGACCGAAGATGACCTTTTCGGATCTCGTCTAATGCAAGCAAGGGGATAATGAGAATATCATTGATTTCATAGCACAGTATCAAGCGCTCTTTTCTCAGATCTCATACCCGCTGCCTGATTCTAACATGCAAAAGGTATTCATAGGGAACCTACATAGACCTTGGTAGGAAAAGTATTCCCTTATAAAATACCCTTCCTTCGCCCACTTGTGTGTGGCGTTATGAGAATATCAGTTGACGGTAGTTCAGTTTGTGGGATCTTCCTTGTGCTCCCATTCAAAAGGAAAATATATTATATCAATCTCAGGAAAGGCAAGGTTGTTGCGAATGTATTAGCTGCAACGAATGATAACAACCTTAGGTGCAACAAAAATTTCACAAAGTTAGTAGACGCTTATTCTTCCATCTTGTAGAAGTTGTTGAAGGATAAGATCATAACCTTGGAGAACCCTCGACCTCTCAAGGAACCTTACCCTGATTGGTATGATGTGAATTCCTTTTGTTAGTACCATCAAGTCAACGGACATGATACCAAACATTGTATGTGCCTGCTTCACGAGATATAGGACCACATTGAGAACAATATTATTCATCTCAATGGGAGTAAACAAAATACAAATAATTTGGTGGCAGAAGAAAATAGTCAGTTGCAGATATACACAGACCCATTTTCATCACTTTCTACCAACTTAATTATTGATCCCTTTGATTCTACCACTCAGCTCGAGGTGTAGGTTAACATGGTCATGATTACTCCTTCTCAACAACCTACAATCAACTCATCGGACGTGACGCTCACTTTGTAGGATGTTCCCTTAGATAACAAGCCCTAATCTCCTCTCTACATTCTCACTTGCCTCAAGGGGAATATTGTGATAGGGTTCTTAGTTGACCCCACAAGCCAAGTGAATGTTATTACAGAGGAAACATTGTGGTTAAATTCATTGCAAAGGGAGGAGTATGAAGAAAAAAAATCTACCATCCTTACAAATGATGGCCTCTCACTTAAGTCATATGGCTCAATAACTCTTTTTGTCCTAGTTGGACCCAAGACTGTGAACACAACTTTTGATGTTATCCCAGAATCTGATTTGTTTAGGGAAAAGTTAGGCATACCTTTGCTGGCTTCCATGAACAAAATTGCTTCCATCATTCATAAGTTTTTAAAATTCTCCCATGAATGTGTTGTGCACGTTGTGCATGACACTGGATACCAATCGTTAGTGTCCTATGGGGGCTACTCATTGAATCATTTTTGGCCCACCCCGATCGGTCCACTCCCCCCAATAACAAACCTACTTTACCAAAACTATGTGAAGTATAAGACCGGGGGAAAAGGACAACCAAAATTGACCCTTCTGGGAGTGCAGCAACAAGTTGCTTCCTCTTCTTGAAAGGGAAAGAAGAGGCCTACACATCCTCAAGGTGCCTCTTTCACTCCTCTTTCTAAATAAGAGTTTTGGATGTCTACTTTTGGATTCTATATGAGAATTTTGATGGTGCCTAATTGGCGCAAGGCTAAGATTAGGATATTGGATCTTCCTACTGTGCCTCCTAGACCTTGGTCCTACCTAAACGGTAGAAGGAAGGGTCCATGCGGGGAATCCTCTATGTCTCTGCCTCTGCGGCCTCCAACTGCGCCTTCTCCTAAAGCAGTGAATGGGAAGAGGCTCACCACCGAGGTGCTAAAGCTTACTCCCCCTGTGGTTTCTCAACCTCTTCCTCCTACTCCCATTTAGGAGTCTGTCCCTCCACTGGAGATGGCTATGATGGACACCCCTATGGTTGAGCAGGAGCCTTTTGTTCCTTCACAGCACCCAGCCTCTAGCTCAAAGATTTGTAGAAATTTCCTTGCACATGAGTGCAAATTCCGGTGAAAGGCTCTGGTGGCTAAGCAGGCCACTTTACATAGAAAGGAAGAGGAGATGACCACCCCTACTTCAAGGCCTCTTGATGTTTCCTCCTCTCTCCTCCCCTTTGCTTCTATTCAGTCGAGCTCAATCTCGCTTCCGGCTCTTGCTATGAGTGTGAGTCTACCTGACCCCAAAAAGGTGCAGGTGTTTATCACTCCTTGGGTTGATCCGCCCTTGTTGATTTCCCTTCTGCACATCCTGTCACTCCCTAAACCCATGGACATGTTGAATACCTCGATGGTTTCCTCCACGGTTTTCTCCTCCTCTACACCTCTCACCTCATCTATGGGGAGTTCACATCCTCCGACGAAGTAGAAAGTGGAGGTTGGCCCTTCTAGCAATGGAGGGTGTAAGAGGATCCCACCTTCTCCAAAGGGTGGTCTTGTGCTAGTTTGTTTTGTCCTAGTAACATAACAAGATTTTGCTTCTCCTAAGTTTGTCACTACTCCTAAGTCACCCGATGAGCCAAGCAGTGAATCTTAGGCATCATCCTCCTCGTCCATTGAGGTACAACATGGAACTTGTGGAAAGTTCATGTTTAACTCTCTGGACGAAGTTCCAACTTTGTCAATAATCTTCGCAAAATCGCTAACCATAGCTCCCTAAGAGCCTAGTGGAGAAGACCTTGTGGGGCCTTCTTCCTTACCCCTTGTTGCGGGAGGGTCAGAAGCTCCTCCCCTTAATATTCCACCACTACAAGCTCATCCTCCTTCCCCTTATAATGATCTAGATTGGGAAGCAGATGACCTCTTGGTCAATGAGTGCTAGGGGGAGGCCTCTTCTTTATCTTTAGATTAGATGTGTGTGTTGTGATGTGTTACCCCAAGCTTCGGTTATGTGTTCTTGGATGACCCTTGTCACCCTTGTTGATGCTTGGATACAAGAGTGGTTTTTGTGTCGTAAACCTTCTCCTATTTGTATCATCATTCTTCCTTTGTTGTGTGTTTTGATTTTTGGAAAATTGGGGACGATACAAAGTGTTGGGGACATTTAGGCATCCCTTCCATGTTGACCCATTTTTTTTTTTTTATTCTCCTTCTCATGCATTCTTCACATGGTCTGATATAGTAGGGGGTTGATGACAGTTCATTTATATACTATTTTTACTTATATATATTTATGAGCAGTTCTGACCCTGAAATATCAAATCACCCCTGTGTCTCTTTTTCATGATATTTATCTTCACTCTTTTATCTTTCTCTCTTCTTTTCTTGAGTTGTCCCTCATATGTGTGATAACGTCGCTTTTACAATGTTTTGACTTTTCAAAAAATGCATTTATTGCCAACAATTTTTTTCTTGAAAATCCTCACAAGATTTTTCAAATATCACATTCTCAACTTGGACCCCTGGCAGAACATGTTTCCTTCATCATGGGTTCGTAAAGAAAGAACTTGAGAATTCTCCTCTGAGGTGGGAGTAGCTTTTCCTACAAGAGAAGCCTCGTCCTTCCCCTCATGAGGGGGCATCTTCTTCCTTTCGAATTCCTTGATGAAGTGAACATCTTTCAAAAGGATCCCTTGATGATGAATTGATTTGAGAAAAAACGTCTCTTTAGCACTTTCAAACAATGCGTCCCTTGAGTGGACCCCTCTTATTTTGAAGGGTTCTTGAGGGACCCCTTTTAAATCCTTTTCAATTTTTTGAATTTTTGTGTGACTGTCTACTTGTTTTCCTACGTGGTTGCTTTGTTTTCTGGCATGTTTTATCTATGGATTAGCATGTTTCTTTGTAGGTACACCTGTGAAGCCGCTTTCCAGTCTGACTCTGCGAATTCCCCTTTGGGATTCCTTCATGAGAGATAACTTGGTGGTTTCCTTCTTGCAAGCCTATAAGGTGCTTACTTCACTGGGCTTCCTTCATGAGAGAGAACTTGGGGGTTGCCTTATTGCAGGTTTATGGGCCTGTAAGATGCTTTCATCCTACGGGATTTGTACATCATTGGTCTAAGGGACTTCAGTGTACTTTGTTCAACTTCATAGTACTATAGGGATATGGAGTCCTTTTGTTCAAAACTCCCCAAGGAGAGTACCTATGGAGTCCTTTGCCTACCCTACACTTTCAAGTTCACCAGATCACGGTCTAATTCCTTGACTGTTCAAGTATAGATTTCTAACCCTACTAACTCTTCAATCTACTTTATCGAACGCTCATCAATATGTGCGCTTGCTAAAGTGGGGGAAAAATGTATAGGAGCGAATTTTTAACTCTTAAGCAAATTCCCCTTTCACATACCCTCAACTTAGAAAATCCAATCCGAAGGAAAAATTCCACATCACTCACCTGCCTTCAATCCACTTGGAATTTGTCTCATGCGTCGGTGAGAGAATATTTGTCGAGGATGAACACGCGACGCGTGGATGTATATGTGCCACACTGCCATCCCTGACAGATTCCTGCATCTAAAGTTGGCAAAGGTGTTACACACCTGATTGGGGCTGAATTGTAACATCCTTCTTCTACCATCTGACTTGAAAATGCCTTATTCCTTCTCATCCCACCTTCAAAAACATCCATTCTCACTTCATTTCATCCTCTGGAACATCCTCTAGTAATCATCTACACATTCTCATTCACTCCAACATTTTAGCACTTCATTTTGTGAGCATTGCAGCAACTTTGAAGCTCCATCAACTCCACAATGCAAGTGTGAAGGTTATCATAGAAGTTGTGGGCTTGGAGTCTTGCGAGACCTCCCTTCATCACCGATGCGGCTGTGGTGACTTTTCCAAGTCCATACCTTGCATTCTCCTCCATTGGCTAGTGAGCTTTTTGGGTGGAGGTGGTAACATTTCACCCCTCTCCTTTGTGATTTGATAGAGTAGCATAGTATTGTTTTGTAATGTTCATTGTAATATTTCTTTTCTTCTACTTTATTTATCACATATTCTACTCCATTGTTTTCTGGCTATTCGTGGAGGTGCAAACACCAAAATGGGGATCTAACTGAGGTAGGCCCCTATACAGCCCCAACAATTTTCCCTCTTTCTTGTGTGTAGGTGGACGTGTGTGTGGAGCTAGCTAGCGAATTGATACTTTTGTGAGATTATCTTCATCATCTTAGCTTTCATTTACTTGCTTTCTCATCTCCATCTCTATTTCTCGTACTTTCGTATTCTATTTTTACTATCGAAATCAACTCGTTAGGCTGTCAGTTATTTTTTAGGTAGTCTTTACTGTATTTCATGTTTTCTGATAGTACAGATGCCAGTGCACCCAAGAGATGTCAGTGTACCACGTTGTTGTCCTATAACTGTGTTGTCCCTGAACAAAGAGTTGTCTGAGGTACAGTACCGAATCCAAAAACCAGCTCGCCTAGCCTAAACCTAAACTCTGGGTCTATAGAGTGGTAGAAGTACTATATAGTACTCTCCATTCTCGATCCTCACCCCAAGACATCCTTTAGAGTGATTTAAGTTAGGGCAGCCCTCCGCTCTCGGATCTCTGTGACCTGGGGCCTTGATGTGGTTAATCCCCCTCCCTTACACATTAATAGGATAAGTTCTAATATATGAACCCTAAATGGAAACAAAATTAATGGAAGGATATTACTACAACAAAGGTTGTTAAGTTGAATTCCCCCACTCTTGATGGTAATAAGAAGATTATTGTTGAAGCTTGGTTATATAAATTACACATATTTTAATATTATTCATATGGAAGAGGAATATTTCATTCAATTTGTTACACTATATTTGGAAGGTTTTTCTCATAATTCGTAGCACCATGGGTTGGTCACACAGGGACATAGCCTTGTGTAAAAAAATTAGTATTTCAATCTGTGCGAACCCTTTTCCTAGTACCTGCAAAACAACATGAATAAACAAGTTAGACAAGGAATTACAAGCCAAAAGAAGGATTCCCCATGAAATCCATTTACAAATCAAACTAGGAATGAAAATGATGAAGAACACAAAGAAAATGATAAAAACTAGATTTAATCCTAATTTAATTAGCAAACACTTGATCCCATGGGGGAATTGGTGCCAATTTGATGTGAAAATTGGCCCTTTCCCAATCCCTATGATGAAATCTTGATGTGTTGAAGATGATGTTGATCCACTTTGACAAAAGATGAGAACTCCAAGCCAAATCTGCAAAAAGCCTAGCTAGGAATTTGAATGATGGATGGAAATAGCTAAGTATTTTAGCATGGTAACTTTGCTTGGATTGTGGATGATGAAATGAGGAGAGGAGCTCTTCATTTATAGGATTTCAAGATGGATGAATGCCCAAATTTGAGCAATGTGGCATTTATAGGATTTTAAGATGGATGAATGCCCAAATTTGAGCAATGTGGGACTAACATTCATCCAATGATATGGTGCGACTTGTCAAGCTATGAATGGATGATGGTTGTGCAAGATTTGGGGTTTGTGCCAATAAATGCCAATATTTGAAATTCAAATTTGTTGAAATGACATGTAAGAGGGAAGGGAAAATGCAATAAATGCTACTTGGCTCAAAGCAAAGGACATGTAAGAGGTTTTAAATGCCTTGTTGGATGTACATGTTGACTTGGAATTTTTGAATTCAAATTGAGAGAATATTCCAAAATATGCCTTGTGAGGAAAATAGAGATTTAATAAATTAATTAAATCTATTTTCATGAGCAACTTGCATTATCTAGAGGATGTGACATGAGATGAGGTTAAATTAATCAAGGGTTAATTAATTTAATAGGAGATTAGATGATGTGACTTATTTGACTTAGATTTATGGATTTATTTAAATCGGATAAGAGAGGAATATGATGAGGCTAATTAAATAAAGATTTTGATTTATTTAATTAAAAGGATGGTGTTAGATTAAATCAAATAAGGTTTTAATTTATTTAATTTAATGGACAGACTTTAGAGATTTAATCAAATAAATTGATTATTTAATTAAATAGGGATAATTAGATCAGATGGATTGATTTAATTAACAGAAGGAATGACTTGATTCAGATAGAGTGATTTATTTAATCAAAAGAGGATATTGATGAATTTAATCAGATAAGGGAATTTGATTAAACGGTTAGACCGAGGGATGATTTAGGAAGAAACGACGTTAGTAAGTCATGATCAGATGCATAATGTCAATCAGTATATTTTCGATGTCTACATTTTGCCCCTCTTTGAAGCAATGCACTTGTTGCGTTGGTTCAAAGAATAAATGATTTCGATATTTAAAACTTGCCCCACTGTTGCCTGGCGAGAGAAATATGCCAATATAATGCCCCCTCGAGAGATCAGACGAAAATTTCAATTTTTTGGGTGATCTCACGAAAAAAGGGTAACAAAGTTCCCGACATGTCTGAAAGGGGCCCGAGAGGCTAAAAACGTGTCTAAATGCAATAAAACAATGAAAAACAAGCCTCACACGGACGAAAATAGGTTCGGGGGACCAAAACCCTAGCCAGCGGTGCTATAATAGCGTCACTCGGTGTTTAAAGTACACCACTAATTGCCTTTTTGTGCCACAGCGGCGCTGTTTAGCACCGTAGCAGTGCAATTTGGAGTTTAGAAACTCTGCTGCTGGGCTTGGGCTCAACTTGGACTCGACGGGCCGGTTTGGACAAAGTGCGTCGCGGTGGCACTCTTTTCATGCAAATTGTGACGCTACATGTTAAAGTGCGTCGCGACGGTTTGATTTAGCTAAATTTCGGGTCCAGCGTTAGAGTTTGAGGAAACTCAAACTATGATGCCTTCACAAAATGCGCCACTGGAGGCGAGCCTGGAGCGTTAGGTCAATATTTTTCCAAAAAATTTAACATGCTGACTTTCCTTGATGCAGGACAGGTCTAGGGAGCTTTATTCTCGGGAGCACCGGTCACAGGATTTGGCGAGCTTCCTACGGGACTTTAGTGACAAAGACCAGGACCGACTGAGAGCTGTTGGCTTATGGCATATTGCATACGCAGTGCCTGTGCACACACACCTCAGGATGCTATCAGCGCTGGCCGAGAGGTGGCATAGTGAGACATCGTCGTTTCATCTTCCCACTGGTGAGGCGACCGTCACTCTGGAGGACGTTTGGCACATTCTTCGATTGCCCATTCATGGTCACCGGGTGATCTATGACATGGAGGAGGGATGCGATTACTATACCTGAGTCCTCGCCACATGAGATATTATTTACTACGAGGGTCAAATCAAGCTGGAGTGGTACAGAGTCATAGCACCTCCCTTCCGTTGGGCTGTTGCAACGATTATTTCAAGTTTGGTTGCCCCAGACAGACGAGGGTGGTATTTCAGTCCAGGCTGGGGATACTACTGGGAGAGGATGGTCCGGGACAGGCCGGTTCAGTTTGCATGGGGACCCGTCCTTCTAGCTTCACTTTACAGGGATCTCCATGAGTATGCATACGTAGATGGTAGAGCGTTGGGAGCTGGGGTGACACTTCTGCATATTTGGGAGTGAGAGCACATCTATGTGCTACGTCCATGGGTCGTTCTGGTTCTGATGGGGGCAGAGGATGCCCTTGTGACACTATACAGAGGTGGTGTGTACTTCACACACACTGGCAAGCATGGGATCCCGTACTGGAGGCAGGTCCTAGATGAGATGCTAGTGTTTACTTGGCGTCCATACCTTGGTTGGCCCGAATGGGCCGACGATGTTTCTCAACTCTTCTATTGTCATCGGGATCGATACATGCAGGGGCAAGAACACACTATGATTGAGAGATACCTGCCCGAGTGCATACAGCATCAGTTTGGGGAGCCACAAGATCGGTCGGATGATGGCTATGTAGCTGTGTTTGCACACAGCATGACACAGGTGTCATGGGAGCCTGGCATTCCTACTGCAGAGGTAGATGATAGCTTTCGACAGCTGGTGTCACAATCTTGGGCCTATGAACAGGGCTTGGCAGATCCGAGCACCACACAGGCCTACAGAGATTGGTTCAGACCTCTTCAGTTGACTGTTCTAGGTGAGGATCCAAAGGCATACAGGGTCAGAGGCAGAGCGAGAGGACGAGAGCGAGGACGAGGACCTAGGGTCGAGATTTGACAAGACCCACCATTGGTGCCCCCAGTCCCACCAGGTTAGGGAGATGTCCACATGCAGGACCAGCAACAGGATCCACCACTCCCACCACCAGGAGCCGAGGGTGAGGACTAGCCTCACGCGGAGCCATGGGTACAGCCAGCAGGGAAGGCAAATGCACGGGATGCCTTGATTTTATAGTTACACGCACAGTTACAGGCAGCGACGGCTGAGAGGGACTAGGCATAGGCTGAGAGGGATCAGGCAGTGCAGCAGAGACAAGCTACAGAGCTACAGGCAGCCACAGAGCTAGGTCGTAGGTAGCAGATTGAGAGAATGACAGCCTCCTCGTCCCAGGGTATAGTGTCAATTGGATCTTACAAGGATGTTATCCGAGAGATAGAGTACTACCGCCGGGCTTACCACAACAATGTACCTAGAGCAGACTGGGTCCCTGAGTACTCAGAACGGGCTAGCCATAGACCACCAAAGGGTCACGGTGACAGGGGCAAGGGAAGCTATTAGGATTTAGGTGTCATCAACCTTGTAAATCCTTTATTTTATTATTCTCCTAAAGTGTTTTGTACATTTACCCATAAGAGGTGAAACTGTTTGACCAACAGTGGTGAAAGAGACTATGTAAATGCAGTGTTACCGTTACCGTTTATCCTTATGGAAAAGGACAAATTAGCTAGGCGTCCCACCTTGGAATCTTCTAAAATAAGGTTGTTGGGTCAAAATAGGATGTTGTAAGAGCATCTAT
Organism: Sequoia sempervirens; assembly: GCA_007258455.2. Taxonomy (NCBI): domain Eukaryota; kingdom Viridiplantae; phylum Streptophyta; class Pinopsida; order Cupressales; family Cupressaceae; genus Sequoia; species Sequoia sempervirens. The sequence goes on from VDFB02047230.1 coordinate 49,188,684, forward strand.
GACATGCATGCAAGTTGTCATAAGATGCTATGACAGTATGACAGATTCCCTATGACAGAATATGCTATTTTTAGACCCCAGGTGCCCATGCATAAAAGATGCCTTATGACAGCTGTAAGAGCATCTGTAAGAGGCTATTTTTGGTATTTTTTGACCATTTCAAGGAGGTAGGCGTGGGTTTTTCTAGGTGGTATTGCTGCCTATTGGTTGGTGAAACCATGGTGGTTTTTATCCTCACAAATCTCTATAAATTGGGGCCTTGAGCTAGTGTTAGAAGAATTCAGTTTTGCAGGGTAACAAGGTGCTACTGGATTTACAGGGAATGATAAGAGAAGTCTATTGCTGCATGTAATATTGGAGATTATTAGTAATATACCTGCCTCTCTTTCAGTGGTGGAGTTTTTTCCCTTCGAGGTTTCTCCACGTAAATCTGTTGTTGCATGTGTTATGATTTTTCTATCTCTCTCTCATTCTTTCTTCACACTAAGGCTAAGGTTAATCTACATATTTCAGATTTTCATTCACACATTTAAGTTCATATTGCAAGCTTTCTTCACCTTGTTTTTCAACAATAGCATCCACGGAGATTGACCTTGATCGAGATATTATGATGTATTTTTTGTGACTTATGGGCTCATTTTTGATAGCCTGATGGGCGTTTTGTACTGATTGACATATATGTACAGTGATCCGATTATTATTCTTTGTACTATGACAGTATCATTGATGATATGATATATGAGCCGATGATGATTTTGATGTGATGCAATGTGTTCTTTTATTTATGCATGAATGGTTTATTTCTATATGCTTTGCAATCATGTTCTATGGATTCATTTATTTCTAATGATGTATGCGTTATGATTTATGACTAATAGATTATTATTATGCTAACCTATGATATGATGTGCAATAATGTTAGCTCTATGATGGTTTATTTTATGCCAATGCAATATGTGAAATGATTTCATTTATGGTATATGCAATGATGTGTGGAATATGCTTAATTATGAGATGATTTATGGATGTATGTAATATGATGCGATGGTCGTGATATGATGCTATCGAAATGGTTTTATGAGATGCAAATGTTATTATACTAAATGATGATGTATGTGGTGTGATGATATGTTAATGCAAAGTGAATTAAATGCTTATTGCTTATGATTATGCAGAAATGGTTATGGAATGCTATATGATGATTTAGATGGTAGTATGAAATGATATGCAAATGAATGTTTATGCAATGATCGATATAATGCCATGAGATGTAATGTAATGGGTAAAATGCGATGATATGGATGCACTTGTTTATATGATGATGAGAATGCGATGTTTCCTATATGATATGCTTATGCGATGCATATGAATTCTATATGATATGCTTATGCAATATGCTAATGATTTCTATATGATATGCTTATGCAATATCATAATGATTTTGTGGATGCAGGATTGATGATGACGATGGTAATGATGATCAATTGTCATAGTACTTTGTTAGCATGGTCAGTAAGGAGAGAAGAAGTCAGTTCAACAAGACGCAAGATGACACAAATGCAGATGATAGTGATGATGATGATGATGATCACTTGCCGAGGAATTGGGATTTTCAAAGGGCCAAATTTTCTTATGTTTGATAACACAAGTGGTACGATGCATCAAGGTATAGAAAACCAGGATGGCATTGTACCCAGTGTGATGGACTTTGACTCGACAATCAGATAGGAGTATTCTTGTTCACGCCTGACATACGGAAACCTTACTAGGATGTATTTCAGAAGTTTAAGACACCTCGGACCAAAACACGGAAAGGTAAACCTATCCCTGCAATAGTCAACAAGTTGCCCTAGACCTCTTCCATACATACCTAACAAAGCAAGTATTTTCCAAGGTTATATTACAAGAGCGTCCAACAAGCACAATAGAAAAAAGATAACGATCATTGCCTCATTCCTATCTCTCTAAATCCGCTGTTTTGGGATATCATCGAGACATCCTTGGAATGAGCGCAAAATAAGATAAGTCCAAAGATAAAGACCAAGTAAACAAACAAACTGATGCTCTTCAATACCGCTAACGGAAAAAGGATGTGTTTTCTAAGATGATAACCGAAACTTATTGCCAAAAGATAATGCCCATTATAGGAAGGATTCATCTTAGGACATGTTAGTGGATGGTGGCACGTCATTTCGTTGATAAGGGATGATTGATATGGGACCATTTTAGATGATGTGTTACCGATACAAAGAGATAACCAACTTGCTTGCTCACTGACTTAGACTTAAGACTTAACATTTTGATATTTCACTTTTAAACCTGCTAGACTTGTTTCTGACTGTTTCACCAAAGGTTGATAATGACGATCGGTTTATTATGAGTGGTGTTTATTGTGGGTGCAAGCGAGATGAGGTGGATGGATTTTTTCTTCAAATAGATGAGGTGGATGGATTTTTTCTTCAAATATTTGGATGTTTTTTATTGTTTTTTTGCAATGTTTTGAGGTTATTTTTGGTGTTTTCAAGATTTTGCAACTGTTTTGATTTTCCAAAATTTTAAATGTTTTGGGGTTTTCTGAGATTTTGACCAAGAACCTAACCTAAGGAATTATCTTAGGGGCCTCGAGGGCTGATCATAGATTAGCCTTTCCTACATTATACACTCCAGAGACCCTCATGTAGCTCTGGATCATCTAATTTTGACCGATTTACGATGGTGATATATATACGACATATAGTCATTTTATTATGACGGGACCTATAGGATCGGACTCTAGTCTCGGGATGACGATCAACTTTGCCTATGTTCAAGCTCGAGACGATGAACCACCGGGCGACTTGACCGATGCATAGATGATGATATATATGATGAGATGTCGGGCTTTATTATGACGACTCTTATAGGATCAACCAACGGGATGATCAAAGATCAACCTTGCTTCACGCCAAGCTCGTGAGATCTATGTAGTTTGGACAAGACGACTTTTGTTTTTTGGCTTTCTTTGAATGACTTTTTGTCCTATTTTTGGATTTTTGATATTCCGATGTTTATGGATTTTCCTCGATTTTGAGATTTTGAACATACAATTTTAAACTGATGAGAATGCAATTCCCTAGCGCGGATGCAATAGACTACTCCGGAGTAAAGGCAAGACAAACCACCTTTGAGGATGGGTTGAGTAGTACTAGGAGGGATCATGATACGAACGCATGACCAAGTTATGGTGTAGATGCGAGTGGATGTGAAATGGATGGAGACCTAAATGCGATGGATGATGGAAGTGAAATGGATGGATGATGCGATCAGTTTGCTAAAGATCCCCGTGGATGGAAAGTGCCATTTTACAAGGCTCGCTTCCCAAGTTTTCACTGGGCTGTACTTGCCCAAAGTGCCAATGGGCGGTTTCTCACTAGAGGATCTATTTTTGATCCTTTTCTGATTTTTGGATTTTTTTATTTTGTTGTCACCAAGACACCTGTTTGCCAGGTTTTGAGATGGGAGCTATTCATGGGCTCCTGTAGACGTTCCCATTTGAGTGTTGATAGCCGATATGCCCCTGATTTATAGCTTGTTGTAACGATGAAAGGCCCTAACCAATTAGGTTCGAACTTGCCTTTACTGTTGGGATTCGGGACATTCTTCTGATTTTCTTTTAAGACCAATTCTTTGACTTGGAATGTCCTGCTTTTGATCTTCTTGTTGTAGCTTCGTTTGAGTCTATTTTGATAGACTTGCAGATGATTCAAAGTGTTTATGCATCTCTCATCTAGTAGCTCCAGCTCATTTAATCTTGACACCCGGTAGTCCTCATCAATGATGAGATTTTGCAATGATATCCGGAGGGATGGGAGCTCGATCTCAATGGGGGGTACGGCTTATGATCCGTAGACCAAGGAGAATGGGGTGGTGCCAGTGGGTGTGCGGATGCTAGTTCGATAAGCCCAGAGGGCAGGATTAAGCTGCAAGTGCCAGTCACGACCTGCGTCATTGACTATTTTCTTGAGGATTTTGAGGATGGTTTTGTTCGTGGCTTCTGCTTGGCCATTGCCTTGGGGATAATACGGGGTGGAGAAGCAATGCTGGATTTTGAATTTCTCACACAAGTCACGAACCTCCTAGTTCTTGAAGGGTGTCCCATTATCTAAGATAATGGCTTGTGGGACATCGTAACGATAGATGAAATAGTTCAGGATGAATTTTGAGATCTGCTTCCTAGTGATATACGTCATGGGTATGGCTTCCACCCACTTTGTGAAGTACTCAGTTGCAATTATGATGAACTTATGGCCATTGGATGAGGTGGGTGTGATTTTTCCAATGAGATCGAGGCCCCATTGCAAAAAAGGCCATGGTGTGACGATCGGGTGAAGCTCTTGAGCTGGAGCATGGATGAGGTCCCCATGCTGCTGACATTGTAAACACCTTTTAGCATGATCATGCGCTTCTCTTTCCATTGTGGGCCAGTAATACCCTATCCTCAGCAGTTTCTTGGTGATGGTCATTCCACTCGAAAGGGTGGAGCCATATTGTTATGAACCATTAGAGTAGAAGCTAATGCCTCCTCAAAGATTTTAAACAAAGGTGGCAGGTACCTTCTATGCTTCTACTGTATAAGGTATCACCTAGGATCACAAATCTAGATGCTTTTTTGATAAAGGTTCATTTTAGGCCCGATGGTAGGTCACTGGTATGACTCCTATGCGAAGATATGTGTAGATTTCATGGTACCAAGGATCACTAGGACCAACGATTTCACACACATATTCTGATTCTGGTACCTCGAATGTGGGAATGAGAAGCTGCTCAATGAAAAATTCATATTTTGGCATGTTATGAGGGATGTCTAATAGAGACCCAATTGTAGCCATGGTGTCTGCTGCTCTGTTGTTGGTTCTCAGAATCTGCTCGAATGTTAGGTCAATGAAGTTTTCATTTAGAGTCTCCACCAATTTCTTGTATGGAGTGAGCTTATCATCCTTAGTCTGATATTCATTATTGACCTAATTTATGATCAACTGAGAGTCCCCGTACACCTTGAGAGCTATGATATTCCATTGTACTGCTATCCTGAGGCCTATAGTCAAAGCCTCATATTTCATGATGTTGTTTGTGCAAGGAAATGCTAGTTTATATGACTTCGGTATGCAATCCCCTTGTGGGGTGATGAAGAAGATACCAGCTCCTGATCCATGTGTGTATGAACCATCAAAGTATAGTTTCCAATGGTTAGTTACATTGAGGTTAAAGATGGATTCATTTGGGAATTCTGAGACAAGAGGATTCTCAGAATACATGGGTGCTTCTGCTAGTTGATCTGCAATAACTTGACATTTAATGGCTTTTCTCTCCACATACTCGATGTCATACTCAGACAGTATCATTACCCATTTTTCCATTCTGCCTATGAGCATTGCCTTTGATAGGAGATACTTGAGGGGATCAATTTTCGCAATGAGCTTTATCTTGTGTGCCAACATGTAATGTCTGAATTTTTGGGATGCAAACACTACTGCAAGGCAAGCTTTCTCGATGAATGAGTAATTTAGCTCGTGACCGACCATTTTCTTGCTGATATAGTAGATGGCCCTCTCCATTCCGTTTTCATCATGATAAGCTAGGAGAGCTCCAAGGGCTGTTGTTGTTGCTGACACATATAAGATCAATGGCTTTCTCAGGATAGGTGGCACTAACACTAGTGGTGTCAATAGGTATTCCTTGATTTTGTTAAATGCTTCTTCACATTTTGTATCCCATTTGTATGCTACCCCCTTGTGGAGTAGGTGAGTATATGGATTATGCTTGTCTGCTAGTTGTGCTATGAACCGTTGGATGGATTGAAGTCGGCCTTGGAGGCCTCTCAATTTTTTTAATGTCGTTGGTGCTTCCATCTTGAGGATTGCCTTCACTTTTTCCGGATCCACCTCGATACCCCTCATGGAGACTATGTATCCTAGCAATTTACCTAATTGTACGCCGAAGACGCACTTCTTGGGATTTAGTCTGACTTTGTATTCCTCCAGTCTGTCAAAGATAGCACTTAGGGTTGCTATATGATCTTGTCTTTTTCTTGACTTAGCTAGAATGTCGTCGACATAGTCTTTGACTATTTTATGAATCATGTCATGGAATATTAGTGTCATGGCCCTTTGATAGGTTGCTCCTACATTCTTTAGGCTGAAGGGCATCATGTTCCAGCAGTAGGTCCCCCATGGATAAGTGAAAGTCATTTTATGTTGATCTTCTTTTGCTATCATGATCTGGTTATATCCTGAAAATCCATCCATTAGTGATAGCATCTCATGCCCTGTTGTCATGTCTACTATCATGTCGATGTTAGGAAGCAGGAAATCATCCTTCGGACATGCCTTGTTTAAATCTCTGAATTCCATACAGATTCTGATGGCTCCGTCAGGTTTTGAAACTAGTACCAAATTTGACACCCATTCTGGATAATCAATTAGTTGGATAAATCCTACATCTAGCAACTTTTTGAGCTCCATTTTGACTAACAAAGCGATTTGAGGATGCATTTTTTGAAGCTTTTGTTTGACCGGCTTTGCTTCTAGATATACTGCTAAATGATGGACCACTGTCTCTAGATCTAGCCCTGGCATGTCAGCGTAACTCCATGCAAAGTTTATTTGTCTTTCCTTTAGGAATGCTGCTAGGAGTTCTTGCTCTTCTGATAATAGTGATTCCGCATAAAATGTGATATGCAGCCTCCTCTGTTCCTAAGTTGACTGGATTGCATTTTTCAGCCAAGACTGCTAACTTCTCCTGATGAATAGCTCTTAAGGGAAGATTGAATCCTTCATCCTCGGGCACCTCAGAGAGGTTTTCACCATTGGATATGTCCTTTCTTTTTACTATTTTCTTGTTAGAGAGTGCCACAGTGTGGTTTTCACTCAAGGACTTGGATATGATTCTTAGTTTCTCACTTTTGTGACTGAAGGATTCAATTGTTTCCCCATAATAGGCGTGTGTTTCCAACTCCATTATAAAGCCTGCTTTATGATCCCCATCTGGAATGTTATCCCTCAATCCCATAAATTCTGAGAGCACCTCATCATTTTCGAATGTATCAAGAACTGGTGGTCCTCGTTGGTCATAGTCGATCAGTTGGGGGTACACTAAACGGATCTCATGATTTGGATGGTCTGCTTCAAAGGAGAGGGTGCTAATCATACACAGGGTGGTGTCCTCGAATAACCTAGGTAGATTGGTCAAGGTATCTTCATCATTGCTACTAATATAGGGCTCAGTTATGAAATTATGTGTAGGGACTATTGGTGAGTGTACTTGTACTAGTACTGGCTGAGGAGAAACATTAGCCGTTCTAACTAGGGTACTTCAGCCACATATGGTTATGCTCAGAGGGGTACATCCAAGAACAAGATTTGTTATGGGTCGCGTCTCTAGCATGATAGGTATTATGAGCCCATTGTCATTTTGTACCAGTCTTTGATTTCTGTCATAGCCCATTACAAGCATCATTTGTAGGCCCTTGCTTCTTTCGTCCATTGGTAAATTAGCTGCCGATCTTTCATCTTGATACAACATGTGAGATGGATCTGCTTCAATGACCTCATGGCCAAGGTCTCCCCATCTTGTGAATTCAAGATAGTTTTGAGGATGGGTTTGAGATGTGGATGCTTGATTTTCTTATGGGCGTCCCCGTGATCTAGGAGATTGTGGTAACTCTCCTATCACAAAAGCATTGTTAGGGAGTTTGTAGCTTCCACAACCATCCTCCTGGATGATGAGCTTGATATCAGAGATGGTGGGGATGGCGGGGATGGCGGGTGTCTCTATTGCAAAAGTGGACGCAAGAGTGGCAGGGTCAATGTATGATGTGGATGGGCCCTCATCATTCTTTGGCACTTGGGGGATTTTTTAATACTTGGCTTCAAGATTCTTGCAGTATGAGAACTATTCGGGATCCCCGTGGACGGTGACCTCTTGTCCATTATGTGTAAATTTCACACATTGGTGGAAGGTTGATGCTACGGCTTTCATTGCATGGATCTATGGGCGTCCCAGGAGGATATTATATGGCAATTCGAGGTCCAAGACCTGACATGTGGTTTCCATGAGCGTTGGCCCTACTTGAATAGGGAGTTTGATTGTGCCCTGAGACACTCTTTCTTGGTCGTCGTATGCTCTTATTGTGATGCCCTTACCTTTGTCAATTGAATCTTATGATATTTTCAACTGCTTGATGAGGTTGAGAGAACAGATGTTCAAACCTGCACCTCCATCTACCAGGACCCTTTTGATTTTTCTCTTGTTGACAATGGCTTCCAAGTGAAGTATGCAGTTGTGAGATGGTTGGGCGGGGAAATCTTGGTCAAAGAATGTAAGGAGATTAGGCGTTATGATATTTCTGACCATATCTTGGAATTGGTCTGCATCGAGATCTACAGGGACAGTGGATGAGGCTAATGCTTCCTCAAGGATCTTCTTATGGGCTGATGATATTTTTAACAACTCCATGATGGAGATGTGTGTTGGTGTTCTCTTGAGTTGTTCTACAACATTGTAGCTATGTGGAACGGCTCTAGATGAAGGGATTCTATTAGGTTGGGATGATCCTGCAATGGTGACTTTTCTGCCTCGTGTGGTGACTCCACAATCTTCAGCATGGGTTCCCTTGATGGTGATGACCATGTAGTCTTCATTTAAGGAAGCAACAACTGTTTCATACACATTATTTACACTACCCTTCCCTTTATCATTTTTATTCCCTTTGTTGCCATGATTCGGCATCGGATTCGTGTAGATTTTAAGATCCTGATTTCCTGTGGGTTGTTCCACGTTTATGATTTTCTTGTCGATAAGATCTTGGATGATATTTTTGAGTCTCATGCAGTTGTTCATGGTGTGACCTTTGATTTTGTGAAATTCGCAAAGTTGATTCTCATTGTACCAAGGAGGTTTGACATCAGGTTCTTGGTAGTTCTCGAATGTAGGAGGTTTGATAAGTTTTTCGTCGATCATTTCTTTCATTATGTCCTCCAATGGTTCCCCCAAAATGGCGTATTTGTGTTTTGGATAACTTTTGCGTTGGGGTGGTCCTCTTTGATCATTGAGATTATTGATGGTAGGGTTGTTGTTGGCTTGGTATGTGGTGTGATGAGTGTTTTGGCGTTGATTTTAGATTTGCGGTGCGGGTGTATGTTGGTGTGGACCACTAATGACCACCTTGGCATCAACGACACCATCATTAGTAATGTTCTTTTTTCTTGCCCATGTTCAAGGTTTATCATTGTAATTTGATGGTGGGAAATTGTTTTGTTGTTCGTGATATGACGTTGATTCGGCGGGTTGGGTCACAAGGGCTCTTTCAATGCTGAGCACCTTGGAGATCAATTGTTCATATGTAGTGATAACCTGAACCTTGAGATGGAATGCTAAGTGGCTTTCAAGGTTGGCGATGATTGTGCAGACTTGTTGTTCTTCTGGCATGGTCCACTTGCTCCAATTGGCTTTGGATCACCATCGTTGAAGGAATGAGGCAAAAGATTCATTCTTTCCTTGTTTTAGAGCGTATAGTTCTTCGAGACTAACATCCATTGAAATGTTACATGCGTAGTTTCTAATGAATGCATCCTTGATTTCTTGGAATGTTCTAATGCCTGAAGGTAAGCAAGAGAACCATTCTATAGCAGGACCTGCCAAGCTTCTAGGGAATAGCCACATCAGATAAGTATCGTCATATGCGACTTCCATACAATGAACCTGGAATTCCCTGATGTGATCTTCAGGGTTTCCCATCCCTTGATATTTGTCGAATTTGGGGATTTCAAATCCCTTGGGGAATGGTTTCATCTCTAAGCTCCTATCAAATGGATAGGGACACAAGTTGCTTGGTGGTTTGGTTGTTTGCCCTGATTGAAGGTTGAGCACTTGTTGTGAGAGCAACCTAAGTTGTGTCGTCACATCACTTTGCGGATCAAGGGGTGGGATGAAGGTGTTTTGAGATGTTTGAATCGTGGGTTGGGTGGGTGGATTGGATGGTGCGTTGTTTGATGGTATCTGCATGTTCTGGTGAGCGAAGTAGGCTTCTACTTGCTTTTGTATGAACAATGCTTGTTGTTGGTCTTGCTATTGTTGCGCTAGGATTTGTGCTTATTGTTGTGCTTGTTGTTGCTCCAACAATGCTTGTTGTTGTGCTTGTTGTTGTTCCCACAACGCTTGTTGTTGGGCTGCCAATTCTACTGCTTCCTGCTACTCTTGGTATTGCTTTAGTGCTTGCTGATATGCTTGCACTTGCACTGCTTGTGCAAGAAGTTGTGCTTGTGCTTGTGCTTGTTGTGCTTCTGCTTGAGCTGCTTGTTGTTGTAGTAAAAGTTGTGCTTGAGCGACCCTTTGTGCTTGCAATGCTTGCGCGGCTTGGGCAGCTTGTTGTTGTTGTTGTTGCAATAAAGCTTGGGCTTGTTGCATTTTTTGCGCTTGTAATGCGACTTGAGCAGCTTGTTGCACGGCTTTTTGTTTCTAAACTTGTTGGTATCCTCTTTGAAAAGCAGCTTGCAATGTTGCGTCGTATTGGCTTGATATGGTGAACGTTGGTGGTGGTGGAGGTGGTGGTGGATTTGGAATGGTGGCAAGTGATGATGTTGTGTTGTTTTGGGTGTTAGATAGTGGTATTGATGTGATTGGTCCTTGAGAGACCATGCTTTGTGATGTTAGGGGTGTGTTTGATGATGTTTCCATTGATTGTGCATTTATCGTTTGTTGTTGTGATATCAACGATAAATTTTGTGTGTTTGGTACAATGCTTTGATTGATGGTTGGGATGTAGGCTTGATTGATACTTGGTAGGGGAGGAAGCCCTAAACCAAGGAGCGGTGTAGATGATAATGGCAATGGTGGAAGAGGTGGAAAGGTGAGGGTCGTGAGTTGTTGTGAAAATGTCGTGGTGTCGAATAAGCCCCCTAGTATGAACGTATCTCCCTCTTCTTGTGAATTTGTGAGAAGAGGTGTTTGAGGAGTTGCGTGAAAGAATGATGATGATGGATCGTGATGGAATGTGAGAGGAACATTTTTATGTAATGGGTTTTTGGGTATGTTTTGTTCCAATGCGGTGTTTGCGTCCATGTTTTGATTATTAACAAGGGGATGTGATTGAAGAGCATTGAGGAATGTGTTTCCCTTGTTGACATTTGGTTGGGTTGGAGCAAATGATGTCATGATTTGCGGAATGTTTTGCGTGATGTTTTGGGATGGAGGTGTAGATGAGATGGGTATGATGGATGAGATTGGGGGAAATAATGTGTCCACAATAGTACACATCAAAATCCGAAGGCAACTTGGCCCCTTGTTTTGCTAGTTCAAGCATATATAATGAAGGGTTAAGTCTCATCATGATGTTGATGATTCTATGGTTGTCCGGATTTTGGAGCATTTATGTCATTTCCTCGCGAGACATTCCGAAAGTGAGGTCCTCTCCTTGATTTTCTTCTTGGGGATTTTGTGATGATGAGAGGGTCAATGGATTACTTGATTCTGCTGGATTCATTTTTTTGTTGGTTTGGCTAAGATCACTTGAAGCAGGTGTTTCTTTTTTGGCTTCCATACTCTTCTTGTATTGAGATCTCATTTGAACCATAAAACAAGGATCAATCTTTGAGAATATGGGAGATGAATCTCTTGATTCCTTGGATCGATCGTTATCTTATGTCCCAAAGTATAAAGTTTTAGGATGCCTTGAGGATCAAAGGTGATGATATGATGATGATGTTTAGGGATGAGTGATATGGATGTTTTGGCTTTTGATAAATCTTGAATGAGACACTAGGATTTTTAGGACTTGTGGATTTTGATTTTGATTTTGGATTTTGAGATTTGAGATTTTGTCCTTGATTTTGATTTGGATTTTTTATTTGGATTTTGAACAAAAAGACCCTAAGATGTTGGATGATGATCTAAGGGATAGCTTTGTTCAAAGGATGATAATTTGGATATGTTTGAGGAGAAGGATGCATCTACCCACACCTATTCAAACAAGATGATTGTTTCACTAAGCATATGAAGAAGGATTCATCTTCATACACTAAGCTAGACAAGATGATTTTTGATAACTTTGATTAAGTATATGCAAAAGGATGCATCTACACATACCTAGCCAAAGGTTTTTTTTTGCTAATGTTTTCAAGGATTTCGTTCTCAATGATATTGATGATTTTGATTTTGCCACAAAGCCTAGTATCAAGGATGATTTCAAGATTTTCCAAAAGGTGATGATGAGATGGAATATTTTTTTTATGTTTTGGTGGATGGATGAAAAAAATAGATTTTGATATGTTTTGATCCTAAGATGAACCTAAGAAGGACACTTTGTTTGCCTAGATCTAGGTATTGAAGAGCATACATATGCTTCCTAATGACCTTTGTAACCAAGAAATGATTTCTTTTAAACATTCATTTTCGGATTTCCAATCAATGATTTGTGCTTTGGCATTTGGAGTCTTCAATCACATATGAGAGTTCATTTTTCTTAGCTTTGCTTAATGTCTTTATTTTACCAAAAACACTTTCTTCAATTAGGTTTTCCAACTAAGATGTCTAATGTCTGAATTTCCTCAAACCCCACAAGATATGTTATGTGGAAATTCAATGAACTTAAGGAAAGGGTTTCCTATTGTTTACTTAAGAAGACAAATTGAGATATAATCCAATGCTTAGAAACCTCTAAGGACGTGAATCCCAAGGGAAAGCAATAACATATGGATTGAGTCAATTGTATTTGTCCTCAAAAGGGTTTGAAATTTGGATGATGTTAAGTGTTTGTTTTTGAGATTTTTTCGATCAAGCAATGTATTTTGTAACGTAAGAATAAGTACAATCCTATGGATGTGTAAGACAATATTTGTTGGATTCCCACTTGGACAAGTCCAGCTACACCTATCTCTAGCGAATGGTTAGATGCTTGACCCCACTGGCTCCCCTCCACGGCACTCACTTATACAGGGCAGCCAAGCATCAACACCCATGAAACTCCCATGGCATGCTTTCCATTTCTACTAGAAGACCGTAAAAGTGTGGGGTGGCTTAAGAATGACCGTTCTTGCACCAACAAACAGATTAAGGATTTTGGAAAATTCTAGCACATGGGTTTTAGTAAGGACTTTCCGTTCGTGGAGATTGACCCATATGGCAAGAGTCCCCTTTCGGATCCATCTTGTTAGAATCAACCGCATGATATTGGCGTTTTGTCCAATATCCACATTTATATCCCGGCTGGAAATACTCTTGGCTTTAGAGTGTTACCGATTGAGTCGTTCCTTTGGGTGAGTACTTTTTCCCCAAGGCAGGCCCTCTAAGATAAACAAAATCAAATGAAGAACAATATTTGTAACTCGATCAATCCTTGTTTGGCAACAAGAAGAGAGAATATACGCAACAAAGTCCCCACTCACACTCGCACAATAGTTTGTTCAATTTTAAGCCCAAATCGAAGTGTGGAGGTGATTGCTTTATCTTAACCCAAAGTCATGAAAAAGGCCTTTTGATTCTCAAGATCGCTATAAAGCGTGAGAGAAGCGCATACATCCTTTTTCAATGGCTTTAGTCTAAGTAAGCCCTCACGAAAAACACAACTACACTTGTTCTTTTTAGATCCTCAAAGCAATATGTGAGTTCATTTTAGAGCACCAAAAAGACAATTGATAAACATTTGTTCAATTTGTTAACCCCATAAACAAAACTAGTAAGTTGTTGATCCTATTGTTCGTTTTAACCTTTGCAAGAAATGGAATTGAAAGGTACTTTTTAAGCCCAAATGAAAACTAGTATTCTAAGAATGAAGAAGATAAATTCTTGAAGAAGTGTTAAACAAACACTTGAGTGTTAAAAACACTTTGATAGGGAAAAATATCATCACCATGCTCCTCCTTTCTTAGTTTTCGATTTCCAACCTACAAAGAAGAAAAATAGTCAAATTCTGGAAAAACACAGAAATTAAAAACCAGAAAATAGGAGATAAATAACTCATAAATCAAAAACACGTGCTAAAAATTAATTTCTCCCTTTTTACTATCTTCCAGCGTCGCAACTCGTGAAGGCGTCGCTATTTTTTTCCTCTAAGCGGTGCTCTTATAGCGCCGCTTACAAGTCAGTGGCACTCTATGTCGGGACAGAGAGCACGATTGCGTCGATGTTTCACCCAGCGTCATAGTTTCTGCCAGCGTTGGAGTTTAGGATTTTTTGAAATTTTTGCAGATCGGTGAGTCCAGCGGCAGAGTTAAAAATTTGAATTTTTTGGCGGGATGAGTCCAGCGGCACTAAAGCAGCGACGCTGACGAGCCTGCGATGCTAAAACAGCGACACTAACGAGCCCACGGTGCTAAAACAGCGATGTTGATGAGCCCACGTTGGAATTTCCTGTGTGTCAAGAAAACGTGGAAATTTCAAGGAAAAGTTAAAAATAATTATGTCAAGCCCTCCTTCTAGCACCAAATGTGCGAACCCTTTTCCTAGTACCTGCAAAACAACATGAATAAACGAGTTAGAGAAGGAATTATAAGCCAAAAGAAGGATTCCCCATGAAATCCATTTACAAATCAAACTAGGAATGAAAATGATGAAGAACACAAAGAAAATGATAAAAACTAGATTTAATCCTAATTTAATTAGCAAACACTTGATCCCATGGGGGAATTGGTGCCAATTTGATGTGAAAATTGGCCCTTTCCCAATCCCTATGATGAAATCTTGATGTGTTGAAGATGATGTTGATCCACTTTGACAAAAGATGAGAACTCCAAGCCAAATCTGCAAAAATCCTAGCTAGCAATTCGAATGATGGATGGAAATAGCTAAGTATTTTAGCATGATAACTTTGCTTGAATTGTGGATGATGAAATGAGGAGAGGGGCTCTTCATTTATAGGATTTCAAGATGGATGAATGCCAAAATTTGAGCAATGTGGGACTAACATTCATCCAATGATATGGTGCGACTTGTCAAGCTATGAATGGATGATGGTTGTGCAAGATTTGGGGTTTGTGCCAATAAATGCCAATATTTGAAATTCAAATTTGTTGAAATGACATGTAAGAGGGAAGGGAAAATGCAATAAATTCCACTTGGCTCAAGGCAAAGGACATGTAAGAGGTTTTAAATGCCTTGTTGGATGTACATGTTGACTTGGAATTTTTGAATTCAAATTGAGAGAATATTCCAAAATATGCCTTGTGAGGAAAATAGAGATTTAATAAATGAATTAAATCTATTTTCATGAGCAACTTGCATTATCTAGAGGATGTGACATGAGATGAGGTTAAATTAATCAAGGGTTAATTAATTTAATGGAGATTAGATGATGTGACTTATTTGGACTTAGATTTATGGATTTATTTAAATCATAAGAGAGGAATATGATAAGAGGCTAATTAAATAAAGATTTTGATTTATTTAATTAAAAGGATGGTGTTAGATTAAATCAAATAAGGTTTTAATTTATTTAATTTAATGGACAGACTTTAGAGATTTAATCAAATAAATTGATTATTTAATTAAATAGGGATAATTAGATCATATGGATTGATTTAATTAACAGAAGGAATGACTTGATTCAGATAGAGTGATTTATTTAATCAAAAGAGGATATTGATGAATTTAATCAGATAAGGGAATTTGATTAAACGGTTAGACCGAGGGATGATTTAGGAAGAAACGACGTTAGTAAGTCAGGATCAGATGCACAATGTCAATCAGTATATTTTCGATGTCTACATTTTTTAGTAAATTTTCGATGTCTATACAATCAAAGGATCTCTGACCACTTTGAGTGTAAGGATGAGGATTATTATTTTAGAAAACTTGTATGTATTTTAGAAATTCAATGAGTTGCAATAATTTTGTATGATATTTATAAAAGAAGAATTATTTTTCTATTTGTGGAAGGCTTGTGTGAACCCCTTATTTTGAACCCGCTTCCCTACAAGAAGTAGTCAAAAGAGACTTAACACTTGAGACCTCTATCTCAATATAACATAACCAATTTCAATAAATATAAAGTAAAATTTTAGAAAGGTCATATTCATATCTAAAGAAGATCATGAATCATCGAGTTGCAATAAAGAAGGTAGATGAATAGAACATGAATGAACTTAGATGAAGGAAGCTATGGTTTTCTTTCAAGTATCCATGAGAACCTAATCATAGATGCCTTGGCAAGGACTAAGCCCATTATATTGAAGAAATTCCTAATGATGTTTCAGATATAGAGGAATTTGAGCCAAATTTCTCATAGAGGAGTGTGAACCTTAAATTGTGGATGATAAAAGTACAAATAAAGGTACACTTGAATCTCTTTTAGGATCACTTAGATACCATCCATTCGAGTTTAAGCAATGTTTTCTAATAGTGGATCACAATGCTTATTGATAGTAGGGAAATTCATAATTTTATTAACAAAGGTTTGGTGGCTAAAAAGGGACTAAAAGTTGAGCATTTTGAAGGATTAAATGTTATTGTTCATAATGGATTCCATAGTCTATGTGCTCAAATAATATGAAAATGCAACATATCCATTAGATATCATAGGTATGTGATGATTTATATGTTGTGGGTTTAGGAGAAACTAGCATTGTTTTAGTTGTACAATAGTTACACTCCCTTTATGAGTTTTCACAAAACTATCAATCCATGGAGCTTAAGATTAATAATGAGGGAAAATATGTGATGCTAAGAGGAATATCTAATGGGAAACCATGATTGGTTATAGATAAAATAATGTAGAGGACCTTCTACAAGGGGCAAGTTGCTTGGGCAACAAGTTATTTGGTTATGCCTACAAATGTGCCTATAAGTAAGAAATGTATTTACCATGTTGATATCCAATTTTTTTGGATAAGCATTGTATGACGTTTACTAATTTGGCTCCAATACTACCACCTACAAAAGGATTATAGCATATCATAGAGTTGGAAGCAAGATCTAATCCTATCATGATTCTTACCACCACCTAAGAATATAAAAAGAAGAGATAGAAAGTGTCATTGAAGAGTCAATGGAGATGGATCACATCAAATCTAGTTCTAGACTATTTGTATTGTATGCGTCTTTTGTGAAGAAAAAGGATGGAACCATGTGGATGTGTATTTATTATAAAGCTTTGAACAAGAAGACCGTGAAAAAAAGTATCACATTCCAAGGATCAATGAGCTAATAGATGGATTGCATGAAGCTACATAGTTTTTAAAATTTGATTTGAGAGAAAGCTACCATCATATCGATGTAAGGGATGAGGATGTGCATAAAACAAAATTCAAGTGTCACATTAGGTACTTTTAATTTTTATTCATACCTTTTGGCTTGACAAATGTACCAACTACTTTATATTCGTGCAAGAACTCTATTATTTAAAATCAGCTAAGGAAACTTGTGTTGATTTTCTTTGACAAAGTACTAATTTATAGCAAGTCTTAGGAAGATCATTTGACACATCTGTATATAGTTCTTGTACTATTATAGCAATAGGATCCCTTTGTAAAGGAATCCAAATGTGAATTTTGGGTGAAAAATATCTTGTACTTGAGACATGTCATTAGTGCTCAAAGTATACAAGTGGATCAATAATTTCTTGGATTGGCCTCCTCTTACCACATTGACACAATTGAGAGGATTATTTAGCTTTTGAAATCATTATAAGAGATTTTTAAAGGGGTATCCATAGCTATTAGCACCCTTAACTAATATTACAAGTAAATGAACTTTTGCATGGAAAAAATATACCAAGAAAATTTAGATCAATTTAAAGAGGTAAGGAGTTTATGTCTTGTTCTTACTATTCTAGATTTATCCAACCATTTGTTGTATAATGTGATGCATCAAGAGAGAGAATTGGAATTGTCTTCGTATATAAGGGACATCCCATAGCATTTGAAAGTAGGAAATTGAGAGAATAATAAAAGATTATATATCTATTACAAAGGGATAATGGCTATCATGCATGCTTTGGCTAAGTTCTAAGAGTATTTGGTTTGTAGGAGATTTTTGGTGAATATATATCATAACAACTTGAAGTTATTCAATGGCCAATGTGATTTGAATGATTGGCAACAAAAATTGGTTGGTAAACTCTAAGCTTATGATTTTAACATAGATTACATGAAAGAAAAAAGAATGAAGTTGTTGATGCTCTTTCTATGAAGCCTACTTTATGTTCCACCTCAACTATTTTTTTATCAATTAGAAGGTATCCATTTTGGTAGAATGCTTTAAAAATGCAAGTGTTACTTATCTCCATGATGGGAATGTGAGAAAAAATAATAGCAGATAGTCTCATTCTTTATAAAAATAGAATATTTATAGTTTGTAAATCTTGAATGAAGGAGAAAATTTTATGGGATTTTCAGGATGCAATACTAGTAGGACACCCAAGTTTTTACAAGACCTACAGTAAAATTAGAGAGAGGTTCTCACAAAAAGGCCTCAAGAAGGATGTCCTTGAACACATAAAATAATATGGGTAAGTGCAAGAAGTTGGGTCCACGAAGAGGGGAAGTTTTGGCCAAAAAAAAATTCAAAAGGAACGAGTACCCATTTTTTTTAATGGGTGCCCATTTAGGAATTGGAATCTAAGCCTTGGATCAAGATCTTGTTCCTAAATGGGTACCTATTTTGAAAATAGATCAGGTACCCATTTTAAAGCGGGTACCCATTCTAAAAAAATTGAAATTCTAAACCACTTTTTGCTTGGGTTTTAGGCTTGGGAAAGGTTAATGAACAAGTGGGTTGAAAGCTTCTTGAGGAACTATGTTCTAAATCAATAATCAAGTTGGGTTAAGTGGCTATACTTGGGAAAGTAGTACTATAACACTACCCACCATATGTGCATTGGTATGTCTCCATTAATGGTATTATATAGTTATGATGCATTAACCTTTGTTGATTTAGTGTTCACAATTAGGGGTATGTGCAGGATCATGGGGGTCCAAACTAGGCCCCTAAGTGGCAATGAAAATTCAAAAAAACAAAGTTAGGAAACTTGACATAAAATTTGAATAGGTTATTAACATAATTTCAAAAATAAGAACAAAACTTGTATAAAATTTAATGTAGTTTCTAGGCTACTAGTCCTTTTTTGGAAAAAAGTAAATCTATTTTACGAAAATTTAAAATTTCAATGTAGTGGTACTAAATATTCAGGAAAAGATAAGAAGCATGTGTATATCTGACCACCCTAAGTACAAGAAAAATAAATATTTTTATTTTTAACTTTCAATATATGCAGAGGACACATGCCCAGATGTGTCGGATTTCTTTTTGTAATTTTTTGTATGTAAATAATTAGTTATGATTTTTTATTAGAACATCTCATAATTATTAAAACATGTTTTTTTGACCACCATAACTTGGTCAAAAATTTATGAAATTCAATTTTTTTTTATCTTATAGTATATAAAGCATAGAATGTGACGCATCTTTTAGATTTGAAAATTGTGAAATTGTTTGAAAGTTATAGAAGTTTTTCAATCAGCTTATCAATTAGGGACTTTAGTTGTAATGTATGTAGAAAATCAATAATAATTATTTATTAAATTCAAAATAAGGCATATCTTATATTGGTGGAAAGCTGAAAAAAAAATCTATAAACCCTTTTCATTTAATAAAATTCGGATAAAAAAAATCATCAGCCACAAGGGCGAACTTCAGAAAACTAAGGAAATTTTGTAAACATGTTTTTTCAATTGACTTTATAGGTTTAGCAATCCCAAGCCAAAAACCAAGGGAAACCTGAGGAAATCCCAAGGCTACAAATTTTGTTATACAAAATGGATATCCGTTTTGGAAAACGGGTACCCATTGTTAGGTCTCCAAAATAGATATCTATTTTGAAATAACAAATATCCATTTTGAAGACCTAAAAAACCATCTTTAGTAAAATGGTCATAGCTTTTGTGTTTCTTATCAAAAAAAATATTTTTTACAGGATTTGGAAAGGTGATTGAGATATCTACGCAATGGACTAGGTAGTGTTTCTATATTGTACACAAAAAGTTAATTATAATCATTTAAACTTCATATTTCATTTTTGAAACATCAAATGCTCACTACTTTTGCATGCAAAGTCTCTTTTTTATGAATTTTTTGTAACACTCATCTCAAACTACTTGAAACATTAGAAAAAGTAATCAATAATTAAATATTTATAGTTTTTGTAG
The DNA here is from genome assembly GCA_007258455.2 of Sequoia sempervirens. Lineage (NCBI taxonomy): Eukaryota > Viridiplantae > Streptophyta > Pinopsida > Cupressales > Cupressaceae > Sequoia > Sequoia sempervirens. The sequence continues at coordinate 49,208,855 of VDFB02047230.1, forward strand.
TAAGGAGATAAACAAATCTTCATAAATCACCATATCTCTTTGTCCCTTTCTCTACCTCTCTACATTTCACTATGTCTACCCTTAAGCTTTGGACCTATACCTCCACTTGTTTCTCCCTCCCTCTCTCCCTCTCTTTTTACCTATTTAGACCTCTCCCTATCAATCTATTGAACTCTATAATTAACTATCTACTTCTCCATCTCTCTCTCTCTCTCTCTCTCTCTCTCTCTCTCTCTCTCTCTCTCTCTCTCTCTCTCTCTCTCTCTCTCTCTCTCTCTCTCTCTCTCTCTCTCTCTCTCTCAGGTGTCTCCTTCCCACCCTAACTATATAACTCCCTCTCCCCCGCTCTCCCTCTCAAGTAACTCTCTCTCTCCCTCTCTCCCTCTCCCTCCCTCTATCTCTCTCTCCCCCTCTCCCTCCCAAGTCTCTCTCCCTCTTAAGTATCTCTTCCTCTCATGTCTATCTCTCTCAAGTTTCTCCCACTCCCTACCTATCTCTCTAGGTACCCTAGATAGAGAGATAGAGGTAGATAAATGAGAGAGATAAAGAGCAAGAGATAGAGAGGGGGAGATAAAGGGAGGGAGAATGGGAAATATATAGAGGGTGCAGATAGAGAGATATAGGTTGAGAGGTAGAGAGAGAAGAAGAGGGGCAGAGATATATCAATATATAGTGGGAGAGGGAAAGAGGGAGAGATAAAGATAGAGGGATATAGAGAGAGATAGGGAGATAGAGGTATAGAAATATATGTATAGAAAGGGATAGGGAGAGAGAATGAATAAGAGAGAGAGAGGTATAGATAATGAGATGTAAATAGATATAAAGAGAGAGATATAGAGATATAGATAGAGGGGGAAAGAGTGAGAGAGAAAGGAGGTGAGAGATACAAGTAATAGAGATATGGAGAGAGGGTTATAGACAGAGATAGATATAGGGAGGCATAAATAGGGGGGTGTTTATATATGAGTGAGAGAGAGATATGGAGATAACTTGATGAAAATGTAGATTATATAAATAGATAGAGGGAGGGAGAGGGAGAAGGGGCGAGAGACATAGAGAGAGAGAGAGAGAGAGAGAGAGAGAATTAGTGAGATATATAAATATGAAGTGATATAGATAGAGGGAGATAGGGAGAGAATAGATAGAAAGAGGGAGAGCTATGTAGAGATATATATAACCTGTGAAAGATAGAGGGGAAGAGAAAGGGATAGAGCTAGGTAGAGAGGAAGAGAGAGAGGAGAGATATAGATAAAGGCAGTGTAAGGGAAAATTGGAGAGATAACTAGAGAGGGTAAATGAAGGAGAGGGGGAGAGAGGGAGAGATAGCTAAATAGATAGAGGGAGATGTATATATGTGTCTGTGTGTGTGTTCTCCTAATTCAACTTGGGTAAAGATGCGCATAGGATCAAAGACAACAAGGAGGGATTCTATCATGATTTATGTAAATTTTTACTCTCCTTTGTAAAAAAAAAATCATTTTTTATTACTTATTTAATGTTTCAAGTCATTTAGGATGATTATTGCAAAAAAAATGAAAAAATGACTTTGTATGCAAGAATTATGAGCATTTAAAATTTTAAAACTTAAGGAGGAACTTAAAATGATTATAATTTAATTTTTGTGCTCAATCTATCAAAATAATCTTATTCATTGCATATATCTTTGAATCACCTTTCCAACGCTTGTAAAAAGTTGAAATTTTGATCAATAACGTAAAAGTTATGCCCATTTTACTGAACTGTGCTTTTTGGGCTTTCCAAAACGGATATTCGTTTCAAAACGGATATTGTTTTGAAACGGATATCCGTTTTGTTTCATCCATTTTTTTTGGCATGTATTGATGAAAAATAATTTTGAGAAACAGATATTCGTATATAACGGATATCCATTATAAACAGATAATACCAAACCAAAACGGATATTGTACCTGACCCATACAAAAATTCAACATTTTTTTTCGCAATTTTGATGAAGTAAAGACGTGTTTTTTCCTCATTGCCACTTTTTGTACCCCCATGATCATGCACATTCCCTTAGTAAAGTGTCAACAGCTAGTGACTTGGTGGAGCATAGCCAAGACATATTGAGATCACTAAAAGATCACCTCTAGCATTTGAATCTAGAAATTACAAAAAAAAAAAAAAAAGTTCATATTAGAACACATGAAGAGGTCATTTGAAGTTACAGATATCATCTTTTTTAGGTTGTATCCTTATAAGAAAACCTTCAAAAAAAGTAGCAAGGATTAAAATCTCAAACTGTACTTCTATGGGCCTTATAGGTTATTAAAGAGAATTGATGAAGTTGCATATGATTTGGAATCACCCAAAAATAGCAAAATTTGTAATATTTTCATGTGTCTTTCCTCAATATAGCCTTCAAATAATATATCACACACCAATATATTTTCCACCCTTAGAAGATGAGGGAATGCTCATATTAGAACCTAATGTTGTTATTACTACTAATGAATAAGTTGAGGAACAAAAGTATTACAAAGTACCTAGTTTGTTGAAAGGATTTACCTTTTGAAGTTGCCACTTGGGAAGGACCAAAGATCTTGGAGCATACAAATTTTCATTACTTCAAGGAAATCAATTTTGGGAAAGATAGACTTGTAATTCCCCTAATCCTAAGTATGAGGGCATCAAAGTCACTTTCTAACCTTGGGCAAGATTTCAAACTTTCTCAAACTATCATGTCTTCCTTTCATTTTTTATGCCCATGCAACCTTGCTCCTTCATACATTAGGTATCTCTATAAGCCCAATTCCCACTCTCTCCTACATCAAGTATCCTTGGACCCTAATCCATGCTCCTCCCTACATCAGTTATCTTCAAATCCCAACCCCTACTCCCACCTGCATCAAGTATCTTTGAAGCCTAATCCTCACTCCCTCTTGCATCAAGTATCTCAAAAACTCATTCACCATTCCTCCCTACATCAACTATCTTTGAATCCCAAACCCCACACCCTCCTACATTTGGTATCTCAAAATCCCAATCCACATTGTTCTTCCACTCTACCTATTAAAATCCCCAAACTTGTGCATCCCATTACACCCCACCATCCTTACATCCCCTTACACATCATTATCATTACATCCCATTCCTTGCAACTCCAATTTCAAAAATTCAAAAGAATATAATGAAATCATACCAAATGGAAAGACTGTATAGTAGCATCCCAACTCTAGATCCCTAATCCATCTTATCATTGCATTTGTATGGTACACATTCCTTGCACCCCCACCTTTTGGCACGCACTTTCATGGACACCTATTGTTCAAATAAAGAGATTCACCAATCACCACAACCAACTAAGGATACCATGAATGGGCCCAAAATTGAATGTAAAATGTAGAAAGCTTTCAAACAAATCTCAACACATGTGGACCCATGTTAGGCCTTCAACCTTTATATAAGGTGGGTAATTTCATCAATTTTCATTTTCATCATCTTATCAAGAAACCCCGACATTAGTTCAAATGCTTATGTTTAGCTATTGAATTTAAAGATGAAAACCCTTCAAGTTTCGAGGACTTCAACATCATTTTGGAATCTCAAAAAAATTGGAATGTTCATGATGTCTTTGTAATGATTTGAACTTGTCAAGTACTTGAGTGATAAATTGGAATAAAATATTCATGTCCTAATATTTCATTTGCAAATCTATTATATGTATTGTAAACTTTCATATTTTATGTTTTTTGGAAATATATTGCTAGAGGGTATTTCACAATTGAGTGTTTATACAAATATTTTAGATAAGGTTCATTACACAAAACAAGGATGTTTTCAAATGTAATTTCATGACTAGTGTACCTAAATATCTAACTTTCCAATCTACATCAATTGGTACCCACTAAAGTGGGCAATGTTTAGAGTGCCAAATGGATCAACCCCTTTCATAACAAGTGTGGTTGTGGGTGTATTGAGAGGATAGAAAGGTGGTGTTCCACCTATTTCACATCATGCCTCATATTCTTGGGACACCCCCACATCATATGTTTGTTATCTACACAAGGGATTTACTTTCCATCATCTATATATGTTTATGCCAAGGTTGTGAGTCTCAGTATTTCACCTTATAGAAATGATACTTTAATGTCTCATGTGTAACACAAACTCTAGGAGGACAATCTATCAAAGCTTAAACTAGTAGAATACGTTAATAATAAAATAACTCTGCAATTGTGTTATTCCTAGCAAATATCCCCCTAGAGTGTTTCATGCAAACTAGAATATGTCATTAGCATCCATGGCCAACTATCTATATAACCTACAAGTGAATATGCAAGCCTTGATCTATTAAAATCCTATTTCCAAGCTTTAAGGGTCCTCCCCTCTCTCCACCTACCTATTTATGTGGTATTCCATTGAGATACCAATGCTAGACATAGAGATGTCATGATTGATGGAAGTCTTGAGGGCACAACAATATTACATATTAATAGGCCTAATTTTATTAGTGATACCCCTTAATCAATGAATGCATTCAAATAATCATATAGTTGGGCTAGGAGAGAATAGCCCCATAAAAAATTATTTTTTGCTCATTTACCTCTCTACATAACTATATGAGAGGAGAATAAAGAGACCAACAATGAACAAAATCCACTTGTGCCCCCAAGATATTGTACCAATCATGACCTTAGTGAATGTCAATCACCTTGATGGTAGTATGTGCATCATGCACACCACTACAATAAATCATGATCTTATGTAGTGTGGTGTTATGGACCTCTACTCTCCATCCTCTAACAAGAATTCATATAATTATTGTGCATCCTCGAGTATGACTTTCATTTCACCTATGAGAAAGTGAAATGTTCCAAACCTCATCACTCAGTGAGAGCAATCAATGTGTGTATCAAAATGTAGCATGGGAAATGTGGTCATATATCTACAACTTGTGGCCTCCAATAGTACCCATATGCACCATCAAAAGGCAATGCATGTAGATTGACTACTATAGGTTATTTGAATGATTGTGGATCTATAGCTCCTACTACACATAAAAATAAGAAAAGAAATATCATGATTGAATTCAATACAAACTTATATAAATAAAGCATGTTACCTATTGATATTGATGTTCATTGCTCTTGAGGTCAAATCTACAAGTTGAACCCATGGCATGAGAACAATCCTAATGTTCAAGTCCATGAGCACCAAAACATAATGAAAATAATACCATTTTTAAAATAAAAACTATGATCAACTTTGAAAAAACTAATAAAAATGCAAAAAATAGGGTTTCGAGGTTTTGAAGTGACTCACTATATCTTTGGTGTCTCCATGCTCAATTTGAACTCATACACAACCACCCCAAGTAGGCACACAACTCCTATAAGCCACCATCTTGAAAAATGAAAGAATACTCTAAAGCTTTACATGTATTAGTTTCTCAAGGGTGAATGAACAAATGAAAGTTTTATTTCACCATTCACCCTCCCTTATATAGTAGAGTAAAAATTTGTAACTTGCAAACCATATCCTATGACTGCCATTTTTAGCCAACATGATCATATCAATGATAACATACATATTTCATGGTGACACAACCCATGTGTTCTTGGGCTTGTTTTTCACATGTATTGCAAACCTAGTAGCCCTTGTTCTTACACAAATAATGCTTTTTGACCTATGACAATATATGGAGGACCACATTGACATGACACCTATTTATATATATTGACACATCTTGAGACCACACGTGTACTAATTTCTGACAATTTTGTCATGCCATGTGACATGCGCATTTATCACATTATCATTCTTGGACCCTAAGATAAAAACTTGACAAAAAATTATACTTCATACTTGCTTTCATGATTACATCTGCTTTGTACATGCTTTCATTCTTATCAACATAGTTCACACTATTGATTATCACATGATTTTTATTAGGTCATTCAAGGTTATCTTGTTCCTTACACATTGATTATAGTCTTACATTCATAGCTCTTTAAGTTATAATAGGGAGAATCATGTATTTTCCCTTTGATTAAATTTGTCATGTCCCCTTTCTAAAATAGTTTTTCAGTAAGCTCGAAATAGTAAGTCAAGATCGGAAGTTGAAGTGGGAAAGTTTATCTTTCAAATTTAAATAAGTTAAATTATTTCGAGAGGTAAATTATTTATAAATATTCATAAATAATAATTTGGGACCAAATTGGGCATGATTTTTGGTTGGAGCAAGTAATGGTCAATTTTTACTTCTAATGGTGTAAGATGTTAATTGACACTCGACAATCTGCATGAAGCATCTTATGGTGGGAGATATTTTTGAGGCATGCAAGATTCCTCATCTTGGGCATTGGATTTTGGGCACCCATGTTGGTGCAAGAATGGGATTTGCATATAAATATTTATGTCTCTCATTATTCATTCATTTTATGCATTGTTCTCTCACAGGTAGTGATTATTCTTCAGAGGCTAGTAAACCAATGAAGGATGAATCTCCAGAGATAATAAACTAGGGGGATTGAGGCTCAAAGACAATGATTTTGAGGGTCTCTGAGGGAAATTTCATACAGGAGTTGCATTAGTGTTGAAAGCTTCCATTGTGTTATTTGGTAAATTGGTTTGCAACAATTTGTCCAGTTTGAAGTGCATAGTTTAGAGTTTTGGGTTTCAGTTTGTATTGTTGTTGTTAGCAACATATGCTTATGATACTAGGTGTGGATGTGAGGTGTTCATTCAGTGTTCATTTGGCCTTGGATGCACTCGTTCAACCCTCTAACAGAGCCACTAAATATCAAACCAGTTTGGGTTTGTCTACCAAATCTCCCTCTTCATTTTTGGGAGGATTCTTGTTTTGAAGCCATTGGCAATGCCATTGGTAGCTTTCTAAAGGTGGAGCTACGTCTAGAGATCTTGGGCATACTACGATGGCTCGTATTTTAATTGATTTGGACATCTCCAAGCCTCTCCATGGTGACGTGGTTTTGATGGTGGAGGACAGACCTTGGAAACAGCTTCTAGACTATGAGGGACTCCCTTTTCGATGTAGACATTGTTTCTTTGTTGGTCATTTGGCCTCTGGTTGCCCCATTTCTCATCGCAAAGGCACTGCTACTTGGTGGAAAGACGCTCTCTCGGACCACCTCACGATGGGCTCTCCCCCTTAAGAGGATCCCTCTGAGGAGGCCTCTTGTTTGGTGGATGTGGCTCCCTAGATTCCTAATCTAGCTATCCCTTTTGTGGATATTGTGCCACAATCTGTTGTCATTGCGCCGACTGATACTGCCTGTCCCTCATTGAACATTGTTGTTGATCCCCCGAATGTCCCCATCTCCTCTTCTGCGCGGCCAGTTTCGTTGTGTGGTGGCTCTCTGACCGTTGTGGTTGTGGATGACGCACTCATCTTGCCTCACTCGGTTGACTTAGGCTTCGAGCCTTCCTAGTCTATGGTGCAAAAAAAAAGGACTCCCCAAACCACGTCCTCAAGTTTTGGGAGTCAACCCTACCCCCCAAATTTGGGGGTTGTCTAGTTCTTGTTCTTCATCCGACATGCTATCTATTGGTTGCTTGCGTTCTAGTTTTGTTTTGTGTGTGGCCTGGTTGGCCTATTGTAGCTCTTCTAGTTCTTGTCCTTTTTGGCCCGGAGGGCCCTCTGTGTAAAGGGTACAACACCTTATAAATGTTGCTTACTTTATCAAAAACATATGCTTATGATTATTGGAGTATTTTAATATGTAATTTGTTGTTCCTAAACTTTGGTGTGAAGTTGGGTGAGTTTGTGTGAAGTTTGCATTAGTTTCAGTGTGAGTTTTGGCTTCAAGTTTAGAGATTGGTGGTGTATTTTGTTACAGTTGTTTGTTGTTGTTATCTAATGCATATGAAAAAAAAAATTCCATGATAATATCTGAAATTTATTATTCCATTTTAGTTGCTCAATATCTAATTTTAGTTTGGTGTAATTTGGCGTTCATTTCAGTATTACCCAATTTGCTCTGATTTAAGTTTGATTGAAAATGAGATTTTCAAGTTTGAACTAATCATTTAATTGGGGAATATTACAATACTGTGCAATCTTTGTCATACCACTACATTTGGGGGGCATCATGCTTTCCCTCATTATATGCAATTGTACCTTATCACATTATCTTGCCCATGTGGAGGCATTACCTTAATACAAGCTTCCATGCTTACATCTTGTAGTGTTGTGCTCATATGATTCATTTGTGTCATTTGTAGCCATTTTACCACATTCAAGAGCATTGAGGTTAGCCTTCCCTATTAGATTGTGTAATTGCATGACTTAACCATGTTTGAAGGTTCACATTGGGCCTTCCCCATATTATCAATTTGATGCTACATACTTAAATTTTCATTAACACTAGGGATTTATCACCTTTCCTAAACTAGTGTGTACCCACATTCTTGGATGCCACATTGGGGAGGAGCAAACGTTATTGTAGTGCATCATGTATTTACATGAGTATCCTAGGCCACTAAGGGCCACATCACCATTATTTTTCCATTTGAGGGGTAACATTATTATTCCTTAATACCCTATCTAACATGTGCTTACCACACTTCCCATTTGGCATTCACACAATCATTATATGATTTTTTTTAAGATTCATTATGATATATGCTTACATGTTATTTGCATTTACTCTCATTTACTATTTTTTTCCTCTTATAATTCCTTGTATCCTACAAATAAAACCAATCATAGGAAGGTATATTTTATCACTAATAGTCTCATGATTAGTTTTGCATACACTCTCAAGTTCTTACAAAGACTTGGCCTCAACTCCTATAAAATATATAAGAAAAAAGTAAACAGCACATGATAACTTACAAAGTTCACTACCAAATATGAACCATTTTTTCCATTTTTTTTAAATAAATATCGTTTAACAAAACAATACAAATATCTTGGCCAACTACAAATTAGTAACACACAGACCACGCAGGGTCAGCTCACTATATGTTATCTTTTGCATTTAATTCCTTAACACATAATGCATACCTGTTTTTTGAGCTTACTGCCTTTTACATAACTATCTGAAGCTCCAAACAGCTTCTTACAAATATACAAACTGATGTTTTTAGACAAACAAAACTAACATTTATACACATAATTCTCAGTCTACCTCTGTCTTTTCTGTGCATTTAATTCTTTCTCCAAGGTTTCCACTGCATACTTCCTGTTGTTTTTCTTTTGATATCTGAATATATACTTCATATGCAGATTTGTGATGAGTACATATTTCAAGATGCACAATCATTATAACATTCAAATACAACTCAAAGTAGAAACAAAATGTAATAATAAAATTTGCATATCCCACATTTAATTTATTTGATAAAGAACTTGTTTTAAATTTTGATTGGTTTATTCTCAAAATTAACAGTAGTAATTATTGCTTGCTTCACTAGTAGCTAGCGATACATCCTCACCTTTGTCAGTTCCTTATGTTATGACTAGAACATCTCATGTATAACATTTGCCTCACTGGACATTAACGACTTTTTTAATGATAAAAGTAGTTCTGATTTTTTTTAACATCCCATGTAACCTCATTGATCTGAATGTTTTTATACGATGTCTAAGTTAATTGGTCTACCCGCAAGTTCCATCAAGAGCGTGTAAATCTGCGTATTATAATATATTTTTACACTTGAGCCATTATTAGGATGGCTACTTACCATGAATAGTCTTTAGGGCTTTAAAAACCACAGAGCAGTTATTTAACAAAATACAGATCTTACAGAATGGAACAAAACTCAAGAAGACATACCAAAAAAATATATTCTCTCTCCATTGTTATTTAATGAACTATATATATATACTTTCTCTCAATTTTTATGTTTGTTCATTTTTACTACATTTTGAAACTATTAATTGCTCGTTTTATTTTCATTTCTATTGTTTTTGATGATTTGTATAACTTTTGTAAGTAACCTACGAATGCTCCCAAAAACCACCAAATATCTTAGCCACAATTATAAACAAATGCCATCCTTTGAGAAAATCTCTCTGCAACTTGTTAAACTATCCACGACATGCAACAAAATGCCCCATTCTATAAAATATTCCAACAAATCTCATTGTCACACAAATCTATCCATATAGAACATCACTTCACCCTACTAAAGGAGGAATACGAAGGTATCAATAAATTACAGATCAAACAAAACAATGATGATCTACAGATCATCTATCCATCGAATGTGGGAGACAGCAAATAAAACTCTTGTATTGATTAAGGAGGAAGCAAGAAATATTTATAAATGAAGTAATAAAACTATCTAATCAGACACAACTATTCGCTAACTAAACACATAACTCTCATAAGTTTATTGTATGTTTATTATTCTTACATTCTCCCTCATAATAAACATAGTGAAAAAACAACAAATAAGAACGAAAAGAGTGTTCATTAGCTATCCCAATATGAACTCCTTTTGTGGGACTCCTATTCAACAAATAAACTGCAATAGTGACTGCCTCTGCCCAAAAGGATTTATCTAGATGTTTTTCTTTCATCACGCTTCTTGCCATTTCAACTATAGTTCTATATTTTCTTTCAGCAACTTCATTTTGTTGTGGAGTGTAGGAGGTGATAAATTCTCTTTGAATCCCATGTTCTCTACAAAAATCAAAAAATGCAGTGGACCCATACTCTCCCCCATTATCTGATTTGATGACCTTAATGAATTCACCACTTTGTTTTTCAACTAATTGTTTAAACTCAACAAACTTATCAAAAACTTTTGATTTATCAACCAAATAGTAGATCCACGTTTTACGAGAAAACATCATCTATGAAAGTGAGAAAATATTTGGATTTATTTAGTGAGAGAATTTCCATAAGACCACATAAATCAGTATGAAAGACTTCAAGTGGTTTTCTTTCCCTTCTTGACAAACCAATCAAAAAAGTATTTCTATGTTGTTTTCCAAACAAACATTCTTCACATATGTCTTGTGTATTCTTAAGAAATGGCAATCCTTCAACCATATGTTTCTTTTTAAACAAAAGTAAACCACCAAAATTGAGATGTTTGTACCTTTGATGCCACAACTGACTATCATGAACCTCTATAGTACTCATGACCTACCTGCTTGAAGACAAATGAAGAGGATACATACGATCACTTCTCATGCGTACTCGTGCAACCACTGCATATTTTTGTTCAACTTATCCTTAATAACATTCATTCCTATCAAAAACAACTTGATAATTCTATTCAAGCATCTGACCAACTGATAACAAATTCCTTTTTAGAGCAAGAACTAGCAAAGTATCAAAAATATGCTTAATTTTACCACTTTCATTTGCCACTTCAATTGTTCCCTTTCCTTTAGTTCCATGTCATTGATTGTCCCCCAAAACAACACTGCTATTATGCTTTTCATCCAAATTAATAAATAAATTTTCATTAGATGTCATGTGTGAAGAACAACCAAAATCAATATACCATAAATTTTCTTCATTAGAACTTGTATTCAAACATGAAAGAAACAAATTTTGTTTAAATCTTCTATAGTACTATGAGCAGATTGCTTGTGCCAACATTTAGACTCATAATGGCCAAATTTGTTATAGTGAAAGCATTGAGCATGCCTGCTTCTATCAGTATCCTTGCTTCTACCTCTAAACTTGGTACTTCTTCCTAAAAACTAGAACCTTGTCCACGATCGTAGCCCCTACCCTTGTAATTATTACTAGATTCATCTCTATGCTCAGTTTTGGAATGATAGTCATTTCTCTTAGAAAACTTATGTATTTTTCCTCTTATGTTTGCCTTAGATGCAAATGCTTGTTCTAAAGATTCTTCACTATTTTTCATTCTTTCTTTTGTTGTTAATAAGATGCCACTTAATTCATCAATTTCCATGGATGCAAGATCTTTTGAAATTTCTATAGTAGAAACAACATTGTCAAATGTAGAAGGAAAACTTCTTAAAATTTTATCAATCACATGTTGATTGCTTACATCATCTCCTAAAATTCTCATTTGATTTATCATCCCTTCAACTTTAATAAGAAATTTATTAATCGATTCATTTTGACTCATTTTAATGTTTTCAAAGCTTTTCCTTAATGTTTAAAATTTAGTTGTGTGAGCACCTTGATATGCATTTACAAGAATATTTCAAGCCAATTTTGAACAAGTAACACCACAGATCCCAAGATAGATTAACTAGCTTATTGCACTTTGAATTAAAAATAAAGCTTCATTATCCTTTTGTTCATTTTTCACTAATTCTTGTTTTTGTTGATTAGTTAGTGCATCAACATCTTCAGGTACTTCATACCCCCTACTAACAATATTCCACAAGCCTTTAGATTTCAACAAAGTTTGCATTTTTGTACTCCAATAAGTAATTTTTTCCCCATGCCCGTTAAGGGGCTTGGTTGGGTTAAACCAACGGTGAAAATGGATAGGATGGTTGAGTGGGAAAGGCCAAGGGAGGGATGGTGGAAGGTGAACTTTGATGGTGCCTTGAAGGGAAATCTAGGACCTTCAGGAGTAGGTTTTTTAATAAGAGATTCGGTAGGGAATGTGATTGCACTTGGAGCAAAAAAGCTAAGGGAGGGAACAAATAACTTAGCAAAGGCTACAGCTGCACTGTTGGCTGTGAAATTGGGCAAGAAGTTGGGGGCTTCAAAACTGCACTTGGAGGGTGACTCCATGATTATAGTACAAGCGATAATGAAAGGGGATATAGGGGCCTGGCATCTTCAGAACATCATAGAAAGAATCAAAGAGGAGTTAAATTCGTTTGAGGATTTTAATGTATCCCACATAAAGAGAAGTGGTAATGTAGAGGCTGACGTTTTATCTAAATGGGCAGTAAATTTTAGAATGGTCGGGGAATTAAAGGTGGAAGATTTGAGAAATTTAAATTTGAATGAATAAACTCAAGCAATGTGATAAGGTGGTGAGGGAGGGGAATAATGAAGAGAGAGATAGGGGAAATGTATTTGGCAGAAGGATGGTTGAATTGATGGCATCGGTCGATGTGTTGCATGGAGTACAAGTTCATTTTTTTAGGCGGTGTGTGGAGGTAAGGAGCTATTTTAATGATGCCTTGATTATTTACAAAGACTTGCGTAAGGTGCAAGTAAGTAGCAGGCAGTGAGATTTGGTGAAGTCGGTGTTGTAGAAATTTCAAATGGAGGTAGGCTTCACCCTTTGTTTAAAGAAGCACCTAAATCTATTTTATGGAGACGCCACGGACCAAAGGCTTGCGGGATTGTTTCTATTTATGGATGAGTAGCTAATGCAGAGTATAAGGTTGATAATGGGTGAATCATTTGGAAGTTTGATTCACAGGTATAGAACCAATATGGACATTTACTCTTTAATTGTGGCGTGGGGCCTGGACTTGGGTGAGCAGGTTGAAACCATTAGCGAAGTAATGAGGACAATTGTGCATAAGGATTTCTTGGACGAGCTTGACTCGTTTCTAGAACGGGTAATTTCGGATGTGGGTGTGGATCTTCGTGATGGAATTGAAGATGAGGAGAGGGTTGGTGATGGGGGTGTGGTTCCTTTCATCTGAGGACCGGAAGATGCACATAAAAACCAATGCAGGGAAGAGGTGCGTCGCAGATGGCAAATCCTCAAAGTATTTACAAGCATTATGAGGCAGAAGACGGGTCGTCGGAAAGCGAAGGGCAAGAAGAAGTGTGGAGTGGTGAAGGATAGGGGTAGTCAGGCTTAGGAAAAGCCAAGTTTTGGTTTTTTGGTTTTAAACTAAACAGTATCTATCTTGTTTATTATGGGGTTAAGCCTGTTCGTAAGCTTGTTGGGTTTTTTGTTTTTTTTGTAATTTGGGTTTTGCTGGTATGCAATGGTATTGTAATCAATGGAGGTATCCAAAGTAGGGTGTAGGTGATATGGGTTATGTCTGTTTTCAGCATGTTTAGATGCTTCTGAAACTCTGGTAGTAGTAGTTTTTTGGTGGAGGTTAGCAGAAAATGGTGGAAGATGTAATGTTTTATTTTAAGAAATACAAAAACAAATCCAATTACCGACCAAAAAAAAAAGTAAATTTTTCCCCATCAAAAATAGGAATCAACAAACCCAATGAACCCACAATATTTGTCATTGCAATAAATTATGCTTGCAATTTAATCCCCCTAAAAAAAATTGATAATCTTCTTGCAAAAAATTCAACAATACACCCCCTTTAAATTCAATTAAAAAACATAGATTTCAAAACAAAAAAACAACCTTACAAAACCCACGATGATTCTTCTCTCTGACTTTGGCTATCTCCCTAATTTTTGCAATCTTCTCTCTGAAATGGCAACTCAAATCTGATCTCAATATTTGCAATCTCCCAACAATCGAATTATCTATCCTTCATAACTTGCAGCAATCTTTCACACAATAATCTTGCTCTGATTGAATAGTAGCTTTGACTGCACACAATAACCTTGCTCTAATTGAAATAGTAGCTTTGACTAGTTTCCTACAATCTTTATTTGGCAGTCTTCATTCAATCTATCTACATCGGATCCTTGTTTCTTCGGCTACACTAAATTTGGCACTCTCTCCCAGTGATCCTCACTATGATGTCTTTTCTCTTACCTAGTGCTTTAATACCAATTGAAGATATCAATAAATTACAAATCAAACAAAACAATGATGATCTACAAATCATCTCAAATCATCTGTCCATCGAATGTGGGAGACAACAAATAAAACTCTTGTATTGATTAAAGAGGAAGCAAGAAATATTTAAACATGAAGTAACAAGTGTCGAGTAGTGGCTTGTATTTGTTTTTATAATATTGTAATTATTGTTTTCTAGATTTGAAGAAAAAAATAAATGTAAGTTTTATTAATGTGAAAAAAAAAAATGTAAGTTTAGTTAATTATAGTGTTTTAATATTTTTAATTAGTTATTTGCATGACCTAAACCTAACCCTAACTCACACCCTAACTCTAATTCTATCCCTAATCCTAACCCTAACCCTATCTCTAACTCTAACAATAAATTCTAAACCATTATCTTAATCCTAAACCTATCTCTAACCCTAACTATGGTTGTACACTATCTATAACTATAAACCTAATTTTTATCACTAAATTTTAAATAAATAATATATTTAATAATGTTATATTATTAATTATTATATATTAAATGAATTATAATATATACTAGAAATAATTAAAAGTTAGATATTGCATGCTGATAATGTTTCTTCTCTTATTATTAATATAAAATTGTCATATATTGAAATAATTATTTATTACAAGTTTACTATATATATATATATATATATATATATATATATATATATATATATATATACCAAATTGTTTGATTCATAATAGACACAAGTGCAACTAAACCTCTTCATTCAAATCAATAATTCAATAATTTTTAAATATTAATGAACCAATGATTAACAAAAAAATCTATGAATTAATATTTTGGAATAAGATTTGAAATAAAAATATCAGATCAATAAAATTTTGAAGCATTATATCCATTAATCATATTTAAATAATTTTTATTAATAATATATATTTTTAATTTATTTTAATTTTTTAATATTTCTAGCCATAGTTTTTACCTTATTTTTAATTCTAATCTTAATCCTAATTATAATGTTTTTAGAATTATGATAATTAATAATAATAAAATTAAAATTACAACTTGATTGATAATTATACTAATTTTAGCTATTTTAATTTAATTCTTATTTTTATTTATTTATGTATTTATGTTTTGATGTTAATAAATTTTTAAAAATTAAAAAAAGTGACTGTCAAATAGTTTAAAATTTAATTTAAATTTTTATTTTAGTTGTGTAAAATCAAATCCATTTATCTTTATATGCTAATTTATGGATGTACTTCAATTTAAGTTTTATTTTATTATTTTAATAGTGTGAATCAAATCTTATAAAATAGTTAATTGATTTTTATGAGATTTTTTTAATAAAAAAATAACAATTACATAAAAAAAACATTTAAAAGAAAATAACATTTATTTATTTTAGAAAGATTTAATGAAATAACTCTATAAAGGAAAATGAAAAATCATTCTTTAAAAAAATGTTTACCTTGCTTTCCCTACAAATTTTCCAACAAATTTTTCAATACAACACACATAACTTTTTAATCAATCATATGCACAAAAATTCTTATAATTTTTAAAGTTAAACATTTTACAAATTAACTTTACAAAATTGAATTTTATTTTAATTTTTTTATACTAACAAAACTATTGGACATAACTGTCCACTAACTAAACACATAATTGTCATTAAGTTTATCATATGTTTAATATTCTTACAGAATAAATGCCCACAGTAATGTGATCCACTGGCAGATGAGAAAAGAATAAATGAGTTAGTAGAACCGCGATAAACGGTTTATTTCATACTAAACCATTTATAATTGGGCTTGGAAAGAACACCAATCAAAATCCATTGCCAGAAATGTTGTGAATACCAACTCTAATGACACATTTCTCAGTAAGACATTAGTTAAGTCCATAATGTTAGAAAGAAGACATTAGTATAAATCCATTGCCCACGTCCAACATCTCTGCTCGATCATACAAAACAAAAAACAATCTGTAGACCCAACATCTTTATGCAAGTCACCGAGTACTCCCCTCATCTTTGTTGCTGAACTGTGGTGTATACTGGCTTGTGGAAGACGGAGAATAGCCAGGAGCAGTTGGAGAATAACCAGCGCTGGGACTGTTAAGTGTATAACAATAATTCATAAATAAGTCAATAACTAATTGGAAGTCCTTTAGATAGAAGCTTAAAAAATTTAAATCAAGACGAAGTTTTTATCACACAGCATTTTATACAAGCTGATAATTTTGCTCGGGATTCTTTTAACATTTACCTGTATTGTGGTGAACTTGGACTGAATCCAGGGCTTGCAGGTGAATATGGAGGACTGCAATATAAGTTGCATCAGTAATGGTAACAAACAAGTACAAATTTGACTGAATCATTGTAGAGTTGCTATAGCAGAATTGAAAAAGCACATCCCATTTAAATAATTTGTGTAAGTAGCTTGTAATATAAAGGATATCACTTCTTGCGACATACTATTATTCTCTGAACCCAGTATGATCTAAATAAAATTTGATCTCAGAAATCCCATGTAGAATTTTTATCTAAGAAAAGATACAGATTGTTACTTAAAAACCATAAAATGTACCCACTCTTTAATGTGTAGGCAGAAGAGAACTTGAGATGGTGGATGGTAGATGGTGCAAGTGGTCCTTCCATAGACTCCATTTCAAGAAGTTTCAGTTTTATTGTAAGGAATATTTCTAAGTTTACTAGGACCTTCATTTTTTGCCCTTATGACGCATATTTTGTTAGGTATGAGCATTTTATGGGCTTAATATCTAATTATTAATCTGTAACATTGTGCTATAAATATATAAAATTTATAAGAAGCATAATAATTAATTATATAAAATTGAAGTAAAATTAATATATAACTAGCATACTTACCTTTAAATAAATCTATGTAAGAGATGTAAAGATATCCTCCCAGAGATGTCTATTTTTCTAAATAATTGTGATATATAATGTAAAGATATCTTTCCAGAGGTGTCTATTTTTCAAAATAATTGTGATATATAAATGATATAGGCTGCTCCTCATGAAATATTTTACATACAAAAATTTGCCATTTTTCTTGAAATTTGCAATAGCAAAAGAGTATGATAAAAACCTCATATATATTTTTTATTATGGAGATGTAATTGTTAAAAGACAAATATGCTGACCTTTTCTAATCCTTTGCTGTAATTTGGCTTTTTCAAATTTATCTTTTCAGTCTTTTGCTATTATTTTTTTATTTGATTTGATTTATCATTTTATTTCTATCTTTTTAGATTGTGTATTTATGTCACATTTGCATTATTTTTTTAATTACATCAGCTATACTTTAATGTCGTTATATCACTCATTTAATTTAATTATATTATATTTATAATGTCAGCCATGTTTTTTTTTTATTTACACACTCGCAAATGAGGCACTTTTATGTCACTGTATAACACATCTCAGCATAATTATATTATAAGTTATTTATATATTATTACTCAGGATTAGAGAGGCCATGACATTTCCAATACGGTTTTCTATCTCCTCACTCTTCTGTTTTCAGAATCCTCTGTTTCCATCTAATACTCGTTTCTATTTGATATTACTCCCATTCACCTATTAGAACATATTCTCCAGTGAAGTCAAAAGCCTTGAATTGTTTACCTCAGCTTCTTTCCTTTATTAAACCACTACAGTGAAACATTTTCCTGGATCTCCAAGTGTCTGAATGTATGAAAAAGTTTGTGAAAAAACCATCTTCCTTGGCATCTATTTCAGCTGTCGTCTGATTGTTAAACTTGTTCAAGGGGTTTCCTATTCTCTCACAATTTCATTTTCTCATATTATTGTGGTATAGAGCCCAAGACAATGGGCCTCTGGGGCTAAGGTCAGAATTAAAGATCAAAGAGCTACTATATGGAGCGACGGATCATGGAGCTACTAAGTCCCTTCAACTGTGAAGCCATATATTTTCTGTCAGTGTTTGGTCAGACGTCAATCTTTTCTCTGATTGTGTGCCAACATGTTTTGTTTGAATATTTCCATACAAATACTCCCAAGATATGCTTCCAAGCTTAGAACATTAATCTCTGTTTGGAGACGACGAACGTCAGATCACCTCGACCTCCTTCAAGAGGGTGTAAAATTTATAATGCTTTTACAATACTATTCACAACTATCATTTCTTGTCATATGATATCTTATTTTCAGGTCTCTCAACTGTTCACGGGTATTTAGCTCTCTATTTCTTATTTATGTAACTTGGATGCTGTCATTAGAGCTGCTTGGTTTCTAATTGTCTTTTTTTTTCTCCAGTCAACTGTTTTTGCTGTAGGAATGTAGGATCGCAAAGTGTTGACAGAACAGCCTTAAATCAGAAGGAATCAGTGGTAATGATCTGGGATTAATTTTTGAATGAGTTGATGTAGGCAGCAGAGTTTATTGAAGGATTAAAGTGTGGGGTGAAAAAAGTGGACTTGGTTACTCCCATTTAAATTCTAGCAGATGAGCAAAGGCTCTTTGCACATCTGTCATTGGGTGATAGTAGATACAATGAGCATTTTCAGTATATACTGCACCTCCAAGAGACAAAAAAGTGGACTCGGTTACTCCCATTTAAATTCTAGCAGATGAGCAAAGGTGAACTCTTTGCACATCTGTCATTGGGTGATAGTAGATACAATGAGCATTTTCAGTATATACTGCACCTCCAAGAGACAAGACTTTCCATGCCATTCTCAAAGCCTATTTCAATAAACACATGCATTCACATTACCACATAAAGGAAACACATCCACATTACCAATTGAATTACAGGGGAAGAAGAAAAATCCTTGCCAAGTAATTTTCAAGCTTCGGACCAATCATGAAATTTCAATATTACTCTCGCCTAAGCAGGTTGAGTTACCATTGTTTGGGACAATTTTTTCCCATGTGAAAAGAATCACCTATAGGAATTCCAAAAAAGGCTCAAGATCAATTTTGAAGAACTTGTTTTAACACTTTAAGCATTCAGATTGTAATCCTAATTTATCTAAAACTATGTTACTCTTGGCTAAATGGTTTAGTTATCATTTTTGGGACGAATTTTATAATTTTCCCATGTCAAAAGAGTCACCTATAGGAATCCCAAAAAAGGCTCAAGATCAATTTTGAAGAACTTATTTTAACACTTCAACCATTCAAATTGTAATCGTAATTTATCTAAAAACTATATCTAAAGTACCCAATAGCTACAATAATGGGAATATTGGATAGACTGATTCAATCTTAGAACCTGCTTGTGGCTGGTGAGATATTCCACCACCAAGCCACCAGCCCTTTCAAGATAGAAGTTCAAATTTTCTCAAGAAGTGTATTTCAATTACAACACATCCCTCTAAGGTATATTCATGTTGAGATCAGTTATCATACCATATTCAAATATTTAAACAAGATATAATTTTAGTTCTAATAGACTATTAAGGAATTAGTTCTAATAGACTATTAAGGAATTAGTTCTAATAATTTGGTTTTAATAAATTTCAGATGGAATAGAATTTCAGCTTTCAATACATGGATTTCCATTCTAATTATTTTTCTACTGCTTTGTGATAAAAGTTATTTGTAATGTCCCTTTTTAAATTTTCCTTATTTTGCCTTTGAAAAATAACCCTAACTCACAATAATAATTGCATAGTTGATTATATATATATATTATAGTTCTGATTATATATACTTCAGATTTAAAGCCTACAACATAGTTTTGAATATGATATAATCCTTCTAAAAATAAAAACTTGAAATATAAGCACAATTGTTCTTGAAACTTGATTTAAAATAAGATAGCAAAAAAAGTTTAAAAGATTAATTTTGTTAACATAACATTAACTTACTAACGGTCTGAAAAAGAATGTCTTTTGCAACGAGTTCCCTAGCCGCCGCCACGGCTTTTTGCTCTAGTGACGGTGGTGGCTCCTACAAAGAAGGTGTTTCAAAAGATGAAGATGGCAGAGATTCAGATGATGAGGGCGACACGATCTCAGAGGAGGCGGCTGTGGGTTCGTGGGAGAATTCATGGTGTGAGGTTGAGGATGAAACTCTCCTCAATATTCTCATGGAGGCCCATTTGAATGCCCAAAAATGTGTGGAGCCAGGGTCTTTTGTGGGATGGAGTGCTCAGATGGATAATGAGGAGAAGGTTCCACTTCTTACTTTGTGGTTGGATGCCCATCATTTTTCCCAGAAGCACTTGGTTTTTGAGTTGCATGGTGAGAGTTCTGCCAGGCTGGTTTTGGATGGGTTGAGGTCGAATGACCTAAGTAAATCTCTCAAGAGGGGCTTTCTGCCGCCCCTTCCTAAAATTTCTCCTCCTCGGCCTCTGGCAGATCTATGGTTGTTGTCTCCCTTGCCAGAACCAATTCGCCTACATTCCCCTGTTGGTGTTGTGTGTGACAAGGTTCCTGAGCTTCCCTCTTTCTTGGGGTGGGCTACTTTATGGGGTTTCCTTCCTTGGTGGAGGCCCCCATTCCTACTACTCACGGTCCTCTCTAAAATGTGATGCAACAGAATAGTGTTTTAGAGGTTCCCCATTTTGTGCATCCTCGGCATCCTCGGCCTCTTTCTTGTTAGAACTCTGTTCTTCATGTTCTTCCTCGAGGAGTTGCTGCTTCTGGAGTGATTGGTGTTCCTCAGAGGGTTGTTCCTATTATTGTTCAGCATTCCAGTGTAGGATTAGCTAGGTTTTCTGAAGATGATGTTCCTATCTTACCCTCTAGTGTGCCTGGGTTTCCTTCTCCCAAGTCTTCCTTGCAAAATAGTGATGTTGGGGTTGATGATGAGCTGCCTCTCGCTCCTACTATTTCTCTCATCATTTTGGATGTGTGGATGGACAAAACTGTGGTCAGTTTGCAATCTGACCTTATTGGGAGGTTTCTTGGTTATCGACCAAATATTGATGTTATTCGTAGTTGGGCTTCCGATTGTTGGATGGCTCTTGGTCTTCGCATTATGGCCTTGATGGAGGACCGCACATGCATTTGTCAGGGAGGTCCTTGGTTTTTTGGTAAGGTTCTTCTTCATTTAAAAAGTTGGTCTGACGATTTTAACATTACCAAGGTTAACATGCTTCCTATTTGGGTGTGTCTCCCCCAGAGCTCCCTTTGGAATTTTGGGATGAAGGTATCCTACAAGAAATTGTTAATACTATTGGTCAATTTATTACCTTAGATAATGTCACTAAATCTAGATCCAACTTTCTTTTTGCTAGATTTTGTGTCTTGATTGAGTTTGGTTCAGAGTTGCCCAAAAGTGTTAAACTTTGCTCCAAGCTTGGGGTTTGGGAGCAAGAACTTCAGTATGAAACCTCTATGCTGCACCATGATACTGTGCATTCCAATGAGACCACACCTGATACGCAGTGTCCTCAGCCTTATTATGATAGGAAAGTGTTGGATACTACAGTGTGTGTCCACAATGGTAAGGATCTTGATCATACTGCTGCAAGCCCTTCTTTGGAAAACCACTGTGATGATGGCAAAGGATCCCTGTACAGGATAAAGAGGAAACTCAATGTTGTGCTTGGAAATCCTTCTACTAAGTTGCATCCCACAAATATTGGAATGACTTTCCACTCTTGTCCTGCCCCTCATCTAAGGCCTCTTCAAAAGTTTGGTATCAAACTGCCTTGATCTTTCTATTGTTGGTGGTTTTTGGGTTCTTTCCAAAACCAGCTTCCAGTTCCTTGCTCCAGTCAAAAGCTTTTGTTGGTCTTTGCTTTTTGGTTATTTTGAGTTTTCTGATGTCTCATTCCTTGTGAGACTCCTCTCTTTTTCCTCTATGGCTGGTTTGTAATGGGTTCAGGCCCTTCCCGCTTTATCTAATCAAAACATAGTTTTGAAAATATAAAACTTATACTTGAGTCTCTGCTGTAACATTTCTTTTAATTTACAGTTATCTCTCTTTGTATAAATGTCAAGAAATGTCTCTAAATTCTGTCAAGTTAGAGATTTTCATCCTTTAACTTGAAATGTTGTGGGTTTTCGTCCTTCAATTTCTGCCATGAGGGGGTTTCATCCTCGAGTTAAATGAAATGTTGTTCGGAGTTCCACTACAAAAGAGTAATTATCAGATAATAAAAGGTGTATTTTTCATATGGTCCCTCCTCCTCCTTGTTTGGTGTCTCTTATATATCTTTTTTTTCCTTCAATAGTCATGATTCTTCACATGCCCCTCAACTTTTGATTAAATTAAACTTTAATTTTATACTTTACAATTATATTATGTTTTATATATTTTTTTATATTTTAATTTATTATTATTATTATAATCTCACTTCAAGAAGGGGGCATTGCATTATAGCACTAATTGCTATCCTATAAACAACCTATTTAATAAAATGCATTCATTTTATATCATTTTCCATGTAATTAAGGAATTCCTTCAGGAAAAATTATCTGCCTCTAACAAAATTTTACTATATTTTGAAAACTATCAACATGCCCATTGAGCTTATAGGTCCAAATACTAGTTATTATTTCTGTGAGTTTATTAATACTAATTTTAAATTTTGTATTACTTCATTCACACATTTTCTTCATTTATGTTCTATCTATTTACACTTAAGGCTTTCCTTAGGTGGAAAACAGAGGTACTGTTTTAGTACCAAATCGATGGCTGATAAGCTATTAGAGATGTAAGACCATACGTTTAATCCTGGTCAGACACCTATTGTTTTTTTCTTGTTTTACTGACCAACAACTTCCAGCAATAGATTGATGTGTTGTTGTCATTGCAATGCGAACATTGTTTCCTTGTCTTCCTGATGAAATTGAGCAAGAGTGCCTGCTCATGGTGTAGTTAAAACTCTCATTACAATCTCACGTGTGCAAAAGCTGGAAGACCATATCATGCAGCCCTAAGTTTTATCATGACAGAAAATGATAAAGATTTCCAAGTAGTGTATATGCATGGTCAAGAACTTAGTTCACAGAGGTTTCAGACTAGGGGCATACCACCCACTACCGAAACACTTGCAAATGAGAAAGAAACTTACAGCCATTTGTCGCTGCCATTTCATGAAACAAAAATTGGTTTTTATCGGAAATAAGTATTAAAAACCAACTACTCTCATATTGTTCATGTGCACAGTGACAAGACCAGTAACTTTTTTCACGTGGCTCCATTTTTCAAAGTCCATGGAAGCTTGGCTTCATTATCTATTCAATACAGAATAAGGAAAAACCACAAGCAAGCTTCATTATTTCCTCAAAGGGGAAAATGTGTCAACAATATTATTATATTTATAAATTTTAGAACTGGGGAGTTGAAGGTCTCCATAATCATGGACTTGTTGAGGATTATTTTCTTGTGTAATGCTTTACTTCTATTGAGCATCTCCACATCTGCACAAGATGAGCAGGAGCTCATATCATGCCTGCAACAAAAGGGCATAACAAACTTGGTAACTTCTGCTTCTTCATCTGCATATGATTCTCTACTATAGTTTTCTGTGCAGAATCTGATGTATACAGAACCAGGCACGTGCAAGCCATACGAGTTGGTTCTGTCACAGAAGAGAGAACAAGTGGTGAGTTTGGTGCAGTACTGCATCAACCGCAGCTGGTAGGTTGTTGTGCGCAGCAGAGGGCACAGCTATGAGGATTTTTCCTCCACTTTTCACCATCACTAACCTCATCAACAACAGACAGTACAGAAAGACAGGAAAAAGAAAGGGGGAGGCACTATTTTGTTGATAGGTCAACTCCTCATCACAGTGATGAAGATATCTCCATTGGAATTAAAGATAGTGAAGCCCTCTCAAGAATTTATAGAATTTGATAGAGGAACAGAGATTTTTTTTAGAATCAGATCAAATAAGATATGCCAGCTAGTAGGAAATCAAATCAAAGATTTTATTTTATTCTATTTTGTAATTAGATCATAGAAAGAACAATCCATAGATCATTGATTATAGATTTATTGCAACATGACAAGGTTGTAGGTCACAATCATGTATTCATTGCAGATTTGACAGTCTAGATCTGTTTGATGGTAGTCCTTTTAATCTCCACCGTCAATCCAAGTATTTATTTCATCTAGTGCTCCTCACTAAAGGAACACCTATCAGCATAAGTTGAAAATATAAAGAAACAATCCAAATACAATGATGATAAGGCCAATATGTTGATTATGAGGATGAAGATTATATGCATGCTCTTGTGGTTTCGCAGTAAATAGGAACAATTATGCATTTATACTTTGACCCCAGTGCCAGTAAACACCTGAGGTTAGGAGACTAGTTTGTAAACCTTGTAGAAGATGATAAAAGATTAGAATCTGTGATTCTCAGTGATGGCATCACACATCAGATGGTACACTGTGGAGATGTGCAAATTGATCTTGCAGGAAGTAAGAAAACGATATTTCAGAATGTTTTGCATATTCCTAGAATTAAGAATCTTCTGCATATTAGTCAAATCACTTAGACATGGATATATGGACATTACATTTAGTGTGGGTAAACGTTTTCTGGAGGATAAGAACAGGATTAATAAGATTAAAGCCTCTGGTGTTAGAGATCATTGTCTCTACATATGTCAACACAGGTTGACTTTTCCTACACATCTGAATTTGATGTTAGAGATCATTGTCACTACATATGTCAACACAGGTTGACTTTTCCTACACATCTGAATTTTCAGTATGTTTCTACTATGCAGAAGAAACATGGGGTAGATGGTTCACAACAATCACATGGAGAAAAAGGATTTTTATTCAATGCTAATGGCAGACAAACAATGCAGGAAGCCTTTTGAAGAAAGCTAGGTTGGAAAGAAAACCAATGTTTGTTCAGGCTATTTTAACGTATATTCCATTTTATGGTGCCAAGGTTTTTTTTGTTTGATCATGTTTACAGTAGGAGGGTCTAAAATTATGGTTTCAAAAGAAAATTAGAAGCTCTTGAGGAATTTAAGCATTTTAAGTTTGGTAAGCAGATTAAGACTTTCAAATCTAATTATGGGAGTGAATTTAATTTCAATAAGTTTGCTGATTTCTGCAAGTTAGCAATCCATAGGCAGCTATCAGCATTGCATGCCTCAACAGAACAATTTGCTGGAGATGATTAACTATTTTACAGAAATGAGAAAACAGTTTTTATAATTAACCATGTTAGAGAAATGAGTAAACAGTAACTCTAGTTAAATGAAATTTTTAGTACCATTTGTCAACAATTCAAAGAACTGGGAAAATGAGAAACACCGCCTTACCTTGTAGGACTGTAAGTAGGACTCGCTTGAGAAAATGAAGGAGATGTTGGTGAATAAGATGGTGAATTAGGACTGTCAAAAAAAAAACTTTAATGATCAATAAAGATAAAACAAACCATGTACAAATCTCATTGACATGACAAAGCAGCAAACAGTAGCATTGTATTGCCATTTTTACCTGTAATTTGGTGATGTTGGACTATATGGACTTGACGGTGAATATCTTGGACTGCTTGGAGAATACGCTGGTGAAGTCGGACTGTACTTTGTAGAGGCTGGATTATAACTTGGAGATGTTGGGCTATAGCTTGGCGAAGTGGGACTATACCCAGGAGATGTTGGGCTATAACTAGGTGACGTTGGACTGTAACTTGGCGATGTGGGACTATATGCTGGAGACGTAGGGCTGTATGCAGGAGATGTTGGACTGTATGCAGGAGATGTGGGGCTATATGAAGGTGATGTCGGGCTGTAGGAAGGTGATGTTGGGCTGTATGCCGGAGAAGTGGGGCTATACGCTGGGGAAGTGGGGCTGTATGCAGGTGATGTGGGGCTATAACTCGGAGAAGTGGGACTGTAGCTCGGGGATGTAGGGCTGTAGCTTGGCGATGTAGGACTGTAGCTTGGTGATGTGGGACTGTAGCTTGGTGAAGTGGGAGAGTAAGAAGGGCTTGTGGGGGAATATGCTGGAGATGTAGGGCTGTATCCAGGAGAACTTGGACTGTATGATGGTGATGTAGGGCTATATCCAGGAGATGTGGGACTGTACCCTGGAGATGTGGGGCTATATCCAGGCGACGTGGGACTATATCCAGGAGATGAGGGGCTGTAACCTGGGGATGAAGGGCTGTAGCCAGGAGATGAGGATGGTGAGAAGGCCATCCCACCAACATAGGGAGAAAATTGGGCCTCTGTAATTGGTGAGCTACGGAGACTTGGGCTGAGCAAATAGCTAGGTGACATCATTGCATCATGGTGTGGTGTTCCTGTTATTGGGGACCGAGATGGTGTCATGCCAAAGTCTATCATTCCTTCCATATAGCTGGGTAATTGGAGTTCAATTGCCTGTTGTAGCATCTGGTCATTCAAATATAAGGCACAATCACCTGTACCAATTGGAGCCAACTGGCCAAGCATGATGTTCTCTGTAACACCCCTCAGAGGATCTGCTTCAGCAAAAACAGCAGCATCCAAAAGAATATCAACTGTTTCCTCAAATGAACACCGCATCATTGGCCCTGTATCATTACGATTGATACCATGTCTAGTAATGGCCATTAGATGGCCCCGATATGTCATTGTGTCACACAAAATGGCTAAATGCCTGTAGTTCACATATGACCCATCAAAAGATATCACAACACGAAGCTCATCTAGAAGAGATTTCCTCACAGCCTCAATTCCAAGCACCTCAATAACTTCAATCAAGTGATTACTTGTTGTCCTTGTAGCATCAACATCTTCATGGCACATAACAGCTAACATGTTGACCCCTTCTGTATCCAACATCCATTCTGTCTCAGGCTTGAATCCTTCATTCTCATCAAATTTGTTAATTTTTCCAGATTTTATGAACACTTTATTAATATCTGGAATGCCTCGTAGAGCCATTTCTGTGAGCATGTTACTCTCAATCTTCTTTAGAAAGACATCATCCTCAGAATTTTGATCTTGTGCTTCCCCTTTAGGAGCCTCTTCATTCATAATACGTATACGCAGAATAAGTTTTTCTGCATTATCATCATTAAAAATGCATGTCAAATCATCATCAAACTCAAGGTTGATTTTTTCTGCAATGTCCGCCATACTGAGCTTCTTATCAACCATCATCTCTCTATTCAATTCAATACGCAGCAGCCATGGAGATATTTTTTCTGGTGCAATATCCTCATCTGGCATCTCATAGTATGATTTAACAAAGTCAACATCCTCCTCTATGATAGTGCTCATTGGATCTGGATCATACCACACTTCAGTAGCCTCTGTGACACTTCGCAAGGTTGTGTACTCTAAAGCACATTGGACATTCTTTGCTCTTTCTTTTGTCTTGTTGACCTCTGGCTTTAGATACACTGAAAGTGATGGTGTTTTTATTTTCTTTGCCACATTTATAATTTCTCTCAGTCGAGGAACACCCAGAGTAACATTCTTGGCACTAACACCAGCATAATGGAAGGTATTCAATGTCATCTGAGTAGCCGGTTCACCAATAGACTGTGCTGCAACACATCCAATCATCTCCCCTGGGGCTACTAGAGACTGAAGGAAACGAGATTCGATCTCACCTACTACCCATTCAAATGCTTCCTTTGTAAGATGGTACTCCTTCAGTACACGTTTACTTGCAAATGTACTGCGCAGTAGAATATTGAAGAAAAGAGTGGCATTCTTCTGGGCCTCAATACTCATGAGATCATCGCCAGGAACAACCTTTAGCCTTTCCTGAAGCTTGTCAATTGCTTCTACAATCTCCATTGGATGCATATCTGATCGTTTCCTTGGATCAACTTTGAAAGTCTTCTGAGCATTCCAGATGAGTCTCTTCAAATTTACAGGCATAGGCCATGAGTTATCACCACTGGGAGCAATCTCTGTGCCTAACTGCCGTCTATCTGACTCTAGTTTCTGTAATTCTGCGTCAAAAACATTTTGGAACTCCCTGATGGTTTTCAAATCATCTACATGTTCTGGCAACATGTAGCTAGGATTCCAGTTTTCTTGATCAATTTCATATCTATAAACATTTTCAAACTCTTTCTTTTTCATCTTCAAAGAATCAAGTTTCTGTGACTCAATCCAAACAGCATCCATACCATCCTCACCATACAGAAACTGGATGACATCACCAAGTGAATTCCTGACAGTCCCATCATATTTAACCATGATGTCCTCCATAGCTTTCACAAGACGACGCTGTATGTACCCTGTTTCTGACGTTTTCACTGCAGTATCTATCAAACCTTCACGCCCTCCCATTGCATGAAAAAAGAACTCCTGAGGAGTCAAACCACGCAGATAGGAATTCTCCACAAAGCCTCGACTTTCAGGACCTTTATCATCCTTTGTAAAATGTGGTAGGGTTCTTCCATCAAATCCATAGGGAATTCGCTTCCCTTCTACATTTTGCTGTCCCACACAAGCAGTCATTTGAGATATGTTAATAAAACTTCCTTTTGACCCAGCAGTAACCATAGCCTTCAAATTGTTACTCTCAGATAAACTTTTTTGTGCACTGCTTCCTGCATCATCACGAGCCTTATTTAACACCTGAAAAGGGAAAACAAAGACACATTGGTAAGAGGCAGCAAATTATAAAAAAAAGAAAAAGAAATATACTGTAAATGATTCAAGGATACCTGATTGACTCTGTTTTCAAAAGACTCCATCATTGTTCGACCAGGTTCTGCCTCCAATTGCTTATCCTGAGCAGCCTTAATAAGTTGTTTGACTTCATTCTTTGCTTTTGAAATTGTTTCATTGATAACTTCCATGGTTGCAGCATCGGCAATTGTGTCTCCTATACCAATACTGAAACCCTGTTGTAGCAACCAGTAGTTTACAAGCCACTGTGTGTGACCTAAGAACTTACGAGCAGCATCTGGACCAACTTCCTCCCTGCAAGATGTAAATACATCATTACAACATGACATACATCTAGAACAGCAAATCTCGGAATATAATTATATTCTACGGTTTGTAGAATACTTCTAGTCTTATTTTGCTTGGCATATAGTATAGCTATGTTAGATGACATTTCAGTAGCACAAAAATAAACAACACAGAAAAGTAAACATTTTTGAAAAACTCGTATATTCCAACTGTACCCAAACAAAATATGTCATTCAAAATAGAAGACTGCTCATTATTTTTGCTAATTTGTCATTTAACATGTGCATGTGGCGATAGAAGTATACCAGATGACATGAATTAGACTTCCTGTGGAAGTCCCAAGGGTTTTCTTGCAAAGAGTGCCGGAAATAACCTCCCCTTTCTCAATCCGTACACATGTATCCCCTGGCGTAATAAATCCTGTTTCAGATTCAGCATGCCATGCAGAGTACCTTATAAGATTAATTTGCTTTGGAATAATCAGATTGAAGACTTGTTTGCCAGTCCAAAGCGGCCTTGGCTTTAGAATAGTTGGAGCAGGTATTTTCCCATCAAAATCCTCCCACCACATTAGGATATTCATAAAGACATCCTGCAAAGAAACCAAGATTGTCGTCATTATATAAACTTTCAACAGATACAAATTCCTGCTTTCTCATGCAAATTTGCAAGACACGACGCTGCAGACTTCACCAAACTTCTCATACTACTCACCTTCTCTATAAATGTGTCTCTTTTTGTAATCTTTCGACAACCCAAAAGTGTATCTTGCACAATACCCATAACTGGCCTATTGGCCTGAGGAGAGACAATGCATTTTGGCACCATCATTAGTTCCAAAACTTCTGCTCTTGTCTCAAATGACTGGGGAACATGCATGTTCATTTCATCTCCATCAAAATCAGCATTGTAGGGTGATGTGACTGACAAGTTTAATCGGAAAGTTGAGTAAGGCATGATTCTGATTCTATGCCCCATGATAGACATCTTATGAAGACTTGGTTGTCGATTAAAAAGAACAAAGTCTCCATCATTCAAGTGCCTCTCCACCTACATGACACAAATTAAAATAAGCACCTTGCTTGAAAGTGTTTCAGAAAATATGAATCACAATAGTTGATCTTATACCTTATAGCCCAACTCTAGATGATGATCACTGCTCTTTTTCAAGTAACGGAGATCAAGTCTCTGGCCATCCTCCCTGATAATGTATTTGGCACCAGTTTTCCCTGGTGGAGGATGAGGTCCATATTCAACAAGTTCCTTTAATCTGTTTGATTAAGACAAGTTGAATCAACCTAAATTATACAAAAATGGTAATGCAGCAACAAAGATTATGAAACATATTCTGCCATTTACCTTTCGATGTTGTATGGAGTGACAGTTTCTGGGTATGTCAGGTTCAGCGCAATACTCCAGGGGACTCCTAATTCATCAATGTTAATATTAGGATCAGGTGTAATAACTGTACGTGCAGAAAAATCTACACGCTTCCCCATTAGATTTCCCCTGATGCGACCCTCTTTAGCTTTCAATCTACTGCATATTGACTTAATCGGTCGTCCTGACCGCTGGGTTGCCTGACAATAAAAGCATAAAATGTTAGCTTGGTGCTTTCAAACACAAACATAATCAATGACAACAATATTTACCCTTGGCTGACCAGGCAGCTCATTGTCAAAATATGTAGCAATGTGGAATTGCAACAATTGTGCAAACTCAGAAATAATATGAGCTGGAGCCCCAGTTTTTTCCTGCTTTTTTAGATTCTCATTATGTCTAATAATCATAGCAAGCTGATGGGTGAGATCATCCTGCAAAATAATAAGAATGAACTCTATCAAAACTTTTCAAGCATCAATGAGATTTAAACATACCATTCTGCAGAAATGTGTATATTTACAAAGCATAAGCTTATAAGATTTGGTAATTTTGAACTAGAAATATGAGGCTGTCTAAAGTACTAGAGGAAAGTGTGAAAAACACCTCACTCCTATTTGTGGTGTCCATCATAACTGAAGGTCTGACTGGGGGTGGAGGAACTGGAAGCACTTGTAAAATCATCCAGTCTGGGCGAGCATATTTTGGGTTCAATCCCAACATTTGGCACTCCTCATCAGAAATTCGCTTCAAAACACTCAAAACCTACATATAGTTGACAAATTGCATTGAGACAACTCAACAATATATAGAAACTGTTTGCATTCTGAAACTGAACGCATCCAATTAATTTTTCTTAAACATAATTACCCTCTCGGCAGATAACTGTTGTTTTCTCTCAACAGGCTCCGGCATCAACTGCTCTGGGTCATCTGCTTTCTTGCGTGGAGCTTTATATTCAGCCATTATTTTCATTCCATCAATGTAGATCTTGGGCTGCTGGGCACCACAACCTCCATGTCGCTTCTTCTTAACCTCATCATCTCCATCTTGACCTTGATCCTCGTCAATGACATCTCCACCTTCACATTTAGTTTTATTCTTGCAACAATCCAAAACCTTTCTGAGCCTGTGTTTTGGATTCTTTACTTTCAAAGCTTGTTTGAAACGATGATCATCCTGTTAAAAAAGAAAAGGTAGAACCTCAGTTTAAATAAGATAAAAAGGCTACAAGAAAAAAAATTGAAATTGGGAGGCAAAAGGAGGAAATTTTATTCCTTACATTTAGGCATTTTCCAGCATTAACTCATCTGAAGTAGAAGAACATGTAAGCAATTGTACACTTTGCTAACAACTTCTGATTCTGATTTCATTCTCTTGAGTTTATAAA
This sequence comes from Sequoia sempervirens, assembly GCA_007258455.2. NCBI lineage: Eukaryota > Viridiplantae > Streptophyta > Pinopsida > Cupressales > Cupressaceae > Sequoia > Sequoia sempervirens. Next base: position 49,241,056 of record VDFB02047230.1, read on the forward strand.
GCCTTCTTTACAAAAAGCATATTATAACATGGCATAAAAATTCCTTTAGCTTGACAACATATAATATAAACTTAAATGATTTGTGTTGGTGAAATGTCTTAGAAAACTGTTTTTGACTATACTGGCAGCTTGGTGTGTTGTTTTATTTTTTTTGGGGGGTTGGAGGGGTGGGGGATTTACCTAGGCTGCAAGGATTATGTGATCTTTAATTAGAACCCTTTCCTTCACTGCATCGTGAGGGGCAGATCATAGGTGGAGAGCAGATAAGTGCAGGTATATTTTCGAGGATAAACACTGGCACTCCATGATTTGTGTGAAGATGTGACCAGATTGCACGAGCAAATTCACAATACATGGATAGATGATCCGAGTTCACTTCTTTGCAATGCAAGGGACATTGTGATGGGACTTGCCATATCAGTTTCTGGAACTGTCTTGTGTTAAACATTTTTTGCTAGTCTGCTTAACCAAATGAAAGCGCTGGGTTTTGTAAGGTAGCTTTTCCAAATCCTTGATGCTGGCCAGTTTGGGGGTTCAAGATTATTGGAAACTTGGATATATCCAAATATGAACGAATAATTCCCCAGTTTGTTGCCACACCCTTAAAGCTTATTTGGGCATTGCTTAATGAGGTACAAAGAAATTGCTGAGGTAGTCCTTTGATGTCTCTTTCTGCTACTCTGATAATCCTGCAATTCCTTTAGCATTTCTACACTTTCCACAATCATTGGCCACACACTACTAACCTACACCAATCCCCAAGTTGGGAGAGAGAAGCAAGGGGAAGATGTGTCATCCAGCACTCGTCCCAGAAATCCATTGAAGCTCCATTCTGAACAACTTATTAAAAGAGATAAGAGCACGTAAGATCTGGGTAAATGCCAAGAAATTCCTCATGTGTGACCCTTTGATGAGGTTAATTGAAGAAAAAATTATGTCTTGTAATTGGCTGTCCAAATATTTTGCTCTGATCATCCTGCTCAAGAGCTGATCATGTTCTGCATAAAGTCCCAAGACCATTTTGGCACCTAAGGCTTTGTTGAAGTCTAAAGGATTTTGGGGTGTATAACTTTTCCTAGATTAGTAATGGAAACTTGAAACCTTATTTCATCCCCATCCAAAGGCACATCCTCACAATGCTACGAATTTTTGTGATGGCTACAACTACCACTTCAAGAGATGATAGGGAATGGCTTAAATGACAAATTTAAGTTCTCCTAAGCTGAATTTTACCCATCAGTGTAAGTCATTAAACATTCCAAAAATGTTATTTGTTGAAATCTGTCAATCAACCTTGTCATATTTCTTGTGAATACCTTCCAGTAAATAGGAGAATTTCCAATTATATACAGGGAACCAACTGTTATACTCAAATTCTTTTGCAATATGATGCTGTTAACATGGACATATTGAAAAACTATATTTTTTATTTCCTTATGTTATTGCATATAGAGTAAACCAGAGACCATCTGCAAAACCTCTACACATGCAGCACAGTGAATTAGAAACCTTGGCGATAGGTTCAAATTTCATCTTCTTCAGGATCCAAAGAAAAAAATTACCCCACGTGAGCTTGTTGCTGTATCCAGCACCCGGGTCCATATGGTTTACATTTATATGCAACTAAATATTTCACAAGTGGACAGCTTTCATTCTTGAATGAGGGCAATAACTAGCTTTACTGAAGCAAGCTGCTGATATCGTAGCCAGTGTTTGCTATGGACATTATTAGACTCTAACATTATGTGAAAATCTTGTTGATGTTTTAGCTGCAGGAGATATCCTTCTCTCAAAATCGAAATAATAAATGATATATAAATATTATTTTAAAGGCCGACCCAAGATGAAAAGTCGCCTTGGTTCTTGAATGAGGCCTACCCTTGTGAAGAGTTGCCTTGCTTGTGAAGAGGCACCTTACTTTGTATATATGGAAGGAGATGCTCATTCATTTGATCATCGATTTTATTCTCAAGAGACATTTGCACTTATCAAGGAGTTCGCACATCTACAGCAGATCATATTATTGCATAAAGCAGATCGACATTAAGGAGAGATCATATAATTGTGTATTTGCATCTAAGTGAGGTGTGATTCTTTATTGCATCATATCGGCCTTGTGTGTGGCCAAGATTGTAAGCAGATTTCTGCTCCTTTAAATTCAATATATAAGAGAGATATTTTGGCTGGGTTTTTCTCCCTCGAGAAGGAGGGTTTTTTCAGGATAAATTTTGTGTTCTTTGTTCATGTGCTGTTGTATTTCTGTGTTTCTGCTTATTTCAAATCTGATCCTAAAAATAACATGGTATCAGAGCGGGTTCAAGGGAAATTCGATCAGAAACAATTGCAGATTTAAGATCACTTCCAGGTGTGGAGGAATTTGATTTTATTTTTAAGCTTCAGGTGCTTTCAAGGAGTTCGATATTTGAAGCTTCAGCTGTGATAGAATATTGTTATAATATTGGAGCAACAAGACAATATAGAGATATTAGGAGGAACCGCGTCTAAAGGTAGCAAGTCGGGTTTAGATATCACTGTGAGAACAAATCTGGAAGTATATGACTGTGGTGTGGTTGTATATGGAAAATCACGAGCTGCTGTTGGTGTGAGTGGATGCGATGGTACTTTGGTTTCTTGACATTGTTCTGAAGATCTGTGCGGGCTGTAATGGAGTTATGTTTTGGTTCTTGCTGAAGACAATGTGTAGGTTCTATGTTATCTCCTCTCATTCTTGTGTCATATGGGATATGAGTTTAATGGAATGCTCAGGTCTGAAAAACAGTGTTTATTCTTCAAGTCATATGAGCTTCTGCGCATTGGTGTAAGGTTTGGAAATTACCTATGGTGTATACATTTGAGGCTTCAGAGATTTCAGGGAACTCTTATCATTTACATTTAACAGCTGAGAAGAGACTGCAAGACAAGCACCTAACTACATCTATTGACCAACATAAAGAGATAAGTATTTTATGTTTGAATAATGATCATGAATTTTATAGTTAATAATAATTCATGCAATAACATTGGGAATAGTGAATCATGTATGCTTCTAGCATTGATATTTCTCTTCAAGATAGTTTTGAACTATTATTATTCTCTCTAAAATGCTTCCAGGACGGATCAAGGAGCAAAAGAATGATGAGAGATTGCATAAGGAATTCAAGGGAGGAACTGCTTGCTGCATCCTGTGAGGAAGACATGCAAGCTGAAGAAATGAACAAACATGAAGACACAGCTTGCTGCCATGGGACTAAGTTGGTGGCACATAACTGGAGACGTTTCTTCGAAGAGGAGGAATTAACATTCAGAGGGAGTCTGACAATCCATCAGAGGCAACCTTGGACGAGGAGGTCAGAAGGTTGATACTTGGAGCTTCAGAGGGAGTCACATCATCATGAAGATTTGTGTAATCTTTATTCTCTGTGACGGAGAAGTATGAGGTGAAAGCCCTTGTAGTGTATATTCCTCTGAGACGGAGAATATGAGGTGAAAGCCCTTGTAGTGTATATTCTCTGAGACGGAGAAATATGAGGTGAAAGCCCTTGTAGTGTATATTTCTCCAAGATGGAGAAATATGAGGTGCGAGCCCTTGTTCATCTCTTAGACTGAGATGAGACGTCATGTTTAGAGACTCCATGACGACATCACGTTGAGAAACTCCGTGATGGACACTTGTGCATATGTTTCTTTCCACACATGGGAGTAGCCATGGTGGACGTCATGTTGAGTGACTCCATGACGATATCACGTTGAGAGACTCCGTGATGAACTTTTTCTCAAATGGGTGTAGCCATTCTGGATGTCATGTTGAGAGACTCCATGACATCGATATCTAGAAGGATACCTCCCTAGCTAAGAGGGAGTGTTGATGTTTTAGCTGCGGGAGATATCCTTCTCTCAAAATCGAAATAATAAATGATTTATAAATATTATTTTAAAGGCCGACCCAAGATGAAAAGTCGCCTTGGTTCTTGAATGAGGCCTACCCTTGTGAAGAGTCACCTTGCTTGTGAAGAGGCACCTAACTTTGAATATATGGAAGGAGATGCTCATTCATTTGAACATCAATTTTATTCTCAAGAGACATTTGCACTTATCAAGGAGTTCGTGCATCTACAGCAAATCATATTATTGCATAAAGCAAATCGACATTAAGGAGAGATCATATAATTGTGTATTTGCATCTAAGTGAGGTGCGATTCTTTATTGCATCATATCGGCCTTGTGTGTGGCCAAGATTGTAAGCAGATTTTTGCTCCTTTAAATTCAATATATAAGAGAGATATTTTGGCTGGGTTTTTCTCCCTCGAGAAGGAGGGTTTTCCCAGGATAAATTTTGTGTTCTTTGTTCATGTGCTGTTGTATTTCTGTGTTTCTGCTTATTTAAAATCTGATCCTAAAACTAACAAATCTATTTACCAAACTGGCACATATATGGGCCATTTCTGGGTACCAAACATCCCAAAATCACCTCCTGGTACAAAATGACTGTGGATTTGACCTAGGACATGCTTTTCCCACTGGAAACATTTCTGATTTTCTTCCCTCGAGCCCAACCAATTTCAATGTATGGCACTTCTAGAGTGAATCCTGAACAATTTCAGTCGCCGATGCATTTTTGAAGCATTTATTTTTAATTTTGGACTAGAAAAGCCCTAAACGGCAGCATTTTTTTGTTATTCTGTGAGTTTTAGCCACTACAAGAGGTAAGAACAACGGCAGATGGGATTTATTCAAATGCAATTTCATGAGTTTTATTCTGCTAGACATTATCCCAGTCGCATTCAAAAAAAGGATTGGATATGATCTGATTGTGGGGGTTGAGTTCTAGTAATAAAGGCAAGCCCCCAACACAAGCATTTTCCCTCTCCTTTCAGTCGAGTGATTAAAGTCCCTCCTTTGTCCCATTCATCATGACATTCTTCCTTAACTGTCCAACCTGGCTTTATTTCCCCACAGAACAAATAGGGGGTCTGTTCATCAGTAACATAGATATAAGGTGAACAATGAAGCAAGCATATTGATGATGAAATATTGATCGGGCAATGGGTTCTGCAATATAAAACAATATTACTAAATTATTATTATTTAATAAATTAATATCAATATTAATTTCCATATTTATTAGTTACTAACGAATATTTATTAATCATTTGCAAATTTCTATTAATAATTTAATAACTATTCATACTGTTTAAATTTTTCGTATCTATAGTATAATTAGTATTCAATAATTTTTTCAAATATAGTTGAAAAAATAAAAAATATCAATATATATATATATATATATATATATGACTTTTATATGCTTTTTGTATGGGCATACCCACAATGTTCCCAGACCCCAACCCAAAAAAATGCCATTCCGGCATATCATATCCATGTACCCATACCCATACACGTAACTTAGAGAGAATCATGGCACTCCTTTATGGTATTAAGATCGGCACCTTCTTTATGTCGGCTTGGAACCTTGACCTTTCAAACCTCTAATGATCTCACCAAAGATGCTCAACCTGGGATTCAACAATTTTGAGAGGAATCTAAGCCAAATCAATAAAAACAACCTTCCATTTCAAAGGCACCCATGCTCTGAGGAAATATACAACTGTACAAGATCCTGCAAATTTGCAAATGACAGTGTTTTCTGCTTAGAATATGATTTATGGAAGAAGCTCATCATCTATAATTTCCAAATCTGGCATTTTTAAGATAATGGAAGAAAAATAATGGATATCGATGCCTCCTCTTGAAGGCACTATGAAAAAATGACAGCTACTCCTGACCTACCTCTCCATTAATCGAGTGGGGTAAAGGAGTTCACAAAAGAGATGATCTGTCCCTTGGCAGGACATGGCTCCCTTCATGAAATGCTCACAAACTCTCACTTCTTTCTGTGGATTGCTCCTTGTCATTTACCTGTATGAGGATATAATTTTCTCCCAAAGGGATTCTGTTTGCTCCAATTACCATTTCATAACTATTCCTACTCCAATTTAGCCCACCTTCACTTTGCAAAAGCATATTATTGTGCAAAGAAATCTGACATTATATGGCTACAATTAGTCTTATCAAGAGTGAGAACTAAAAGTGGCCAAACTAATTGGCTATTTCAGTCGCACAACTTCCACTAATATTTATTTAGCAATTCCTGGTTATTTCAAGCAATTAATTAGCTTCTAAATATAAATATTTGTGCAGTTATTCTTCCATAATTTCATCACTTTCAGCAATGGCAGCCAAAGTGCATTATTAAAGGGGCAACTAATTTCCATGCTATAAGTTAAAGTTTGTCAGAAATTGAATGTTTTGTTCTGTGGAATAG
>VDFB02047230.1:49247477-49257881 GCA_007258455.2 Sequoia sempervirens
TTAAAATGTGAAGCACGAATGATTTCTACCCAAATCTTATTTGGATGAGATCCTTTGTGAATTAAATGTAAGGATGCATTATGATCATATTCAAACCTTAATTTATAGGATATTATTCATAAGATCTATAGGTTGTGTGTAATCTAATTCCTATTTTAACTCTCATGTGTAGTGACATTGTTCTAGATTAGGAAAACTAAATGTTGTACTTTCTCTAAACTAGTGTATCAAAGATAACTTGTAGCATGAACATTTCAATGGAAAATTCAAATTACTTTTTTGACAAACTTGATAGATAATGATTCGTAAATGCAAGTGAATTCTATAACCAAAGGTTTATTTTCTAAGTTTATTTAAATTTATTGTTCATTGATCAATTGATTCCTCACTTAGTGGTAGTTAGGTTCTTTTTTGAAAACCCATGTGTCTAGAATTTATATAAATATGACGAGTCTATGCCATAGAAAAGTTTCAAAAAATATATGATTACAAAAAAAATTGGGTCTAAATCACTTTAGATCCCCTCTCCCTTTTTAAATCATCCAAGAGTGTGTAGAGGTCCAAATAGGTTCAAAATCCATCGTAACTCAACAAATTAGTTATATATAATTTAAATCTAAAATTCCTAATTGTTGTAAAATCCATCATAACTCAACAACTTAGTTATAATTGAAATCTAAACCCTAAACCCTAAAATAATTCATTTTGTTGTAGGACCTTAAAATGAAATTTGGTTGCCTTAGGCAACTCCATAAAATTTTATTCCCTTAAGCTATGGAACATTTTCTCCTAGGTCCTTACTAGACATAGATCCCCTTAAGCCATCCTATCACCCTAAATCATAAATTGATGTCTCAAGGGGTCCTAATAATGACATTTCTTAAGGGGATCAAAGAAGTTCTCAAAATTTGGTGAATAGAGCTGAAGCTCATCTTTGTTTATTTTGTACATTGCAATTAGGTCACTAGAATATATCTATGTGTCCCTTTAAATGTATTATATTAAAGTTTCATTGTTATCTTTAGTATTCTTTGAAAACAATGAATGAGATTATAAATTTTAATGTTAGTGTTAAACTTATAATTTCTTCTTAACTACTTTGTCCCACTATAGAGAACTTGTGTCTCTTATCATGAAATTTGAAAATTTAGATAAATCAATTTATGTCATCGGATTTAATTAAATTCTATGTCATACTTGATTAATACATCTATTCATTTTGTTATAGGACCTTAAATGAAATTTGGTTGCCTTAGGAAACTCCACCAAATTTTATTCCCTTAAGCCATGGACCATTTTGTCCTATGACCTTACTAGAATGTATAGATCCCCTTAACCCATCCCATCACCCTAAATCGTAAATCGATGTCTTATGAATTTGACATTTCTTTAAGGGATCAAACAAGTTCTCAAAATTTGGTGAATAGGAGCTTGACTCCATCTTTTTATATATTTTATACATTGCAATTAGGTCACTAGCATATATCTATGTGTCCCTTTCAATGTCTTCTATTAATTTTTCATTCTTATCTTTATTATTATTTGAAAATAATGAATGAGATTAAATAATTTTTAATAAAACTCTACCTTCATTTCTACCCCTTCATATTAACAACCCCATTAATCGACTCAATTCTAATGTGTATGTTACACCTTAACGTTATGGATTTTTAATGTTAGCAACCTAATGCTCTTCTCAAATGAAATATATTTTGAATTTGTGCATGTTCAATGTGATTTTTAAATAACTTTCAAATTGTGTGCATTATTTAATTAGTTTGTTGATATATATTTTTTAATTGTTTAACATGCAGTTGCCATATCATTGCTCAGATGGATCCACTATTTAATTTAGATGATTTCATGCCTGATCAAGAAATCCCTATAGATCCCGGCCTACATCCTAGTCCACCACATGAACAAAACCCTAACACACCTCCAAATTCTCCACCGCCTAACCCCCCACCCCCTCCTCTAGTTGACCAAGATCAACTAAGAGAGAATATTCGAGCAAACCTGATTTTCATTCAAGGAAATATAGATCTCATAAAAAATGAGACTAGAGTCCCTCCACATCTTGCACAATTTGCATCTACGATGCAAACTGTTGTTGATTCTATTCAATCTATCGATGTAGACCTAGATAAGTTCCATCGATGGAGAGAAGATATGAGACAATTCTATGTGGATGGATTGTCATATAAAGAAATCAATGACCTGAAAATTACTAAACAAGCCATATGCCAATATTTTGTGAACCCCCAAACAAACCAACCAATACCACCCCCAAAAAAATGAATTTCAATTTTATGGTGTAGGCACCCACAGATAGCTGCTCAGTTTTGGGAAAGATGGTGGATGGTGTTTGATACTCCACAACATGGCAACAGTGAGGTGCCCTTATACTTTTGGAGAAAGTTACGGGCTGAGTTTGAGTTGGGTAAAAAACCCAACTATTTTAATATGAGGTCATTTCAGGGAGTTGGGCATGGCATGCCCCAAAATAGACTAGGAGCACATGTCGATCCTCAGTGACATGCTCCAGTTGCTCCCATTGTTCCTCCTCCTTCTCCTAGTGTTTTCGTTGCATTTCAACAACAAACCATGTTATCAACATTAGGAGCATTGAGTTCACTTTCAGGACATCTCACTCAGCAAACTACACATGTGACCACTGAAGTGGCCAATAGAGAGCATGGAGGCTCGGGCTATAGGGATACTCAGACATCCACTTCAGGTGAGGCACATGCATCTGGGACAGGTTCATACCTAAATTTACTATATTCTAAGGATCATCCTACACGGGTATGTTCATCTTTTGAACTTAAATTTAATTCAAGTTTGAAATGTAAAAAAATCATGTAAATAATAACATCAAACTATATATATAATATAATATTAATTCAATAATTTTGTGTTTGGTGTAGACGCATGATGACGTGATGCCTGGAACTCAATATAATCATTGTGTGTATATGTCGAGTGTTGTAGATCTGGGCTCACCTTTTGGATAGGTACTTGAACCAAAATATATTAAATAATTTGTGTGGATATATATATGTATATATCTAATTTAATTTGAATTTGTACACATGTGTGAATTGATATATTATATCTAGATGCAAGGAGGTCATACTCATCCCTGCACAACAACCACACAGTTAAAGGGTGAGCCTCGAGACATCATTAGCCTGCAAAAGGCAAGCTAAAAGTTTTGCCAAGTTTAAATTAAATACACATCATAGATCTAATTTAATTTTTTTCATTTTACATACACATGTGTGAATGATCTTATTAAACTGCTGTGGCCATCTATATGCTGTGGAGGTCATAATTATCCCTAGTATTGACCAACCACAAGTTGAGTAGTGGTGAGCCTCGAGACATCATCAGCCTTTAGGGTGTGTACTTCTCTCAAAAGTTTGTTAAGCTTAAATTAAATACACATCATAGATCTAATTTAATTTTTTCATTTACATACACATGTGTGAATGATCTATACGAATTGTTGTACATCTATATGCAGGGATTTGATGAGATACCCATGGTGGGCCGTGCACCTGAGACATCATCGACATTTATGCATGGGCAATCTCAAGTGCGTGATCATGAGGTCATATCATTCGAGGTTGTAAACTTTACTTTAAATCTCCTATACAATTTTTATGGACCTATTAAATATATATATATATATATTCGAGGTTTTCACATATTGTTTACTTTATATGAATATGCAAGATATATTAGGTCAGGCATTTGCATCTTCTCAAGTGACAATTATGCTACCTGAAGAAATTTCTGATTCACATGACCATATGGTAATTCTATATTACTAGAAATCATTTTTACTATATTTAATACTGAGCATTCAATTAGTTTTTTTAATCTAAAAAATTTTATATTTTCAATTTTAAATAATTATATCAAAAATTTCTAAATAATTTTAAATCTAATTTCAAGTTTCTTGTACTCTTACATCACATGCATGGGTACATCTAGCCTAGATATGGAACAAAGAGGAGACTTATTCTCGACCAATCAACCTCGAAAAGTTACGGTTTTATATTTTATGAACTACAAATATCTAGTTTTATTTCAATATATGTGTTGGACCTGACATATAAATTTTATGGACTATCTAGATCTCTAGTTTTATTTTGAACATGTTATTATCATATGTGTGTTTATTTATATCAGTTGACTTTAATATGATGATTATATATGCATTCAATTATGAGATCGTGTTATGTTCATTTTCATGATTATATGCATTCATACATATCTATATTTATATTTTATCTAATTTTCAAGTAATACATGCACTATATAAATTCTTATCTAGAATCAAATTTCATATATATAATTTATCACATGGTTAGGTGACAAATTAAAACATTCCCTAAATAGTTTCTTAAATCATATTCATAATAAATTAAGGGCAAGTAATTTTAACTATTTTCCAATTACATAGAAAATATTTGAATCAATTAACAAAAAACTATCTCCTTGTATGTATAAAATGTATAATCTATACAATTGAATAATTATATAAAATGTGGTAAATAGAAGACATGAAACATGTATAATCTATAAAATTGGAACAAGATATTTAAAAGTGACATCGAACAAACATATATAATGTACATCAAGATGTTTAATACAACTATATAACATGATGAAACATATATGTGCATGTAGATACAATTAAAGCATATCAACTTTTAGGTGAATACCAAAAATTGATATTTACATAGTCTCTTGATAAAATAGTTTTTTAGTTCAACAATCACATCGTAGACCGACTTGATGAGAACTTGCAAAAATAATTAATGTAAGTAACTAAAAATTTTATGAGTCATTTAAGTAAAAAATTCATGCAAGAAAAGAACTATATATAGTAAATTCCATAAAAATTCAAATGGTGTTAGCCATAGGATGGATTAAGGGGACCTAAGAGGATATATAGCTTAAGGGGGGTCTTAAGAGAATGCCTTAAGGGGAGTTAACAGGATGCATCTCATGAACCCTAGGATATGGCTTAACGGGTCCTAAGAGGATTAAGGAGATGTAAGAGGATATGACTTAAGGGTCCTTTAAGAGGATGAATTAAGGGGATGCAAGAGGGTGTATTAAGGGGAGTTGAGAGAATGAGTTGAAGGAATGCAAGATGGTGGATTAAGGGAGCTAGTAAAATGACTAAAGGGATGTAAGAGAGTGGATTAAGGATGCAAGAGGGTGGATTAAGGAGTTGAGAGAATGACTTGAAGGGATGTAAGAGGGTGGATTAAGGAGTTGATAGAATGAGTTGAAGGGATGTAAGAGGGTGGATTAAGGGGAGTTTATAAAATGACTTAAAGTGATGTAAGAGAGTGGATTAAGGGGATGCAAGAGGGTGGATTAAGGGAGTTGATAGAATGAGTTGAAGGGATGTAAGAGGGTGGATTAAGGGGAGTTGATAAAATGACTTAAAGTGATGTAAGAGAGAGTGGATTAAGGGGATGCAAGAGTAAGTGGATTAAGGAGCTTATTAGGAATGACTTGAAGGATGGCAGGTGGATTAAGGGGAGTTGATAGAATGACTTGAAGGGATGTAAGAGGGTGGATTAAGGGGAGTTGGATGAAACACGGGCGAAGTAGGAGGATGGAGGGGATGCAAGAGGGTGGATTAAGGGAGTTTATAGAATGACTTTGAAGGGATGTAAGAGGGTGGATTAAGGGGAGTTGATAGAATGAGTTGAAGGATGTAAGAGGGTGGATTAAGGTTGATAAAATGATTTCAAGTGATGTAAGAGAGTGGATTAAGGGATGCAAGAGGGTGGATTAAGGAGTTGATAGAATGACTTGAAGGATGTAAGAGGTTGATTAAGGGAGTTGATAGAATGACTTTGAAGGGATGGAAGAGGAGTGGATTAAGGATGGAAGAGGGTGTGGATTAAGGGGATGTATTGTCAAGGAACCACGGAGCATATGGATTTAATAGGCCCTAAGAGGATGGCTTAAGGGGAATTATGAGAGTGACTTAAGGGATGCAAGATTGTGGATTAAGGAGATGCAAGAGGATATGACTTAAGGGTCCTTTAAGAGGATGGCTTAAGGGGATGGAAGAGGGTGGATTAAGGGGAGTTGATAGAATGACTTGAAGGGATGCAAGAGGGTGGATTAAGGGGAGTTGAGAGAATGAATTTAAACCCCAAAGGGTGTTGAGAGAGTGACTTAAGGGGATGCAAGTGGATGGATTAAGGGTAGATATATGAGGATATTGATTGAGGGGTCCTAAGAGGATGAATTAAGGGGTGTTGAGAGAGTGACTTAAGTGGATGCAAGTGGACAAATTACGGGTAGATATATGAGGGTATGGATTATGGGGTCCTAAGAGGATGGATTAATGGTAGTTGATAGAATGACTTAAGGGGATGCAAGAGGATGGATTAATGGTACATAAGAGGATGACTTAATGGGTTTTAAGAGAATGGCTTAAGGGGATATGAAATCAATTATAAAGTATCAATTAAAATGTATCTAGAACTATATATAGTTACCGCCCTCTAGGATCTCGACTCCACTGTAATATGCATCCTTCTCTTTTGTAAAGCATCTAATCTTTTGGGGAGACCTCAAAACAAAAAAATGATAAAGAAATTTAATTAAGAAATGATTAAAGATTGTTCTATATATATATCAATTAAATATATATACAACTATTAGATATACTTACCAATATTTATTTACTCTATTGTACCATCTACATCCTCTCCTTTTTGTAATGCATCTTTGATTGTCTCATGATCATCCATTGAAAGTGTCCATAACACTTTATTAGTAGGTATCCCTTGATATCTAACTAGCTTTATATTGGTTTCCAAAATAAATTGTGAGTAATGTATAATATTCTTGTGTATTTCATAGTCTTAAAATGCAAGAAAACCATTCTTTCTTATTAGATATTTTTGAAGCTAGGTGCCAACAACAACCACAAAACTAGTTGGATACTCAAAATTGTCATTATCCACTCTAGGATGTACCAACTTATGTTTTCCTCAACACATCTAGCCCAACCAACATTTGCTCTTCATCTCCCCTTTGAGGTGCAACAACAACATACACGTCCTACAAAAATAAATACAAAATTCAATAAAAAGTTATATTTAATTCAAATATAAACATCCATACATACAAAATTCAACTCAATAAATAATGTACCTTCTTGTACAAGATCCGAAACACAATCATAATCATCTGATGTGAACACTTGATTATCTTCAATTGTCATTCCATGTTGAACATGTGTTGATGTAGGCGTTAAGGCTCTTTGTTGCCATTGTTCAACCCATTCCATATTTTCACATGCCTCCCAATCACCTGCAATACAAAACTGAAAAAATCATGCCAACTCCCTTATCCATATTGTCCATGTGTTTGCATTCTAACTCTTAAATGAATGCCATTCTGCAGATCCATTAATTATTTCACAATCTTCTTGTGAAAAAATATCATTTTCTTCAACTAACCAAAAGAAGCATTGAATTATTGAGCTCTCACTTGTTCTTGTAGATAATTTGGTATTGCACCAATCTACAATTGCACGTGCATCTCTAAATTTTGTAGCATCCTCAAATTTTAGTTTCTCTCTAGCAAGAGCTCTTTTCACACATGCACTTGCTCCATTGTGTTCTCCCTTACCATGACCAGCTTCAAAAAAACTCCATATGTGTTGGATATTATTTTCCTTATGAACTCTACATAACCAATAAAACATTCTAGCATTTTTGAATTTACCCATGCAATTATCCAACCATATGAGATGTTCTAGCATTTGAATTCCTCTCTCTTTTAAATTTTTATAAGATATATCAAAACAATATTGAACAAACTTAGATGAATGTAATCGATTATCACTTACATAAAAATGGTACTCTCTCAAAAAAAATATATTATCTTCTATACTATCATCTGCATGTCTATAAACAATGTGAACAAATATAGCTACTTACATTGAAATATAATATTGTGATTGAATTTCTTCTTGTGGAGCAAGAGTACAATTTTCAAAAAAATCAACAACTGACAATATAGTTCCAATTGGGAATGTGTTTTTACATAAACAAAATTGATTATCAAGCCAATGAGAATACTGAGAGTGTTGAACATATTTAGGTACAATATTATCTCTAAATTCATAAATAAATGCATGCACACTAAATTTTTCCACAATTAGCTCACAACATTTTCCAGTTTTTCCATCTTTTAAAGAATACTTGTCATTTTTAAATTTTTTTACATCCACTAATTTTTGTCCAAATTCATCTAAACTACTTTCATGCATACATTCTCCTAATAATGAAAAGTTACCACATCTATCGTATTCTCCAGAAATACATGATTTTAAATAAAATAAGTTTCCATTAGAGGGTTCACAAAACAAACCTGCTATAAAACATTTGATTCTTTCAAGTGGCATATTAATACCACAAATTTCTTGCATAATTTGGTTAGCATGCAAAGTGCATCTTATATATCAAAAAATATCATAATAATAATGAAATTCTACATGAGTCTTACAACAACAAGATATTTATTGCTTATTAATTCTAACATACCAAGGTTTACACTTTTCGAATGATCTTTGACTTATGTTAATATTCAATGGTAAGATTGAATCATCTAATTTTTTTTTTATATAATTCAGTTTGAGTCATATCTAAGAGATGCTTTGGATGAGGTTCACAAATTTTGGAACCCACCCTTAATTTTAAGACATCTCTAATGTTAGGTGATATTCTTGTATTATCATGCCAAAATTTATCAATTAAAGATTTAATTTCATTAGTTAATTTCATGTATGATCTTGGGAGTCTACACTCACAAAACTCAACGTGTTGATTGGTGGATCGTTTTCAATGCACTCTCTTCTTTTAGCAATCTTTATGAAGTTCTAGGTTTGCGCTACGTTTTACTAATCTTACTTAACATTCTTTTTATTTGAAGTTTCTTTATCAACTAGAGCAGTTGTTATTGCACGACGAGCCACATTCTTATCTTTTGATCAAATTTTCTTACCTATAAAATCAATAGCAATAGCAACACTAGATATGACTTGTTCTACATAATCATCTTTCTTTTTTGGTTCACAAAACCTATTTTCATCCTTTTTCTCATTTTAATTTCTCATCAATTTTCCTTGGAGTTGACATTGGAATCGTAATTTCTTTCTATAAAAAAATATTTTATATATTTTATTTCCATAATTTCTAATTTGTCTTGAAGAAACTTTACCACAAAGGTTATCTAGCACATTTGTTTCAATTGTTAAAAAAACATTTTCACCTTCATCCATAGATGGAGTTTCATTTTCATTCACACAAGGGGTTTCATTTTCATTTTCAAATGTAAAAGGGATTTCATTCTCATTTTCATCAATATAAGGGATTTCATTCTCATTTTCTCACTTCCCAAATTTTGTTTATCCTTTTTGTTTTACAACTTTTCAACCCTAGAATTATTGATATATCCGTGGTGTATCCAACTAAATAAACGACGGCCTCAATATTATCAAAACTGGTTTGAAAATACCTGAATAGATTGTTTGAATAGATTTGGTTTTCATATCATTAGGAGGTGGTTGAAGACATGCCAAATTTTTGGCAGTGCTGTTTCCATATCATTTCAGGAACTGGGTGAAGGCATAACGGTTGGTGGTTGTCTCGCCGTGCATTTCTTATTCACCATCTCCACATTTGCATCATCTACATTCATTTCATCATTCATGGATTCCTCTTCAAAATTCTTGGAACTAGATGCTTCCAAATTTTTCATTTGACAAATCCTTTCTCTTCTATCCCTTTGTCTTTTTTCCTCCATATCTCTATTTGCTTGAATTTCTTCGGGTGTCATTAACTTTCTACATTTTTTTATTTGTCTTTGCTTATCACCCGTGGTTACCAAACCCTCTTTGATGAAAAAAAAAGGATTCAAGTAACCTATTTTCAAATTTCAATCTCCTTCAAATATTCAAATAAAACTATGTAGTATGAAGATCCTTTTTTCTATAAACTTTGAAGTACAAAAACATCATGAATACATCCAAATATTCTCTTTTTCCAAATCTTCTTGTAAAATTTTTCTTGAACTTGATTCCAATTCAAAAATTCAACCAAAACTTTATCTTTTCCAACAATTTGAATAGAGTATGCCCTACATAAGAAAAGTTTACAATAAAAAATGCAGAAAATGGTGCTTTCAAACGGTACTGCAGAAAAGGTATGTTGCAGAAAAAATGTGCTTTATCAATATTTTCCAAATTAGGAAAAAAAACTATATTAGAAACATGTACACATTATGAAACACATAAGCATTCTATTTTAGGAACACGTATGCGTTATATAACACATACATATTACCTTTACC
>VDFB02047230.1:49257981-49427602 GCA_007258455.2 Sequoia sempervirens
TCTCTTAGTGGAGCAACTTAGAGAGGATTAAGCAATAGAATGGGGCACATGGAAGGGATTTGATGTAGAGGGGTAAAATGGAACCTTTCCCATGGCTATTAAAACTAACAAATAGAGTTGTTATGCCTTGATCAAAGGGGAAAATCAAGGGAAAGGTAGTATCTTTGCCAAAGTTAAGTAGGGGCATATTTCAAAAGTATAATTTCTTTTAATATGGTAGTAGATTTAATTAACTAGTTGATAACCATATTAAAGTAGTTGTAGATATAAGCCAGTAGTTGATGGTTATCTTGGAGTAATCCTATATAAGATTTTGTAGTTGATGGTTTTCTTCTAATAGTAGACTATATCTCATTTGTTGATGGTTATGCAAGTCTATGTTTGGTAAAAAATATTTTATCGGTCCAAGCATGTAGAATGTGATCAAGATAGTCTGGCTTTGTCTCCTCTTGTGATTTTTGATTCCATTTGCTCATCTTGTTCATTGGAGAATTTTGTAATAGGGTTATGAGCTAATGAGTGATAGGAGATTGGTTTTCAATTTGTGCTAATGGTACAGTGAAATGACATCATACTTCCCAACAAATATTTTATAAATCTTGTGGGCTTGTTGACTTGTGGCGGTACATAAATATTATTTTTGAATATAGTGGAACATGATGGTACAAGTCTAGTATGTCTTTTAGCTGTTCTATGTTAATGTTGCACATTTAGGTATTTTTCCTCTTAGTATACAATACATGATTAAATCAAATATCCATGATTAAAATTTTAGTGGTGCAGTTGAGGATTGGCTTTCATCATCTTCGATGTGAGACAAGCAGATGGAAGGTACCCAAGGAGGAATGGGAAGAAAGAACTTGCATTTTTTGCACCAAAGGGGTGGTTGAAATTGAGAGACACTTCATCCTTCATTGTGCGGTGTATGAATTTATATCTGTATCCAATTCGAAGACAATTTGAAAGTGGGTAATCTAAATGAGCTATTGAGGAGGCAAGGCTTCACAAGACAAAATTTTTGGTCAAGGTTCATAATAGAAGGGCTGTCATCAAGAAAATCTTGACAAGCTGTTAGCGTTGGTCTTCTGGGTCCCTTAGACCGCTTGGTCTCGTGGATGTCATTAAAATTCCTTCCTTCCTTCCATAATAGAAGGGCTGTCATCAAGAAAATCTTGACAAGCTGTTAGCGTTGGTCTTCTGGGTCCCTTAGACCGCTTGGTCTCGTGGATGTCATTAAAATTCCTTCCTTCCTTCATTCATTATGGACTTGATACCAACCTATTGCCTATGCACCTAGCAGGATGTACATTTGACTGTATTTATTAATTAATTGAAAATAAAAAATGAATGCACTTGTTATTTTTAATTAATTAATAAATACAGTCAAACATACATCCTGCTGGCTGCATAGACATCACCTGATATCCACACCTACACTTTATTTCTTATTTTACATGGTTAAATTTGGTAATAATAATTGGGTGTTTGATCTTACCACAACAATTTGTTATTGGTACATTTCCTTTATTGCTATTTTTAATAGTTGATAGCTGACGTAACAGACACATTTTATGTGACGGGCCTTGTTTTTCCTCTTTTGCAACTTCAATCTATTGTTGACACAAAAGCAATATTCCTACAAAGATTGCAATAGTATACAATATACAATTAGGCAATATCTACAAGATACCCAAAGAACACTATTTTTGAAATAACTTCTCTTTATGCAATTGCAAAGAAGAATCTTGATATGCAATGAAAGACATCGTGAGTATGTGGTTTCGAAGTTGAGATACTGAGTGAATATATCCAATTTTAGGCTTGACGATGGCATGATCCATTTGTAAGAATTGCAGTTGATCATACCTCTATTCCCTACAAGTATGGATTCTTGTGGTTGTTTGTGGATTGGTAGCTTGAATTGTGGAGCTTCTTTTTGTTTTGTTTTGATTGTGAGGTTTCACTAATTTTTACTTTGTTTTTATAGTGGATGGATTGTAAAAGGCATTGTTGTTGCCGACTATGATCTTACAAAATTTTGGGTTTTCCTAGTGTAAGCCTTGGGCATTACCTGCATGAAAATCAAGGATACGAATACAAAATCAAATTTGTATTTTCTTAACGACGTTCTATCCGTGTCACTATTTAGAGGAGTGCTGATTGAGCTTGCAAGCACATAAAATAACTTGCACACATTGAAGAACCATGGATGTAACCAAGTTATTTGTTATAAATTTCACTACATGAATTTGAATGGTGTTCATATATGTCAAATTATGTTTGTATCAAATGATGGTTAATATAATGGATATTAATGTAGGTTTTGAATATCTCATTTATATATTCTTTCTACAATGTGTGACATGCAAAAAATAAATTTAGATTTTATAAAATGTGTGTTTTCATCCCATCTCTCTTTAGTTTGAACATATATAATTGCATGTGATCTATAATATAGATGATTATTAATATTTTTTAAGCAATGAAGTTTCATCAATGGGTGAATAATTTGAATTCATTAATTTGATTTTAGCAAATAGAATGAAACAATAAGGGGTCCAAATCACTAGGATTTAAGATAAGTTAGTTGAATGGGTGTTAAATTATTGTCCTAGTATTTATGAAACATTTATGTTAAAATATTTTTTCCACAACATATTACATGTTTTAATTGGGAAATCACTTAGAATCAATTGACATATTCACCAATACCATTAAAAAACCACCTTATATGAGGACCAATTTCGCCATTACCATTATAACTTCACCCTATTCTTAAGGCCATAGTTGCCTTAAAATCACCACTCATGCTTTGGATCGTAGTCCTAATCACCCAATGTTTACATCCACCCACTATTATACAATTAAGAGAGATTCAACACATTTTTCCTCAATCATTTTACAATTTGATGGATCTCATCAAATTCAAGTTAACACAAATATAATTAAAACTCTCAATTGTTCATTCACACATTTTGTTCTACTCTTGATCTTGATTGAGTCAATTCTCAAATCTTTGTCTTTTGAAGAATTTTATTTTGCACTCTTTCTTTTGGATTTATTTATGCTCAGTGCTTCCTTTTGACTTGGAATTATGTTTTTATGGTGTCATAGACAAAAAACTACAAGTATTAGTGTGTCAATGATAGGAAAGTGATAATTTCTTTATTGTTATATGAAAATAAGTTTCCTTTTGTTTATTTATCTATTTGGTTTCATTGTTATAGATGATATTGAGTAATGATGCATCTAGGCCTTAGGGATTTATGACTCCTTTTGTTGATTTTATATGTTTAGTTTCATTTTTAGAGATGATGCTAAAAATATTAATGTCAAGTCTATGATAGATACCTTAAACACATCTTTTTAACAATTTCCAATTCATATAAGAGATGTCGAGTAGTAGCTAGGTTTTTAGAAGTGGCAAAAGGTGCTCATCAAAATGTAGAAACATAGTGTCATATTTTGGCAATGCGCATGAACATCTATAGATTGATCACACCAATCATGTTATGTTTATAGATGGATATCACTATAAATGGGAGAGGAGAAGAAATATATAGTGGTGAGTTACCTATTTTGTCTAGCTCACAAGACCTGACCTATTCTTTCTATCTCATCAAGCTGGTCAATCCCTTTCTTTCAATAGGTACTCTCTCAAATCTTAGTTTCAAAATATGTATACATCTATATCATGTCTTACCCTCCCTAATAAAAATGTATTGGGTGATCACCCTATCCTCTATAGTGGAACCTTACTCTAGATAGTTACTTGAGGAATACTTTTGTACCCATTGCTCATATTAGTGTGAAGGACTTACTAGTCATCTTGCTAGTTTCTAGGAGGAGCTACATAATGCACTTGAAAATCACCTTGAAATTGGAATTTATTTGTTGACACTCTCAAGGAGGGGTGGGATGTGTGGGCTATTAGGCATCAAGTTACTATATATGAGATATGATGATTATCAATCATTAGCTATAGAATTGGTACTAGATTATAGTCATTAGTTGTATCACGTAGAGAGATGGTAGCATCACTATTATCTATACGCCTTATACTAGACTATAAGTCCAATGTTGCATCACTATGATAGATGTTGACATAATGATTTGTGCACGTAGTAGACTATTAGTCATTAGCTATAAAATTTGCACTAGATTATTGATCATCATTTGTACCACTTCTATATATTTTTAGTCCTTATTTTGAGTCCTCTTATCACCTATCCCCACCCTCTACCTATATAAGCTATGGTTATAACCCCTACCTAATCATAATATGATATGGGCCTACCCTTGCCCCTAATATCCCTACTATTACAAGGGATGAGAAGGGGGGGCAAGATGCCCTACTATTCTAAAAATGGGGTAGGGGAAGCTACAACTACAATAGCTCCTCACCCCTTTCCCCTTTTTCTAATATAATAGGGGCTATAGCCATTTCAATTTCACCCAACCCTTTCTTTATTTATAGACATAATCCCATTACCAATAGAAAGTAGTTTCAATTGACTAAGTAGTTGATTATGAAGTTGATGAAGCCAAAGGCGATGTTGTTGGTGAATAAGTGGTGGATTCAATTGTTCCAAGTCTAAGAGAGCCAATTATCCCTATATCATCAAGATTTAAATCTTATTTCAATTCTTGAGCCAAAGCTTCATGGTTGGGAGGTTCAACAAATTGACCTACAACAATCAAGATTTGTGCTATTTATTGATGAACAAAGAAATAATTCAAAGGAAGATTGTAATGAGGTGCATGACAACATCAAAGATGATGTTACAAAAGAGTCTTGAGGTTGCAAGAATAACAATCTTAATAAACCCACCTCTAAAATTAATTAGGAATAGAAACATCTTGCTTGGAATGGGGAAATAAAAGTCAAACAAAAATAGGGTGGGAGCGGGATATGTTAGGGAATTTTTTAGATTGATTGGGTGTCAAAATACTCATTCATTTAACTGATGAAGAACAAAAAAAAGATGAACCTCCCATTGGATGTAGGCATAAGATTTGTAGTTGGAAATATGGTGGGGACAAGACATTGCAACTAAAAGTTGACACAATAAAAAACATATTGGTAAAGTTAATGAAAAATAAATTGTAAATAGAGAGAAAAAATAGTGATAAGATGGAAAACAAATGGAGAATTTCTTCATGTTAAATATGCCTTGGAATATGATTAAATATATTAAAAAATGGGCAACACATTTTGCATGTGGAGGTACAACTCATGCTCAATTTGGAAAGATGATAGAAACAACACAAACAACAAAAAATGTTAAACTAAGTGTTGCTTTTCATGTTTTAATTAGAGAGCGTACTATGACACTACACAAAATATAATATATTTTTTTGTCTAAGAGTCAAATTTTATTGTAATATATTTAGGTAAAGTTACAATAACAAATAGTACTTCTTGCGTATGTATGCATATGTATACAATAGAAAATCATGTTTTCCATCTCATATATTCTCTAGTCATAAAGTGAAGGAGAATGCAATGTCTCATAATCTATTTGAAATAGTCAACTCTTTGAAGGAGTTGAAGGTGTGGATGACTACACAATTGTCAAAAAATTGGTGTGTAGGAGTAAATCAAGATTCAATAAAGTAAGATCATAAGAATGGTCTTTGAGTAAAGCTACACACTTCTTGTTCACCACATGTTGGCTCTCAAACTATTCCCACAAATCTTAAAGATTGACCTCAAAACCTAAGACCAAGGATAGTGTCAACAAAGGTAATGAAAAAGACCTATGTTTAGACAATGGCATGAATAGATGACCTCTTGTGAGTGGGTAAGCTCACCTTCACTTGAGGCTCAACTAAACCTAAGAGGGTGTTACTTGAGGTATCCTTAATAAGAAAATAAAAGCACAATAATAAAATAATACATAATATTCAACAACTATACCTAGTATGTGATGGGCCCTAAAATGCATCATTGATCCTGTTACACACTCGTTGCTTACAATAGCTCTTCTTAAGTTGATGATAAAATTCTTGTACATGTGCCTAAAGATAACATCAAAATATGCTCTTATGGATGATTTTTCTTTATCCAACCATGCATGTGTAGTATAATGATGACTTGGTCACAAGTTCCTCCAATGGTTCACCAATCTTAGCATTGCATGACATATTACATCAATAATATCATTGGAACATGTGAACGAGATTAATCATAGCTCTAAACTAAAACTAGTGATGATCAATTATATTATGATGAAAACATGTTTGATCATTCACCATTTAGGACTAGTAACCATTTCCATCACCCTAAACTAAAACTAATGAGGATAAATGATGTTATGAAGAAAACATGTTTGATCATTCACCATTCAAAACCCATGCTCACTCCCATGGGAAAAAAATCCACAACTTGCAAGGGAGAATTTAATAACATACCTACAAATCACACTAGAAACTAGAACTGCATACACAAATAAGTGATAAGCCTTCTATAACCAAGCATTCTTAATAATCCACCTCAAGGCTACAATAATCCACACAAAATAAAATGAAGACCATCACAAAGGCTTGACATGTTTTAAAATAATGTCATAAATTCATCTCTCACTGCATTCATCATAGCAAATGTGGCAAGAGAAAACCCATGACTAAGTTCAAATATTTCTCTAAATTATTATAGTTTTCCACCTGTGGAAACATTAAATGGTTATATGCATAACTTCAAATCAAACCTTCCCTATGATTTACAACATATAATGGTGTCACTTCTAGATCAAAATTGTAAAATTTCAACAACTTAGAACAACTTAAGACACTTTTAATCCATAAGACAATAGAAAATGATTGGCCCTTATTACATATTTTTTCCTTATATTTACAACATTAATTTATAATAATTTTTTCTTGTCACATCAATGTTCTCAAGAGTCACATGCTAGTCAAAGCACCAATTGCACTAGCATGTGCCATTTCCATGAAATTTTCCTTGAATCTAGTGCCAATGTCCCAATGTAGTAAAACATTCTTCTTGCACTTAAAGAAATAGCCTTATAACTATTTATGAGCCAATGAATTCTAGGGTTTCATTTTTGGCATTCAATTTGTTCGCATCCATCTTTGTTTTCTTCACATAGCTTTGCAAATTGATTCACACCTTCATGGTTTTTAATAACACTTGGTGGGGATGGTTGAATAAATCCAAAGTCAATTTTGAGCATTGATAATGCCTTGGGAAGTGTAGGGTGTGGGTGGAGCTTCCTAATTGAATGATAGGGGTTCATGAAATTTCTTTCCTAAATAGAGTGTTGAGGTAAAAAAGGTCGTGTAGGCCTAAGGTTAGGGGTTTGAGAATTTGTACTTTAAAGGATGCATACTTCCTAGAGGGGAGTAGGGAATTGAGAGTTAGGGTGCAGTAATTCCAAGAGCAAGTGGAATGAAAAATTTATGGGATTAGAAAAAGTGGAAAGGAGAATTAGTAGGAGTCTAGAGATTAAGGGGGGAAAGTGGTTGATTTTCAAGAGGAATGATAGTAAAGAAAACCTCAAGGGTCTAAAAGGGACAAGGGATTGAGTATCAAGAAAGAAAAGGTCAAAATATCATATGATTAATTTTGTATAAGGGATGAAGGGATACTCCAAGTATAAAAGAAGAATGCATGATAGAGAATGGGGATTGGGGAAATGGGATACTCACTATAGTTTAAGAAAGAAGGATGAGGAATTTTGAAAGTCTATGAGTGACTTTGGGGGAAATAGGGATCAAGACTTGGAGATACTTGATTTTATCTATGTTGAGGAAAAGAAAAGCTTGTTAGGATTACAAAATATCATATCCCTCAAGGGTAAAGTTGTAGAAAAAAGGTTTGGGAGCTCACAATAGGGAGGACATTAGGGATCATGAGTGTAAGGGAACAATGATGATGTAGAAAAGGAATTCAATAAGTGAAAACCTACAACTTTGATGGGGAACAAAACAATATGGGATTCTAAAGTTTAGAGAAATTCATGATAGTCAAACAAATAAAGAGATTCTTGAAAGTTCATAATAAGATGGAGAAGGATAGAAAACAACCACTAGGATTTCAAGGGATGAAATAAAGGGATGCCAATATGAAGAAACCTAAAGTTCTAATGAGAAAAAATAACATGGGGGTTTAAGGAACTTAAGGGAAAATTATTGAGGTAAAGGAACTCTTAAAAAATTGTCCAAGACAAGAAAGTGGCTTAAAGAACCCCACAATTTTGATATTTTTACAATTTAGGCACATGAAAAAAGTATGAGGGGATGTAAAACACAATGTACTAAACAAAAATTTGGTTAGGGGGGCCATTGAAATAATTATTTGATTTATTATCAATGATGGGAAAAGTAAGGCCAAGATAAGATAGAGGGGGCACCAAAATTAGAATTTTTTGGGGTAGGCACCAATACCATATATGATTTCCATTCATTGAATGATCCACATAATGAATTTAATATTCAAAATAGTGAGCAAGGTTTTTATAGTATAAAATTTGGAAGATCTCACCTGCAAGCTCCAATCATCTTTTTTTCGAAGTCCCAAATAGTTTTTGGAATTTATTGATAATTTGATGACAAAATACTTGTAGGAAACAAGCTTCTTGAGGATGTTGATATTAGATGGTTATCTTTGCATGAACCAACACAAAGATTTTTTTGTAAAATATCATTCTTTGAGTAGAGTAATACATGAACATCACCTCATAGTAGACAAAACACCTAACCTCTTATTTAAGTGATATGGAGACATTTATAACTTTATCTAGTATTCCTCTCATGTTAGAAGAAATGAAAATTCTTAGTAAAAAATCCCAAGAAAGAATTATTTATATATCAAAATATACAAAGCCATGTAAACTAATATGCATGACCCTTTAATATGAGCACACAAGAACATAAAAGCTAATAAGAGATATTTTTATTAGCAAATGCAATCCCAAACATCTTCGATAATTATTTTATAGAAGAAAAAAGCTTCTAGATATTTGAATATAAAATATAATAATGTTTCACTAACCAATTATTCTAACCGTTGAGAATAGTATATTCCAATATACTAACTAATCAACTATTAAGTATAGTGAAGAGGCTAAGCCTTATCAATTCCTCATAATTTAGAGGAAAGTGTTTGCGCTTTCTCCTTAAGATGGCAAAAATACTATTCAGAAGATTCATGTGAGGTCCACTTAGCTTGGGTTTGTGGGGTATCCTTATGATCCATCAAGTATGTAGTGGTAGTCCTTCTCCTTGTAGAGCATGTACAAACCTCAAAAATATTATCTGCATCCAAACGAGGCTAAAAATGTGGAATATTATGCTTAGGATGATAGAGAAAAACTTCATCTTCTATGTGAGGTGGCTCATATCATTTTAATTGATTAAAATTAACCACATCATAGTTGATATCATTTTAGTGAATGGTAAATTAGTTGAGTTTCCACAAAGGGCTCATAGGCGTTTTACAATCATTTCATCTCACATAGAACTAATGCAGACTTCCTCCACTCCATCCATCTTCCATATATAGATCCAAATTAGAATCATGCAACTTATCCATAATGATTTAATTGATCCTTTCACCCCTTTTTACAAAGTTTCATTAGATTTCAGGATCTCCATTTCCTCCATTTAGTTTTAACCTCTAGTATTGACCAAAGACCTTGTACCTCCCATTCTTGCATCCTACCCCACCTCTTACTTCCATAGTTCTTCAAAATCGATTCATCCACTCCCTAGACCCTCCCAAGACACCATTAATAATCATATTTGACAATAAAAATACCCCATCATGTTTTTCCTACCCATAAAACATTATTTAATCTTCAAGGCATATATTCAAACACTAATTCAAAAATGAAGGATCAAGGTGGAATTTTTTTTGATTAGATAAGTAGGGAAGGGCCCTGATCCCATACAAAGATAACAACAGAGAAAAAAAATCCAACAAAATAGATTGGCAAAGGAATAGCCAACCAAAAACAACAAAGAACTAAACCAAAGTTAGCATACCAAAAGGACCATCAAGTATAGGCACACATGCCAGTATCAAGATTATCATCACAACACAATGCCACTTATCCAAACTAAAAATAATATTAACAACAAAACTAGAAGAAGGCCACATGCCATTAAGCATAATCCAGAGTCATTAAAACATACTGAAAATTCATACTAAAACATTATAAGCATATAAACTAAACTAATCTAATACTAAAACAACAAAGCTAATAGCCATACTTAAGAAGGCACTTAGGCTTGAGAGTTTGAGACAAAACTAAAACATGGAGAAAAGAAAAAATATTAAGACCTCTTAATAAGACTTCACTTTCCCTGAAGCTCAACCACAACATCTAACTAGCTCTCATTATTCACATTGTTCTTAGTCTTTTCCACTTCACTCATTCTAAGAGAATTCCCTTTTTTCTTCTATTGCTTCCTAATTTTTCCCTACCCTAACATTGTACCCATCACAACTTTTTCATGATGCCATCAACAACATTGATATTTTTTATAACATCTTCCATTTCTTTAAACATTTTAGAGTTGAAATCATCACCAAGTTGCATTTCCACTTGGGTCATACGAGTATTGAGGGCTTCAATCTTAGAACCAAGGATATTAAAATCCCTACCATTAGCATTATATTGTAAAGGGGATTTCTACATAATAGTTTCATTTTCTTACTTAATCATAGAGTTAACATTATTAACCTCAACTGCCTCATCCTCTGAATATTTCTCCTCTTTGACCTTATCTGCACCATCTTTGGCAAGATTATAGTCCTCATCTTGAAACTCCTTCTCCTCCACATTAGGGTCACTAACCTCCTCGTCCTCTGACTCTTTAGTCTCACCTAAATTGTCAAGAATGAATTCTTCCTCAGAGGTATCAATATCCTTCTTCTCAACCACCTTTTTTTCCTTTTTTTTCTATTTCCTTATCCTTGGAAGCAGCCTTGTCAAGTTGAACAGACCTTCAATTTCTAGAAAGAACAATACCACTAGATGAGTTTCCACTTTTCAGGCTAACATCTTGATCATCAAAAATTATGATAGTGAGGCCTTTTTTTTTGGCCTCCTTTGAGTCCACCTTTCTTTATTTAGATGACCCAGGGGTGAGAGGGAAGGTATTACATTTTTTGGAGTGGTTTTGAGAAGATCATTGGTGAAAGGGTCTAGGGTGGTACAAGGATAATTTTTACTTTTAGACAGTTTAGGAATTCTTCTAGGGGAATGAGATTGACTGCCAACAATCTCAAGCCTAACCGAGCTAGTCAAGGGAGGAATATTCTCTAAAATATTGACCGAAAAGTTTCTTTTAGGGGTGGTGGAAACCACACACTTGTAAAGATCCCTAATCAGACCCTAGAGCAAAGGAGGGTTGGCACCATGCTCAATGTTCTATTGGAGGGAGGAAAACAAAAAAGGAAGATTTATCTTATCATTATGCCTTACATGGTTCAAAATGGGGAAGTGGTACCCATGAACTGTCATATAACACCCTTCAAGAATAAAATATATGATAAAATGCTAGCTAACAAAAGCGTAGGGATGAGGGAGTTTTAATCTAGCATACCTATTTTGAAAGCTTTTCGACTTCTCGTTATCTTTAAAGAAATCATCAATGAAATGTTGATAGTTGCTAGAGATATTTTTCACAATCTTCTTGCCTTCATACTTTAGCCCAATTGTCTGCACTATCAACTTAGGAGAAACAATAAAATGTAGGCTGCCAATCATGAATTCACCATTGCTCCAAGAATTAGTGAACTTAAAAGTTAGGGCATCATTATAGCCCTGCATTGCTTGAGAAAAGACGTAAATCTTTCCTTTTCAAATAACTCCCATAGCTCCTCATTCTATTGGAGAGACTCACAATTAATAGGCTCAGACCTTTTTCTAAGGGCCCCCATTAAACCCTCACCAGAAAGACAATCTCTTCGCAACAAGAAATCTTCACCAAGACCCTTATCACCCATAATAGAGATACTAGACAATTAATTTCTTTAGTGTCAAACTAAATCTAGCCTCATTCATTTGTAAAAGAATTCTATTATGCTTTCTAGTAATTATGAAAATAAGAAGAGAATTCAAATGATCTCGAACACTGAGATTAGGCATATAAAAAATACTTGTGAGAGAGATATTAAAACTTGACGTATTAAAATGGAAGCAAAACATGTAATTAGTCCACGTGTAGGAACAAACTAACACACCAAAGCAAAGGACACCTCCAAGAATCATAAGGTAATATTTTTATGAGCCTTAGCAGAAGTAATCATTTCCCCACCCACCTTAAGGTACGTACCTTTTCCTTCAGTCAATTTTTTTACATTATCAACATACTCCATCATTATCTTAAATGTCATTTTAAGATAAGAAAATAACATATATTAACACTCATTTGTGTCATAAATACCTTTCTCCCCATACCTTTCCTTTAAAATAATAGCTTTTAAGTGGAATAGGATATTAGTTGAGTTCCAAGAATCCCAAACATGGTAATTGAGAGCTTCATTAGCTGCAACATCCACAACTCCATTACCTTCTCTATAGGTGTGAACAACCCTAGATTGAAGGAAACTCCCTAAGATTGGAATACACTCCTCCATTATATCCCCAATATCCCATAGTCCTCTAACCTTTCCTTTGAGAATATCAATTATTAGCTTCAAATATCCTTCAACTATCACTCTAGGATACCCCAAATCTTTCAATCTTTTGATTTCCCACTAGGTAACCATAGCTTCAACAAAATTTTTAGAGGTAATCCCAAGGTTTATGGAATAATCTTTGATTATCATCCCTTGATGATCACGAATCACTTCCCCAAAAGCAACCAACCTAGGGTTCCCTTTAGAACAACCATCAAAATTGCATTTGACCCAACCAGAGTTAGGGAGCAACCAAGAAGTGTGTTTCTTGTTGAATTTAGTTATCCAATTAATTTTAGTCAAATCCTGTTTGATTTCACAATTATATTTAATTCTAAGATCCTTAAAAAAAAGATGGATTTGATTCCAAAGATCCATAATGACATTATGAGAGAAAGGACAACATAACCAGCTTTGAACAAACTACAAAATAGACTTGGGGAAAGTTGAATCAATTTGAAGTAAGGAGAGAACTTGGGACCAAATATCATAAGCATAAGGACAATAAAAAATAGGTGTTCAATATCTTCCGAGTTATTCAAGAAAAGGTTGCTTTTATTCACAAAACAAAAACCTCTTCTATAGGTTGTCAATTATCAATATACTCCTATGAATAGCTATCCACCCAAAACAGTTAACCTTAGGTATAAGTTTAGGGTTCCAGACTTTCTTCCAATAAAAAAAAAATTAGTAATAAGAGGCCTTTCCAAAAAGAGTAAGTTGACTTAATTGAAAGGTTTCTCAAAGAATGAAAAGACCACAACCATTCATCCTCCCTATTCTTGTAAAAAAACATACAATCACCAATACATTGATACAAGTTTTGAATAGCCATCTCCCAATTCTACTGTATTTTACTTAGTTGCCTTCCCCCATAAACCCGTTCTCTAATTTTTTTCCAAATTGGCTTGTAAAAATTCCACATAAGATAAATGAAGTTGGCTTCCATTAGCTCTTAGCAGTATCTATTTAATATTATTCAAAATGTTAATATTGGATAAGGGTGGGCCATTCGTCCAAACATTGTCCCAAAAAGTTATTTTCCTACCATTTCCCAATCTTCTTCTCACCCCCATTCCTAAGATATTTGTGATTATGAACATATTATTTGAAATGGCTGAGCTAGAAGGAAAATGAGTAGCATAAAGGAAGCACCCTTCATCCCCATTATTGAGGTATTTAGCTTTTAGAATTTTCACCCAATCTTTTTCTCCTTGAAGGAATTATCAACCAATTTTCAAGAGGAGGGCCTTATTAAAAATATTTAGCTTCCTTAACCCAAGACCCCCATACTATTTAGGAAGACAAACTTTCTCCCAAGCCACAAGAGAAATCCTATAATTCTCTTCATCCCATGTCCAAAGAAACTTCCTCTCTGTTCAATTTTGTTAGACATAAAACCAGAGATTTTCAACAATGAAGGTAGTAGACAAGAATATTTTGTAAGGAAGCCTTCAATAACTGAAGCTTACCATCTTGACCTAGAATTTTACCTTTCCATCCCACCATTTTTTTTGAAACCTCTCTATCATTTGATTCTAGTATGCATTTCTTGGGTTCTTGGAAATTAATGGAAGACCAAGATAGGTGGCAGGAAGAGCAACAGATTGGCACCCCAAAATCTTTATGACCTTATCTTTAATCTATTGATCTACATTAAAGAAGTAAATAATAATTTTATTATAGTTTATGAATTGATCGAACACCTTAGCATAATCTTCCAAAATAGTCTTCGAGTGTTGGGATTCAATAACAAATGAAACACCAAACAAGATAGTATCATCTATGAATTGTTGATGGGAATTAAGAGGAAGTGATGAAGCAATTTTAATCTCTTTTATAACCTTTTGATTTAGCATTTTTTGAATATTTCATCCAAGAACTTCAACAACAATAATAAAAAGGTAAGGGGGGAGAGGATCACCCTGTATTAAACCTCTTCCATAGGAGAATCCCCTAGGAACCCCATTAACCATACCAGAACAACTAGGGGTGGTAACAAAAGCGATAACCAATTTAAGAAAATTCCCTTTAAACCCAAATTTCTACAAAACTACCAAGAGGAAAATCCATGACACCCTATCATATGCTTTAGAAATATCCTATTAAAGGACCATTCCCAATCTTTTGCTTGATTCCATTAAGTGAATGATTTCATGAATAGTAAGAACAACATCAAGAATGTGTCTCCCCTTAACAAAACCTTTTTGACTGTCAACTATCATTTTACTTTAAACATTTTTCAGTCTATTGACTATAATCTTAGAGAGAATCTTATACATTGTGTTACATAAGCTTATAGGCCGAAAATCCTACATAGTGGAAACATTATAATATTTTAGTCTATTTTGGATATCAAAGACATTTTCTCACCAACTTAAATTGTAATTTATGTATAAATGGATTCTTCGATGGTGCAGGTCTTTACTCAGACAACACATGAACCAAGGTTGAAATTTTTGTTGTCTAATTAAGTTTGATGGCATTCTTGGGTTTGGTTTCCAAGAAATTTTTGTTGATAATGTTGTTCCAGCCTAGTTAGTGTTGATATCATCCATTCTATAATGTCAACTTCATTCTATAATATTAGCATATCATCTTTCTTAAACTTTGAACAAGGATCTGAAATCAAGGGTTCAATATGCATATTTCAAGCTTATGTTGAACACTCTGTTTAAGGCATTTGTTGACAAGGCTATAGTTTTTTAATTAATTTATCTTTCTACTGTGTTTGGACTTTTGTAAACTTGCAATATACAATGCACTTTTATTCTTTTTGCATAGAGACTAATAGTAATTTTGTTGGTTGTATTGAGGCATAGCTTGATTCATGGCAAAAAAGGAAGCACCCTATTGCTCATATCAAATGGTGCGTTGCATATAGAGGAAAGATTCTAGTTGGGTTATTGTTAACTACATTGAAGGAGAGAGCTTCATATATGGGACATGATCGACACTCTTCTTCTTAGATTCTACACATTATAACTTGCTCTAGGAAGATTACCCACATTGTAGAAGTTTTAAAAGATGAAAGGGGCATGTTCTTAGATTGAAGGGCTTCAAGCATGCGTTTCCATCATTGCAGAAGTTTTTTGGAGAATTTTTTTTGTTAGCATGCAAGTTTTTCATTGATGTCAAAGGTTGTGTTGTCATTGAAATTAAAGGAGGTACATGAAGTCAAGAGTTACAAAGTGATACTTATATTCAACACACTCAGGTATATCTTATGTTTCAGTTTGATTGCACTACATTCAGAGGTTATAAGGCTTTAGTATTCATTCATGGGGACAACTTTCATATTCATGGGGACAGTGGTATAAGTATTTGGTAAACTTTTAGTTTTGGGGGACAACGTATTTGTGTCTCTTCAGTTGATACACTAGGAGAATTTGGAAAATAAATGACTACGTGACTAAAAAATTTAGTCACGTGACTAACACTAGTAGAATTTGAAAAATAAATGACTAATTTGGTCATTTACAAGTGACTAATTTGGTCATCGGGTAAAATCACAACTAAATGACTAATATTAGACAAATAAAAATGACTAAATAATTAACTAAATTAATGACTAAATAAATGACTATTACTCTATTATTTTTTCTTTTGAATTTGATCATAATCCATAGAGCTTAAGCCCCCTTCATGGGACCCCAACCTAAGCAGGCCATTTGGCTGCCTAGGATGCCTGATGCACCAAAAATACCTATTGCATGGAAGGCATTGTCTCTTGGTGCAGTCTTAGGCCTTCACATGTTTTATAAAAAAAATTAGTATTTACATTATTTAACTTTTATTACTCATTATGTTAATGAATCATTAATGTTTTTAACTATGATTTGAAGCTAGTTTGATTTTCCTATTGTGTTAGCATGTCAAATGTATCAAAGAGAAATTGTGGTCAATTTCACTAATAAAATATGATTTAAACAATCCAATTGCATTTTGAGGGCTATCTTTCATTTCAAAACACAAATAAAGATGACTAAATAATTAGTAACACATAAAAATTAGACAATATGATATTAAAGTGGTTAATTAAAAAAAATTGAATTGAGGAAGTGTATTGTATTATAATATAATATAATAATAATAATATATTATATT
This sequence comes from Sequoia sempervirens, assembly GCA_007258455.2. Classification (NCBI taxonomy): domain Eukaryota; kingdom Viridiplantae; phylum Streptophyta; class Pinopsida; order Cupressales; family Cupressaceae; genus Sequoia; species Sequoia sempervirens. The sequence goes on from VDFB02047230.1 coordinate 49,274,741, forward strand.
ACAATACAATATATTATAATATAATATGATATTATATAATATATATTATTATATAATATATATTATTATATAATATTGTATTATTATTATATATATAATATATTATATAATAATATAATATAATATAATATAATATAAATAGTATAATATAAATATAATATTATAATATATTTAAAAGCGAGAGATTTAATTTTGAAATCAAAATCAAATGAAGTAAAGAAGCGAGAAAGTGGGAGATGGTATTTGATTTTTCTAATAAAAATCATAAAAAGGTACCTATTTTCTTTAATACAATGTGAAAAATAAACCATTGGGCCTAGGGTAATGAAAAAACCCTAAATCAAAAAGAAACTGAGCCCTAATCTCATTTCATTTTTCACTTGTATTTTTGGAGAAGAAACTCATTCCATTTTTCACTTGTATTTATGGAGAAAACTCAACACTGCCATGCCTAGGTAGGGTTTGAGAGTGGAATGGTGAGGCATTCTGTTGTTTCTAATGATTTTCCTGAAGAAAAAAATCTTGCAGAGGTAAGTCTTTGGATTTGAAACTAAAAATTATTCTCCATTTTGAAGCATTTTATTGAGCTCACTTGGTCGCGACTGAGTATTTTTTTGTTGCATTTCCTTTGCTTACCATTTGTGTAATGCCATAAATTTATATGAAGAGAAAAAAAAACACAACCAATTTTTTTTTTGTTAAAATTACAAGCATGCAACCTAGATAAATGACATTTATGCAAGCACCTAGTCACTAACTACATGCATTGACTAATGGTTAGCTAAGTCGTCGCCCTAGAGAGGGGGTGAGTGAATAAAAATAAAAATAAAACATTTGTGTGTGGCACCTCACGCACGCCTCTACAAAAAAACACCTCGCTAGCACTAAACTAGGTGATGAAATAACTAGGTTAAAACGAAAGGTTATAAATAATAATTTAGTAGTGCTCTTCGTATTATCACCGTTTATTATTTTTTTAAAAAAAATACATCAATGACATTAATATAATTCCCATAGAATGTTGCCCAAACACAATATTTTTATTTACTTAACAAATATTTAATATTTAATAGACATAAATAATCCTTATAAAAAGAAACTATATAATAATTAAATTAACCTTGAAGTTATAATTTAAATTATTTTTAATAAATAAACTTTATAAGAAAATTATAAAAATAAATTGATCTTAAAATTATAATTTAAATTATCTTAAGCAAATAATCTTTACAATAAAAAAAATTATATATACAATTAAATTAACCTAAACTTTATAATCTAAAAATATCTATATATAAATAGAGGTACTTTCTAAAGGGGAAGTACCCGTAGCTAGATTAGACTCTATTCAAGTATTTAGTATAAATCTAAAAGGGTAAAGTTTGTGTTTGGTTTTCAAAAGAAATATAAGGAGCCATAACGCATGTCCCTTAGTGAATTTTTAAAACAAGGCATAGCTTCCAAGGAAAAAGCCTTATTTTGTTTTATTGAGGGTACCGCAACTACCCATCGTTTTTAGGTGTTTTATTTTTTTAAAACAAACTTACGTATGCTTTTTTTCTTCGGCGTATCTTATTTATTGGAAAGCTAATCAAAGTATGGATTTAAATGCTACGAATATATATATATATATATATATATATATATTATTTGGAACTATTTTCGCCCCTAGGAATAAGTTGAAAGCTCATTCTCTTTAGAATTTCTAACTGCACATATTTAGAAGATAGTCCTCCATTACAGTTATGTCATCTAACGGCAGTTTATAATGCCGATATGAGCATAGAAGATTTACTAATATTAGTAATAACTATTATGGCAGTAAAATCTAGATTTACTGATCTATGTACATGACTGACAGCAGCCGAGGATTTAGCATTGGAGTAAAACTATCATTCACCTTATTGAATTGTAAATTTATTTTCACTAAGATCTGCACAATCCATACCAAATCTTTGTTACTTTTTTTTTACCAGCATTTACTATACGGCTAAAGAGTGATCTAATCAATAGCAATTAATAAGATTGAAGGTGATTGATTGCTAAGAGCTTCGTACGCAATAATTCACGTAAATGTAGAGAAAGGGAGGCAGTCGGTTTACCTACTTCTCAGGGTAATAAAGTTGTACTCGTTTTATTTTAGTTTATTTTACTTATCTATGGGAATTCCTATTATTACGGTTGACAAAGGTTTTAATATATTTCTTGATATCATAAATTTATTTATTTTTATTATCGTCACCAAGAAGCTCCTGCTGCTCATGATGAGAATAACGTAATTAAATTTAACTTTAAAATTGTTACTTATCACAACATGTAATAGCATGTTACTATTTTAAGCATTATACTAACGTCACTCTAGAATCAATTACAGAAGCATATCAAATCTGGCATTTAAATGTTTGAACAGCAAGTTAATTATTCTGCTGCGCATTAATTGAATAAAACGTTTGTGGTTGGCAAGCAATTTTAAACAGATTTTATTAGTATTGGAGTCCATTTTGAAACTGTGCTAGGCGCCTAATCTTAAGGAGCATAAGGGAGTTGGTAAACTTTGATGAGGGACAGCTGGGTTGAGTTTAAGTTGTGTTAATGCATACATCAGCTGACCTTTTATTAATAACATTGGACAACAAAGGAATGACAGTGATATCGATAAGAATGATAATAATTTTATTCTCCTGGCAGGTTTGTTTTAAATATAGTATTAACTATTTGCGACGACTTCATCTTGGCACAACCATCCACATGGATATTGCCACCAACAGATGAGTAAAGTTGTTGAAATGGAGTAACTCACCCGAGAAATCCGATAATCTTGATTGGGTGACAGGGGAGGAATAAATTCGCTCAACGTCCCAAACAAGGTATCAACCCTAAAGCACTAATCTTACTCGCTAACACTGTCTGCCCTAACTTTTGGCAACAGGGCAGCAACCATTTCTCAGCTTGAGACTCTGAAAATGCAACTCGATAAGGGTGGCGACTAGCTGTTTGAGTCTTACACAAGCGGATCTGGTCTTCCGGTTGTTGTCTTTCCAGCTTAGTGTTTTGTTCTTTTTTTTTTTTGTTTTCTTTTACCTAAGCTCAGAACTTTGCTAGCTTTCCTGACTTTTATGGAGGCAAGCATGGGTCCTATTGACCAACTAACTCTATGTTCCAGTCAGTTATTTTACTAGAATCTTACCAACTGACTACTGCGCAGGAACAGTGAGAAGGAAGAAAGAAAACATGCAGCCAAGGATTATTTACAGTCGATACCCTTACGTTTAAATAGTGATGCAATGCCTATCTACCTAGAATGATTTTTATTTTTTTATTTTTATGCTTGCTTGTTTGATCTGCTTTGCAACCTACTCACTATATGCATAAGTAACAATATTTCAGAGAGGAGAACATTCATGCCACATTCTTATTCTTTTTCACCTTCATGTACATTGAACCACAGGAACAGGTTTAAACAATAAAACTTACAGTACGTATAATTTTATTTTTCTTTTGCTCTTCTTTCTTTGAAACACTACTTCCGAGTAACATCACGAGATAAGAAATTAACTCTTTCAAATCAGTTCCTAACTCGTTAAGGAGGAAAGAAAATCAACAGAGTACAATTTTCTTTACTAAAGCAGCAATTCATAAATTGAAATAACAGTTTTGCAAATACTTAAAACATTATCTTTCTTTTATTTCTGAACAACCATAGTTTCAGGTATTCTAGAGGTTACCCAACAGATTTCCCGTGTCTTTTAATTTTAATTTTATTTTATTTATAATATAAACAGTTTGCAATTCCCTACCTAACACGTGTCAAGAACAAATGTAACGATTTTCCATGCTACACTTATTTTTATTGTAGAACAAAATGCCAAACCTTCAAATAGATTAAGTTCACAGATTTATTTTCAGTCTTCTGCAACAACTTTGCAATAACACTCCATTTCTCTTTCATATAAAATCACGAATATGCAGTGAAATAAATATTTACACATAATAAAATAGAACTATTCAAAAGGGAGGAGAGGCTATTAACAGTTTTACTGCATTACAACATCATTCCTTTCTTGCAGTGATAAGGAGTCCATATGCTTCCAAAATATAAGCATGTATTTTCAAACTACCTGTGGGGCAGATCATACAGAGTAACAGTTCTTCTTTCCAATGCTTTTATACTCTTTACATGTCATTAAATGTCTATCCACAAACTACAACATAGCTGAACATTGAGGACCATATATCTTTCTTTCAAAACTTTTTACACAGCTGCAAAGGTGATCTTTAAATCTGCAGTTATAAATAAGACTAATTTTCTCATGGCCATTTGGGTGTGCTCACCTCCCAACCTTGGGTTGGAAAACCAACCACCCCCCGAGCTAGGAGGTAACCAAACTACCAGGTACACACAACAATAAAACAAATGCCATTTTCAACCACAATGCTCAAACAAAATACTCCCAACCAAGATTCACACATTTACTTAAGGATTCTTTATGAATCCAAAGATGGGGATAGAGGTGGACATCACTTCCATATGGGGAGACCTATTAGCAAGTAGAAATAACCAACAACACAATCCTTATTTTTCTCCAATCCACTCATTCAATAAAGCTCTTCATATCATACATCCTCCATACAACAATCTTCCCAAAACACCATACTATCATGAAACAATTTTGGGTACTCATACCCTTTTTGTGCCTCTCCTTCTCAAAGGAGGAACAATCTCCCCATAGAGGTTCCTACACATTCCTATCCCCCACAAGGATTCTCTTCCCACATTGGGTGAGTTTATCCTATACAACCCCAAACCAACACAAGGAAATGCAAAGGCACATAAAAGCACAACAACCCATATAACTCATTTCCTCAAACTTCCATACAAAGAGGTAAAAGAAAAGAAAAGCAAACATACATAAAGATGGAGTAAAACCTACCTCAAATCCAAGCCAACAATGAGAGAAGTTTGAAGATGAGCTCCAAAACCCTACTCCTTCAAGACCAAGCAAAATTTTCCTTCCCCCAAGCAATCCAAACACCAAGTCCCCAAAAGAAGAAGAAGAACCCTTTTCTTTCCTTTCCAAAAGATTCAAATAGGAGTCAAGGGTTAGAAATCCTTGGAGGAGAGTGTGACACATGTCAACCTCCTATTCACTCCCATGGACACTCCTCCCCACAAGTTCTCAAACATGTGTGAGAACTCTTCGGGAAGTGAAAGGCCAAAGAGTGTTCAACACTCAACAAGGTTTTCAAATCTCATAAATGAGATTTTGGAGCCAACACTCCAAACCCATCCCCAAAATCCGTCACCCTTCTTGATGGCTAATTAAGAAGGGTCACAACTTGCAATTTTGACAAGTTATGGGTTTGATTTGACCCCTAACCCATAGGTGACTATCCTAGGGGTTAATTAAGGGCCAATTAACCCAATTTAAGGACTAATTAAACCTTTGAAAATCCTCAAAAGAGAAATTGAAATTTTAACATCATAAAATAAATCCAACATGCCCCAAAACCCTCAATAAAAGTTTGATTGACTTTAAAAACATAATCTCAAGATTCAACATTAAATATTTTTAATCACAAATTAAAATACAACACAAGAGGCTATGGTCCATTCTTCATGGACCATAGTGGCTTCACTAGGCTAACACAATCGGGTACCTTTGGTTACCTCCAATCCCATTGGCCATGGGCGTGTACCTGCACACTCAATGTCCACATGTCAAAATATCCAATGCATGATAATCAATAATAAAATCATAAATCCATATGCATATATTTAGCACAATCTAACTCTGAATCAATAAATTCAATATCTATAATCATTCTTCCTCTAGCAATAACATATTTTATCAATTCATGTATAGTCATGGCTTAATAAAGAAATCACATCATCACTAAATTAAATTTAGCATTCTATCAATTCCTTCTCATTTTAAAACAATTGTCCATTTCAATCATGATAACCAAATCATATGAGCATATCAATAGAGGAAACATATTGTGCATATAATCATCGTAGCATCATAAGCATAAAACAAGCATAACATCAAGTGTCTATGATCATCCAAAATAGTCCAAAACACATAGAGTATCATCATGATCGAATCAAAAGATAGCCAAATGGTGAATCAAATGGTAGGCCTCACAATTTGTTGATATCTCTCCTCTTTGTTTGACTGCCATTGGAGTATCTTTGAGGCTCATTTCTAAAGACTTTGGAGGGTGTCTCATTTACAACAATCTTGTGTAAGTTTCATTATTCTTATCTCTTAAATTTCTATGAGAATAGGCTCAATTCGAGCTTAGTAGAGACAATATGATAAAAACCCTTGTATCTCCCTGCACAAATCTTGATGGGTTACTTTCTTTCTATAGAAAATGTAAAACTTTGCACTCTCAACTTATTATTTTCATTATTTTGAGGGCATCTGTGTTCTAATGGTCGTGACCTTCATAGCATTCTGGATATTTTTCTTTATGTTCATTTTCTCTTCCTCATGGCTGTGTGGTAGAGACCCAATACTCAATAAAACAAACTTTTGTATACTTGACGTTTCCACAAAGGAAACTTCAAAAATTATATAAATGGCATGCCCTAAAATTCATTCTTTAATTTTCTTTTATGCTCTTCATCTAAGGAAATTGTCTAATTGTGAATGGGATGAATGACATTGGACAGGAGCAGCCAAAGTGTGTCTGAATTCCCAGAGAGCACCTTCATAATTGAGAGAATTATTATATTTATTGGAAATCTTGATTTTAATTGAGGGCCTTCATAACTGAGAGAATTATTATATTTATTGGAAATCTTGATTTTAATAGAGGGCTTTGTTTTAGCTTCTTTCTAATTAATATCACAACTTTTGACATTTCTTGAAATCTCTGGCCTATTTTCATTCATTTTTCAGATTTTGTTCTTGAAGTAGATTTTGTAAATAATCTAGGCTTGTATTCTTGAACCCATTTTATTCTCACGGTGCTTTCAATAATTTTGAGCATATTCACAGCTTCATAGTGTATCTTCCATTCACTACTGATAATATACATTTAAGTTTTTTTGAAGTTTTTAGTTTTTCTTAATTAATTTTATTACAATAGAATTTTAGTTATCAAGAGACATTCTAATATTTTTTTAGTTTTTCTTAAATAATTTTACTACTAGCTTAGTTTTTTTGAAGCAATCTTTCTTTTTTAGTTTTTCTTTTTCATTAGAAAATAAAAAATAAAAAATAAAGGTTGCTTTTATATCTAAATTAGTAATTGTTAAAATAAAAATTAGAATTTAATTTAAATTTAGAATGAAATTTAAATTTAGAATAAAATTGAAGTTTTTAGTTTTTCTTAAATAATTTTATTACTAGCTTAGTTTTTTTAAGCAATCTTTATTTTTTAGTTTTTCTTTTTAATTAGAAAAGAAAAAATAAAAATAAAGGTTGCTTTTATATCTAAATTAGTAATTGTTAAATAAGAAATTAGAAATTAATTTAAATTTAGAATAAAATTGAAGTTTTTAGTTTTTCTTAAATAATTTTATTACTAGCTTAGTTTTTTTGAAGCAATCTTTATTTTTTAGTTTTTTTTTTCATTAGAAAAGAAAAACTAAAAAAGAAAGGTTGCTTTTATATCTAAATTAGTAATTGTTAAATTAGAAATTAGAATTTAATTTAAATTTAGAATGAAATTTCTTAAATAATTTTATTACTAGCTTAGTTTTTTTGAAGCAATCTTTTTTTTTTCATTAGAAAGGAAAAACTAAAAAAGAAAGGTTGCTTTTATATCTAAATTAATAATTGTTAAATTAGAAATTAGAATTTAATTTAAATTTAGAATGAAATTTAATTTTTCAAGATATTGTGGTGATTTGATTTAAAGAATAATACAATAATTGAATCCAAAATTGAAAAAGTAGAGATTATTTCTTTTTCAAATACATTTCTTTTGCAATATCACTAATTCTATGAATTTTTTATTTATTAGACTTACTTTGATAATCTAGTAATATATTTAAGATATTACTTTGATATTTATTCTTTTGCAAATGCATTTCTTTTGCAATATCATTAATTCTATGCATTTTTATTTATTAGACTTACTCTAATGCTTATGGGTATTTGCATTTAAGATATTCATTGTTTACAACTATTTAGTAATATGTTTATGGATAGTACATAGCAAGAAGATATTGCTCTGATAAACTAGTAATATTTAAGATATCACTCTGATATTAATTATTTTGCAAATGCATTTCTTTTGTAATATCATTAATTCTATGCATTTTTATTTATTAGACTTACTCTAATGCTTATGGGTATCTGCTTTTAAGATATTCGTTGTTTATGCTACCTAGTAATATGTTTATTTTTTATTGTGGATAGGTACAGAGCAAGGAGAAAATGCAAAACCAGTGCCTTACTAGATGCATTTACTGCCCATCTCATGTGCAATAGTGGCATCACTGAAGACATACATTCACACCATTTAGTTTTAGTTTTTTTTCAATTTTAAAAGTATAATAAATCAGTAGTTTGTATACTGCAAAAGATTTTGTATTCAAACTCTATATATAGAGTTCTTTGTAACATATTTTATATACAGTTTGAATATATAGAGAATTATTTTCCAATGTTGTTTCAATCCCAAATTTGTTGAAGTTTTAATAACATAAGAGCTTTAAAGTTTTATATTATTCAATCACAACAGAATTTTCTCTTGGTTTGCAATTTCATAGACTAGTTATTGTAATAGCATTCTCCAAACATAAGAGTTTGCATACACATCTGAAACATTAGTTCATAAATGACTAAATAAATGATTAATATGACTAAATAAATGACTAAACCATGACTAAATAAATGACTATAATGACTACCATGACTAAATAAATGACCAGTTAACAATAATCAATGACTAAATTAATGACTAAATATATGAATAAATTAATGACTAAATATATGACTAAATAAATCACTACCATGACTAAATAAATGACCAATTAACAACAATCAATGACTAAATTAAGGACTAAATCAATGACTAAATCAATGACCAAATCAATGACTAGATAAATGACAAATAGTTTCGTCATAAATATGGTCGCGTTATAAATGATCGGAAATAAACTACTAATGGTCATGTGACCAAAATTAATCATTTATATGCAATTTTTAGTAGTTTATTTAGTCATATATTGTTGTTTTTGTATTAGTGATATCATGTTCATTGAACAATTCATTGTTCAATGATATATATATATATATATATATATGTATGTATGTATGTATGTATGTATGTATGTATGTATGTATATTGGTTTAGTATATTGGCATTGCTTTGGTGCAATACATTTTTTAATATCATTGCAGAGATATAAGGTTCTGAAATCAATGATTATTCTTGCAAGTCAAAGTGCATAGACTTTTGAGCATTCTAAAGAATAAGGTAAACTTGCAAACATTCATGGAGACCAGCAAGGTGTAAGTGATTTATTATCACATGTGAATGACACACATAATAAGGTGATACACAGGTATTATAATGGTCATGATAGTGAGGAAAATTATATGCAAATTCCAACATAATGTTTTTGAGGATATAATGAAAATGTTTTATTTGTTAACACTGACACAATAATTGTTCCCTAATTTTCTTTAACTTTTGGAAAAACTCAAAGGAATTCTACCTCGACTAGGCTAGGGTTTGCATAGATTGGAGGATTCAAATGAGAAGGTGGTTTAGCAGTTGCATCAATAGGAAAATGGTTTTTGTTTTCTACAAACGGTTAAGGATTTCGATACAATTGATAGTGGTAAATTGTATCCATACTTTTTTCAGTTCATGGTGTTACTAGAAATGGTTTTTCTTCCTTAGTTAAATGGTTTAATAGTTACCCTATCATGTTGTTGCCATTTTCTACATACGTGAAGTTTTGAATGCTTTGTTTGACCATTTTTGTTAGGGTATTTATTTTGTATATGCTCACTGTTTGAGCATGGTTTTTTTTGGGCATTCTTGCAATGGGTTGTTAGTAAGTCTAAACCACATGTCTTCAATTGGTTATTCTATGGCTTTATTCCATTCTTGATTCAACTGCAGCTTATAGTATTAGTTACCTGCTATGGGTACACAGATTTGTTCTATGAATCATGTATGTGTATTATGTATACATAAGGGTGTGTTTCTCCATGATAGGGTTCATTCCAATGTGGTTTGGGTTTCAATGTTCTACTCATTACATTAAATGTGTTTGTTATGCATAGTCAAGTGAAAAGTATACATATGCATAGGTATGTGTATGTTATATGTGTTTTGTCAAAAGAAATGCATATGTGATAACTGTTAAATGTGACATGAAGTGTCGACATGTTGGGGGTCTATCTTGTATTTGTTGTATGGTCTCGATACATATGTGTTGTCAATTATAATACTTTTTGTACATAGTTTGTGGTGTCCATACCTTGGGTTTATAATGCATACATTATATTGATTATACATGGGTTAAAAGATAGTTTTATGAAGTTAATAGGTGGAGTCACATTGATGACTCGATATGGGATATTTTGATATAGTTTGAAAGTGGTTTATCTGATGATTACATTTGTTGAAAAGTGGCAACATACTAAGTGATATTGTTGTTTATATAAACAGTGATTTATCACTATTAGGAGTTTGACACTTTCACAGAGTTATCATGTTGAATGTATAAATAGAATTCTGTAAAGAATTTTTGCAAGGAATGTGCAAAATAGATTGTATAAATTGATATATTTTATATTTAACTATTCCAAGTGAATGAGTCTTTAGGATAAAAAATGTATTAGATTGAAAAGGGAAAAATATTATGCAGTGAAATAGAGCAACCCTCTATTTAATTTATTTTCTTCATGTTTGAAAATTGTGTTGTAAGGTCATGTTAGTGAGACAAAGATTGACCTTTTCGAGTGAGGCATCTTGTAACCAGTGAGGTTCTATGGCCAATGACGCTTTGGAAGTGAGGCATAAATTGTAGCCAATGAGGCATTTTGATTAATCCAGTGATGTAATTGTGAGTGGTTTTTATACCCCATGAGGGTTTTCCACTCCTAAAATTTATTGTGTCATGGTTTCAATTATTGTGTGATTTACTTATCATTCATGTCTAAGCATTTTGTATTGATTACTGTTCGGTATTTAGATTCTTACATTGATGAAGCATGCCAAACTAATTAAGTGTTGTCAACATCTTTATTTCTATTTACAAATTTGTTGAAAGAAAGTAAATTAAAGTTTCAAAATCTACATCACTGATTCACCCCCTCTCTCAGTATTGTATGTACTCCAACATCTTTCTTGTAGTCATTTATGTGTAATATTGTAACTCGTATTTTCAGTCTTGTGGCTGAAAATAACAATTGTAATACTCTATTTCTAAGTTGTAATTAGAACACCTTTTTTGATTAATAAAGTTCATCGGTTTTTCCTTCTCAATGGTTGTATAATTGTGTGCAATTGATGATTGATGTGTATTTCTGTGTTTTATGCTTAAATCCTCAAATATCAGTCAATTAAAATGACTAACTATACTACTAATTAACATCAATTAGTAATTAAATTGACTAAATATACTACCAATTGATAGAAATCAGCGAACAATGAATAAAAATGACTAAATAAGTGACTAGTTAAATATATCAGTGAATAAAAAATGACTAAATAAGTGACCAGATTACAACAATCAATGACTAAATATATCAGTGGAAAAAAGTGACTAAATAAGTGACCAGATCACAACAATGAATGATTAAATCAATGACTAAATATACTACCAAATCAATCAATCAAAACAACCAATAAATGACTAAAACTGGTTTAGTCATCAATCTAGTCGCATTATATATGATTGGCAATAAACTACTAGTGGTCACGTGACCAAGTGTAGTCATCTATAAGCATTTTTTAGTAGTTTTTTCAGTAGTTTATTATTGTTTATGTACTAGTGAGTTGTTGAATCTAAAATGAAGCAAAATATTTTAAAAAATTTGTAGTATACACCCATGGTTTGGTAGGTGGTCCCAAAATATATGTACAATTAAAAAAAAGATATTCTAATGTAGAATACTTTAGAAGAGTCTCAAATTCATAAGGGAATTCATCACCTACAAGGAAAATGAAGTAGGATGTGACTTTCTAGTAAGTTTATTGCAACCATTGTTGATTTATCCTCAAGATTGGAAAAGTGTGTTCAAAGATGATATTGTAAGTATTTATGGGGTAAATGATGAAGATCCCATTTATGTTATGATTTTTACATATTCATTACTATTTATTCTCATGAGAACAAGTTGTATAATTTCAAAGAGATGACCAAATCATGTGAATTGTACAAGGATATAGTGCATATTAGGGATATAGTATATCTTGTGGTACTCTTTGGCAAGAGTTCTTTCACTTGATAGGTACATGATTCATATTACATTGATATTTAATTTGATTCACGACATTGAAATTAAGATACTTGATTATTTGGGTTTTTATATTATTCTTTGGTAGGAGATATAACATATATCAAGTACAAGATCTAAAATTTATGGGAAATATAGCATGACACATTACATTGGTATGGTGATACTTGAGTATTTTGGATTACAATTTCTTGAGCACAAGCAATGTTGGGAAGGACAAACTTGTCATATCCAAATTTTAATTAATTTAATTTCATAGAAATTTTCTAATTCTAATATTTTTTGTGGGCTAAGGAAGGATCATATTTGAAAATAATTTATTTAATATTTAATATTTTGTACCCATGATTAATGAATATTATCAAGCTACTTAATTGAGGCCAATTAAATATTAATATTTTATTTTTTGTTGGAAATCCAAAAAGGGGTGTGAAAGTTCTTATGGTGCAATCATTAACTTCCAAGATCAAGTTGTACCTAGTTCTAGAAGATTCAATGACAATTATGATATATTTTATATTAGGTTGTCATAGTGGTGTTGGCATATGGCTTGGGGAGATTTTTTATGGCTTCTAAGTGTTGTCATTGATGGCAACTAAAGTAATTATCCCGGTCCGCAAATCAGAATTTATTCATACCGACAGGAAAAGTAGAGAACAATGTTCTACCAATAGAAAGCATGAAGAACAGGGTATCTGGTCAGTTAGTCAATCTGTATGCTTCACTGGATCATCATTTTGTGTTGTGGATCCTTAGGATAGTTTTTTAAGCATATATGTTACCTTATTGGTAAGTTTTGTGATGTTGCATTAATTGGTGTACGAGCTTGGAGATCTAGTAGAATGATTTTCTATTTATTTGCTCATTGTAGCCGACCTAATGAATGTAGCGTGTCGCGGATGTATACAGAGTAGTTGTTTAAATGTTTCTATGTTCAAGAATTTTGTCTTGGTTCATAGCTATAGTCTAGCCGACTTGTGTGGGTGTGATCAAAGATTGCTCATGATTTGAGCCGACATGTGAAGAATATTTCATATTTTGTTGAAGCTGACTTGGAGTAATTGAAATTTTGGTAGCGGGTATATATATGAGATCACGCTAATTAATTTTGAAGTGCGAAGTGAAGTGGAAAGCAGAGCAGATGTATGTGTGAATATCAGAAGATCAGTTGAGTGAATTTTTTTGGTGCAAAAGAGGATTTGGTGAAAGAGCAGAGTGAAGTGCAGATTGTGATAGAAGGTCTAGAATTTGGTTCACGAGCTTCACCGAAATTGAAACCAAGAATTTGTAGATACTATCTTCTTAGTTCAAAATTTTGTTGTAATCCAAACATTTTGTAAGGTAGTGAGCCTTCCTCATTTTGAGCAGTGAGATCTAGGTAGTGTGCCTAAATGCATGTGCATTCCCTTTTATTCATACTTTTAACAGAGTATAATTGTGGACTAATCTCCACCATGGTTTTTCCCCTAACAGGTTTTCCACGTAAAAATATTGGTGTTATGGTGTTTTGATTATCCCGCTCATGTGCTTGCATCTTTATTTCTATTTATGTGTTGTAAATGGTTTATGATCAGAATTAAAGGCTAAATTTTGTTGAATACTGATTCACCCCCCCTCTTAGTGTTCCCTGAGTCCAACAATTGGTATCAGAGCAAGGTTACTCTGTAGAAGTTTAACAGATTCAGGTGGATCTTGGAATACAATGGAATCTAGTGGTATTTAATAGTAGCTTATGGTGGCACTTGATGATCTTGATCAATCTAAAGCAGAAGTCATGGAATTAAAAGAAAATCTTGTGGATGCTAAAAAATTCATTCAATCATTGAAGGATAAAATTAATGAGTCAAGATAAAAGAGGAAGGAACTATGTGATCAACTAAAGAAGAAAGAAAATAAAAGTTTGGAAGATGCTCACCTGAATCAAACCCTAAAAGAAATTACTGAAGAATGTGAAAAGCTTGCTAGGAATAATGCTACTCTAAAGCTTAAGATGGAATTTGTGGCGATGAAGCTAACTAAGCAGATTGAGGAAAGGAAGAAAAATGAGGAGAATCTAGCCCAATCCTTAAAAGAAAAATCTAAAGAATGCAACAAAATTAATAGCCGATTCATTCAGCTAGAGATTGAACTGCAACAATCCAAAAATAATGAACAAGAGCTTGAAAGACAAATAGTTATTCTCAGAGATGAACTCACTACTGCAAATGAATACAAGGAAAAGTTTAGGATCAGTTCTACTAAGCTTGATGAGTTGAATAAAGGACAAAAGGATGCAAATGATAAGTGAGGTCTTAGCTATGATAAAGGTGAAAGCTCTGGATCTGAACATAAGGATTCCAGAGAAAGAATTTAGATGAACAAAGGCAGAAGGTATCTAGTAAGACAACCCAATGCTCAGAATTTTAATGGTTACTACTTTTCTTGCAATAAATTTGGTCATATGGCTTCTCAGTGTAGAAGTAAAATAAATTCAAGCAGTCTATCATTTCTCGGTCAGTGTTTTAGTTGTAATAAGTTTGGTCATAAGTCAATTGAATGCAGAAGCATGTCTGTTAGTGTAAGAAATGTTAAATTCCATACCTATGGAAAATTTTGGAATATTGTTAATTAGTGTAGATCAAAGGGGAATCAATGGAATGAATGGTTTAGACAAAGAAATCTGGTGTGCTACAACTATAACAAATTTGGTCACATTGCAAGATTCTGCAGGAACAAAAACATGGATAGAAGAGGTCTAGTGTACAAGGGAAAAATCTCACATAAACATGAAAAAGGAAAAGGGAAAGTGATTGTGGAAGAGATTAGAGATCAGATGAAGAAAACATGGGTAAGGAAGAGTGACTCTGATGAAGGGAATAAGTCTACACTAGAATCTTCTTCTGGTAATTCCTCTCGAAATTGATCTCAGACCATTGGAATAGGGAGGGTCTTTTAAGAAAAATCCTTTGTCCCCTTGTTGTTAGCTAGCACCAGAATGCAAGAAATTATTAGTAGCTATGATAAAAGTTTACAAATACATCAGTGATCACTTATGTAGAAACATGGGAAGTAGAAGGTCCGCAAACAAATTTTTCTTTTGCTGTTTGAGAAAACAGAGTACACAAAACTCCTAGGGAAAAATATTTAATGCAGCAAAAGGGTTCGGTGTGCAAAGTTATAAAAGGGTATTTGGATCCCTCATTTGTCACCTTTCATTGAAGAAGAACAAAAGGAGAGCCTCTGCAGTGAAATTTCAAAGGAGTAAAGAAAATTTGGCGGTGAATTCATTAGGTATTTCAGTTGCTTGTAGAATTTTGAATTTTGTGCTCAGTAGAAAAACTTGTTCTGTGTGAAAAGAAAAATGAATCAAATCAAAGGAATGGTGAATTTGGATGAGTATAGCAGTGGAAATATTAGGGCTATGAGAAATTTTTTTCTAGCCAGTGAATTGAAGTGGCTTGAAGGTGCGAAACATAAAAGTTTGGACATTTGGAATGAGTTTCCTTATTTCGTCAATGCGGAAGTGGTCAAGTTTATCCTAAAAAAATTGAATGCGAACATTATAACCTTGGATAAACCCTACCTTATTTTGAAGGATGTGATTAAAAATTTAATTGGTCTATGCAATGTTGGGGATATTCTAAAAAAGAAGTCGATTCAGAACAAGGAAGTTGAAACCCTAACCGGAGTGACAAGAGATTAGAGGGCTCTAGTAATTTCAATGATCAAAGATCCAATAACAAGGTATATTGCACATGGGATTTCATACAAAATTTTCTTTAGAAATAGGGAAGGCACAACTTTAGTAGGCACAGTTTATATCGCTCTCAAAATAATAATGGAAGATGAAGATTTTGATCTATGTGGATTGTTGAAGGATTAATTGATGGAAAATGTGCAATTGACAAAAGAAGTAGATTACCCCTTCAGGTTTGGTACTTTGGTCATATGTATCATGACGTATTTTCTAAACTGCTTGCCTCAGAATGATAATGTGGTATGGAAGGAAAGTGAACCGGTTTGTAAGATTTATTTTTAACATTCTAATGCTTTGGGAAATTATGAGCAAGTATATGCAAATTTCTTTAAGGAATTGCTAGGGAAGTTTGGAGAAGTTAACATTCCCCTTCTGGTAAAGATGCTTGAATTTGGATCCTCTTCCGGTAAGATGGAGAAGAAGCAAAAAAGGGCTCTAGAGTTTGTTGATGACACTCCTTTGGCACATAAGCCCCCAAAACTGAAGAAAAAGGAAAAGAACAATTAATTGTAGATATACCAGATGAGGAATCTAATGAGTACACTCCAAGAGATGAACCAGAATTAGTTGAACCGGATGTGTTGCTGGCAGAAGGAAGTGAAAAAGATGATGCCTTATTCAAAGCTAAGATATTGCAACTTGTTCAAGAAAAAGATGGGATGAAGAAAATTGTTGACTTATAGTTGGAGAGACTCTGATATGAGTAGGACCTGATTGAGAACACATTGAGTTCTTACTTTTTGCATAATAACATTGGTTTGGAGAGTTTGCACAATGTTTTTCCAAAAAAATTAATTGAATACATCAAGGAAGTTATGGTATCTGAGTCTCTGGATAGGAACTTAAAGGAAGAAGTAATTCTACATCTAAAGGATCAGTTTAGGTTGTCCCTTACCAAACTAAAAAATAAAATGAATGTGTTAAGGCAATGCATTAATTCAGCTAATAGCATCTACAACTATTGTCTTCCATGGCCTCATGTTGTTGGGAGGTATAAAGACAAGCTAGAGCAGATTGAAAGTGAGCTAAATAAAATTGACCAGGATTACAATATGTTTCAAGACCAGGATGGTGCAATCAAGAAAAGGATTCAAGAGTTGCAGACTGAGCATTCAAAAGTTCACTTTTCCAGAAACACTCTTATGGACACTTTCTGGAAAGTGAAGGATCAAATTGAATGCATATTAGAGTAGCTAATTGAGGTTCTGAGGAAAGGAGAGAAGCTAGAAGAAGTGATTACAATTCCGGAATCCCTTATCTAGATCATCAGCAGGACATCAGAAAACAATAGTTTCATAATAATTATTGGGATTGCAATAGATTCTTGGAAGAAATTTCTTCTGGAGAAGAAAGATAAGTATAAAATAATTTTCTGATTTGTGTAGCAGTTGTAATTTTTCAAATTTTGATCAATTTTTGCATCAACAAAGGGGGAGAGAGTGCAATAAAAATTTTAGCAAAAGGAGAGAGAGTAGTAGATTTTTGTCATTGATGTCAAAGGGGGAGAGAATGCAGTGAAAAATTCCTTGACATTCTAAGGGGAACATTGTTTTGTTGTGATTTGAATTTTTGAGTTTTTGGTTTTGACACTTAGTTATTTTTCACTAAGTGTTGCCATCAATGCCAAAGGGGGAGATTGTTGGCATATGGCTTGGGGATATTGTTTATGGATTCTAAGTGTTGTCATTGATGGAAAGTAAAGTCATTATCCTAGTCCGCAGATCAGAATTTATTCATACTGGAAGGAAAAGTAGAGAGCAATGTTTTACTGGCATAAAGCATGAAGAACATGGTATCCGATCAATTAGTCAATTTGTATGCTTCACCAAATCATCATTTTTTGTTGTGGATCCCCAAGATAGTTTTTTAAGCATATATGTTACCTTATTGGTAAGTTTTGTGATGTTGCATTAATCAGTGTATGAGCTTGGAGATCTGGTAGAGTGATTTTCTGTTTATTTGCTCATTATGGCCGACCTAATGAATGTAGCGTGTCACGGATGTATAAGGAGTAATTGTTTAAATGTTTCTATGTTTGAGAATTTTGTTTTGGGTCATAGCTATAGTCTAGCTGACTTTTGTGGGTGCGCATCAAAGATTGCTCATGATTTGAGCTGACATGTGAAGAATATTTCATATTTTGCTGAAGCCGACTTCGAGTAATTGAAATTTTGGTAGTAGGTATATATATGAGATCACTAATTCATTTTGAAGTGTGAAGTGAAGTGGAAAACAGAGTAGATGTATGTGAAAATATCAAATCAGTTGAGTGAATTTTGCTGATGCAAAAGAGGATTTGGTGAAAGAGCAGAGCGAAGTGCAGAGTCTGACAGAAGGTCCAAAATTTGGTTCATGAGCTTCACTAAAAATGAAACCAGGCATTTTTAGATGCTATTTTCTATATTCAACATTGTGTTGTAATCCAATTTTTTTTTAAGGTAGTGAGCCTTCCTTATTTTGAGCAGTGAGCTCTAGGCAATATGCCTGAATGCATGTGCATTCCCTTTTATTCATACTTTTAATAAAGTATAATTGTGGACTAATCTCCATCGTGGTTTTTCCACTAACAGGGTTTCCACATAAAAATATTGGTGTTATGGTGCTTTGATTATCTTGTTCATGTGCTTGCATATTTATTTTTGTTTATTTGTTGTAAATGGTTTATGATCAGAATTAAAGGTTAAATTTTGTTGAACACTGATTCACCCCCCCCTCAGTGTTCCCTGAGTCCAACAAGTGGGAGTTACAGTCTATTTTTAGCTAGGAATCTAACATGGTGGTTATGCCAACAATTTATAGGGACCTACTTTGGAGTGAAATGGATGAAAATAATATTATTTATTTATTTTTTGAAGAGGGGGTCATTTGGATTTGGTTCTACATATATTTTTAGGTAATTTTACATTCTAGGAATCTCTTTTCATCGTATGAAAACTATGCCAAATTTTGTTTTCAAAATTGTGTTAACAAATAATCTTGTGTGGATGAAACATGTTGTCACATGAAATTGCACCCTACTGAACATGAAGTTCAACATTCCAATGAAACAATGGAAATAACCTCAAGGTGTGGAACCTTTTCATGTATGAGGTTGAATCTCTGAAGAAGGCTGACTTCATCTTTCAATCCAAGTGCCATGTGTTGGTCCAACCAAACACATGAAAACCTACCAATAACAACTTGCAGGGAAAAGGAGAGAAGGAAGCATGAAAGGGAAAATGGAGGTGATACACCAAGATGGAAAGTCATTTCTTCCTAACAAAGATTGATCAATACATCGAAGAATAGGATCAAACTTGACACACAATTCTCTGTTTGGTTGATTCCCAAAGGAAAGGATGGAGGTTAAGGTTTGACAGGGTGCTAGAAGGAAGGGATATTCCCAAATAGCAACTATAAAAAATTTAACTCAAACATGCATTCATGAAAAATACAAAAAAAAACTTAGTATGAAGGTAATGAACTTACTCAAACATAAAAGAGTTGTGAAGAGGAAAGCTTAGTCGATTTCATTAATGTAGAGGAAAAAATCCAATCTATACAATGGCAGAGTATAAAATACAGTGTTTGCAAAAGAAAAACCCTAGAGGACCCAGAGGAAGAACACTTGAAATGAATACATTTATTTCCTTTATAGATCAGGCATAACTTAGAACCGAAAATCAAACCATAACCCTAACCAAGGTTAACAATGAAGTCTATATGTGAGAGGATGAAGCCATCCCGTGAAAATTGTGATTAGGGCATGGATCCATTAGGAAAGTCAACAAACATAAATAAATGAGCATGGGAGCCCATAAAATCCACTTGTAGAAGTTAGGGGAGCAATATATGTTGTCCTTGAAGCCCTAGAATTGAAATAGGCCACTCAAAAAGTAATTTAAGCATTAATTTTGTCGCTAAGAAAACACGCCAAATCCGTGGAAAGGTCGAGGTTTCAGGCCCGAAAGGAAAATTTTTCTTATGCATTAAATGGTCTAGACCCCCGAAAAGAGCACCTTGTTGGGAATTGGGAATCAGTCTTACCTCATACCACATGCTTAGAAGAAGGGATGAAAAAAAGTTAGGACCCAAAAATCAGAGGTAAAGGAGAAGCCTCACCTCCAAAAATTAGAGGTAAGAGAGAAGGTTGACCTCCAAAAATTGGAGGTAAAGGTGAAGCCTTACCCCCAAAATCAAAAGTAAGGGTGAAGCCTTACCTCCGAAATGGGAAGTAAGGGTGAAGGCTTACCCCTAAAATTCAAAAATTTGACACTTAATTTTTTAAAAGAAGCTATCAGGAAAAAAAGAGGGGGGAGAAGAAAGGTTTACCTCATAAAAAGGAAAGGAAAAAGGAAGATCAAAATCCCAAAAGAAACAAAATTTTAGAAATTTGGAAGAAGCCTTACCTCTTACTTAAAGAAGGTAAAATGGTAAGATGGAAGCCTGAACCCTGAAACCCAAAATCAGAGTTAAGGGTTAAGGCTTACCCTTGAAATTAAAAAAATTCACTTAGTCAAAATTTTAAAAAGAATCTATTGGGGAGAAGGAAGGAAGCCAAGAGGCTTAAGAGGAGTGGGAGAAATGAAGAAGGTAAATAGATAGATGGAGAAGGCATGTAGATAAGAAATTAAGTGACCTCAAAATCCTGAAATGCTTGGAATTAGCCAATTTTAAGACCCTTCAAAGGATAATTCATGCAAGATGGCCCATGTAGGATCTCTCAGATCGGTTATCAATGATGGGTCATCAAAGGGTGACATGAAATGTCAACATTTTTGATGAGTTTTGTGGGATGATTGCCTACTAATCATGGAATCCGGAGGCCTTTTCAGTCCATTGGGCATAGAGTCATGACGATAAAACTTCACAACTAGGCCTCCCAAAGGGAAAAACAAAAGATGGGCCAACTACACTTAGAGAAAAGCATGAAATCTAAGAGCATGCATTCCCTTTAGGAGAATGTAGGGTGTGCAAAGAACTTCATGGAAAGAAAGATATTTACAATATGTATATTACACTAATAGAAAGAAAATGATGGGAATTTTCCTCTATCAAAGATGAAACTTCTGAAGGAGTTAGTCTCCCTCAAACCATAGTTGCAGACCTCACTCAGTTGCAACCAGCTGCTAGCATGCATGTAACTACATAAAATTCCTGCAAGGTGAAGGATCATTTCACTATAAAATTTTCCATTGCAGGGGAACCATATGATGCAAGCGTCAGATTCATCTGACACTAGTTCCTCAGGTGAATATATAGAAGTAGGGGTGAATGGTTTTGAAGATAGGACATCATCCAAGAGAAAACCTTTTGTAGAGGGAAAACACCTCACCTCACAAAAGGATAGTCCATTACCATACTGTAGACCTCCTCATTGCATGAGCTAAAACAAAAAGGGAATGTTTCCAGCTCACATGGTGATGCAAAATATGCCAAACCTATTTTTTGATTTGCACAAGGAATCCCTTCTTCATGCAACTCAAATGAAAAGATTTCAAGCTAAGGAATACTGTCAAATTGAGCAATAGGAGCATCAATCTCCCAAAAAATGTGGGTGATCCCACAATAGTCGGTTACACTTTTTCACCAAACTTGACTTTGAATTGATTTTTTTTAACTAAATCTTCACTTTCGGGCACCTATAGCTATTAAACCATGAGGAATTTGAAGATGATGCAAACTAGTGATTTGTGACATTTTGTTTATAGATTCTAAATATATATATTTTAAAAATTTTGGAATCATATTTCATTTATTTTCCCATCTCCTTCAAAAACTAGTTTTTAACAATAAAAAACATTTTTAAAGAGTGATGTTCACCGTATACAACATAAGTTTTTTCTATGAAGGATAAAATTATAATTTTTTTGAATTTAGATTTGTAACTAAGATATCTAGCATATTCATTTGGTTTCATAGTGTTTTAATGCCTTTTTTTTTTCTTAATTAAGTTTTTTAAGTCAAACCAATTACAATTTAGATATAGGTGGATTGTATACAACATAATTTTTTTTGTATGTATAGAAATTCAATTTTTTTTCTAGATCAAGGACATCAATACCTAACATGGACATATTTTTATTTGATAATCTACTATTTTTCCACATGTGCAAAACAAAGAGCTTGATTTTCCGTGAAAAACCTATGTTTAATTAAAATATATAAATATATATATATATATATATATATATATATATATATATTAATTCTATTTGATGGATAGCTTGTTTCAAGGGCTATAATCATCTAGTTGGGTCTATGAACTTGATTCCATTTTCATCTTCAACCTGAGTTCCGAAAGGAAAAATTTTGCAGAAAATTGCTAGAGGGGTAGAAGGACAAAAAAGGGGGGCTCAAGCAAACCCCCCTAGACCCCTTCGAGCGAAGGGGGGGTTCGAGAAAATAATATTTTAAAAATGCAGTTAGGTGTTTTCAAGCGAAGGTTGATAATTAAAATGTTTTTACTGGCTGACCTTCATGCAAACCCTTGGCTAACCAATTTATTTTTATTTTTAATTTCATATTTCATATAAATACAAGCTTATTTTTTCATAGATCAACATTGCAAGATTAATTCACATTTTTATCAATCAAGGCAGATTTTAGAGAAGAAAGCTTTGCATTTTTATCAATCAAGGTAGATTTTGGAGGAGAATTTACTTTTGGCAGAGGATTTTTCAAGTCATATTTTACCTAAAGAAGAAAATGGGACAACAATTAAAAATACATAATAAGGCTCAATGAAATTACCCAAGCCCATTTCTGTTATCTGTGTTGAGGAAATTGAACCCCCTATTTTGACCAATATCTTCCCGGTCGAGTCCAAGGGTCCCATAAGAAAAACCCCTCCAGTTACCGCTAAAACTCATAAGCCTAAACTGACTGCCAAGAAGTTTTAGGGGAGTGTGGGGATTGCCCAGTCTAGTGTTGTGGCTGGTCTCTATGAGCTTAAGTCTACCCCTGCCAAGTCTGTTAGCAAAGCTACCACTAAAAAGAAAGTGAAGGATGAGAGGAAGGGCTTGATGGAGCCTCCGACCATGGACAATAGAGGAAATAATGTGGTGGGAAGGGATTCCAAGGGGGATACTATGGTCACTACTATGATGGAGACTAGTGTCAAAAATCCCAACATCAGGAGGTCTGGTAGGCTGGAAAAAAATAACAAGAAAGTGCAAATTAATGAAATTGATTTTGATGAGGTGCAGTCTAACAACAAAGTTATTAGGGATGTGGAGGAGTCTGGGGATGGTGAGGAGGAGTATGTTGAAGGGCCCCACAACATTTCAAACTTCAACAAAGTGCATAAGGAGAACTCATCTTCCCAATCCTTTGACCCTCTGGATGTGGAGCGTGCTAATATTGTGAAGACTATGGATAAAGGGGAGGATCTTCATCTATTGCAAGAAAGGATGGGGAAGATGGAGAAGAAGTTCAGTGGCTTGACCCATTTCACTATCAAGTTAGTCCACTATATTACCAACACCCTCTTTGCCCGATGAAGGAAGAGATGGATAAGAAGACTGCTAAAAAAGGCCATGAATGGGTTAGGAATGATGTTACGAATCTCCTCTCTCAGAATTGGGAGAATTCCAATTAATTTGTTGTTGTTGTGTGGTGTGTCTGTCGGTTGTTGGTTTGTTGTGTTTGTGTTTTTTGGCTAGTTGTTTATGTTTTTTGGACTTGATCTTTTTTTCCCTTGTGGCTCATAGTGTAAAGGGTGCAACATCTTGTAAATGATGCTTATCATATAAAAAATAGAGACACAAATTTTTTTTGGTGAATTATCATAGAAAGAAACAAAGTATGCTTATTTTCTTCTCTCTAAGGTATTTTCTCTCTCTCTCTCTCTCTCTCTCTATCTTGTGTGTGTCTACGACCTTTATTAACACCTCAATGTTTTCCTTATAAGTCTATTTCTAATTATGAAAACCATGTTAGATAACTTGTACTAATACTAATTATTATATCTTTATGGGTTTATCTTTTTTTTATCACCGTTTTTATTTTGTCTATTAAATTGTTTCAAATTATTTCCCTATCCTAGGTTTACATAAACCATTTTCCTATTAAAAAAATGTAGATATTTATATTGTAATTACCCACAAGGGGATTTATTGACTCACTTGTACAACTCCCTTTAAACTCTCCATATTGTAAAGTTTTTCTAATTTACAAGTGATTCTATATATGGATTTTTAGGAAGTGATTGAAGATAAAAGTGCACATGAAATCATCCAATGAATATCCTATAAATAAAATATATTATTATAATACTATGAATGAGTTTTCATCTTGAATAAACCTAAAATATTACTATTTAGTGTCTTTCCTCCTTTTATTTCCATGATATTCTAGTGGATATATTATTTTTATCATCTTTTTTTATTTATTATTTCATCAAATTTATTAAATACACATCATCAAGGGGTTTATCTTTTTTTATCATGGTTTTTATTTTTTCTATTGGTTTAAAAAGAACTATAACTTGTATTTTGACTCATTGGTTTTAAAAGAACAACAACCTTACATTTTCACTTCATTGGTTTAAAAAGAACATCAACTTACATTTTCACTTATTGGTTTAAAAAGAAAAACAACCTTGCATTTTCACTCATTGGTTTAAAAAGAACAAAAACCTTTCATTTTCACCTCATTGGTTTAAAAAGAACAACTTTCATCTTCACTCATTGGTTTAAAAATAACAACCTTGCATTTGCACTCATTGGTTTAAAAAGAACAACAAGCTGCATTTTCACTCATTAGCTAAAAAGAACAACCTTGCATTTTCACTAATTGGTTTATAAAGAACAACAACCTTGCATTTTCACTCATTGGTTTAAAAAGAACAACAACCTTGCATTTTCAATCATTGGTTTAAAAAGAACAACAACCTTGCATTTTCACTTCATTGGTTGAAAAGAACAA
This sequence comes from Sequoia sempervirens, assembly GCA_007258455.2. Taxonomy (NCBI): domain Eukaryota; kingdom Viridiplantae; phylum Streptophyta; class Pinopsida; order Cupressales; family Cupressaceae; genus Sequoia; species Sequoia sempervirens. Next base: position 49,299,821 of record VDFB02047230.1, read on the forward strand.
CTTGCATCTTCACATTTCATGGGTTAAAATGAGCCACAACTTGAATTTTGCTTTGTATTTCATGTTAATTAGGAACATTTTGATTTGGGGTTTAAAATTAACCATTGTTTGGACTGTGTTTGGTGTGCTTGCATAAATGTTGTGTTGTAGAACCCATAGGGTGTAGTGAAAGTATCCTCTCCCCTCGTCACTTTGTGGATCTTGAGTGTAAGATAAATCACTCCATATTATCTTTTCTTTTGTGGAAGGGCCTACCAATTGTTATATTGGTCTACCATAGATTGGTTAGCATCATTTTTCCTAGGTCCAAAGGTGCATCTCCTTAGTTTCATTTGGCATACCTTACTCTTAGTTTCATACCATAAACCTTATTCATAATATCATTTGGTCTCATGTTTCATATCATATGCTTTGGTCATAAGGTCATTATCATCATTGCATTTCAAACCTTAGTCTTAGGTGCATTAACATTTGACACCCTCATACCTTCAAAATTTCAAAAATTGCAAAAATATATCTTAGTCTCATATCTCACCTTGCATTAAATCACCTTTGCATTATCAATCCTTAGGTTGCAATTCTTATATAGTTAAAAAAATGTCATTAGGAATAAGAAAGGACATGGATTCTTGAATTGATCCCCTTTTTAATCCCACAAGTGAAATTAAGTCTTTTTAAATCTCTTTCTTTCTCTCTCTAGATATATCTTTCTCTCTAAGGTCCTCTCTCTATCTCTTGAATTATGTCTTTTTAAAGCTCTTTCTCTCTCTTTCAACTTAAGTCTTTTTAAAGCTCTTTATTTCTCTCTAAATATATTTCTCTCTAAGATTGGTCCTCTATCTCTATCTTGAGTTAAGTCTTTAATATCTAGACTAGACTAGTTGAGCATGTGCTTGACCATATATAAAGTTCAAGAATCTTTGATTTCATTTGAACTCAACTCCACTTATAGCATCATCTCTCACTTTTTTTTATTGCATGTAAATTAATATGCAATACTTGAAATCTAGTGACTTTAAATTTATTTTTCCTTTAAATTCTTTATCATCTATTTCCAATTGCATTTGTTCCATGAAATTCTTAAGTTCAAGAATCTTTGATTTCATTTGTTCAAATCCACCTATAGCATCGTCTCTCACTTTCTCTTCTTGCATGTAAATTCATATGCAATGAAAAACCTAGTGACTTTAAATTAATTTTTCCTTTTCCTTATTGAATCTATTTCCAATTGTATTTGTTCCATGGAATTCTTAAGTTCAAGAATCTTTGATTTCATTTGTTCAACTACACTTATAGCTCATCATCTCTCACTTTTTTTCTTGCATGTAAATTCATATGCTATACTTGAACCCTAGTGACTTTAAATTCATTTTTCATAAATTCCATATCATCTATTTCCAATTGTATTTGTTCCATGGAATTCTTAAGTTCAAGAATCTTTGATTTCATTTTTTCAACTCCACTTATAGCATCATATGAAATACAAAACCTAGTGACTTTAAAAATTCATTTTTCCTAAATTCTTTATCATCTATTTCCAATTGCATTTGTTTCATGGAATTCTTAAGTTCAAGAATATTTGATTTCATTTTTCAACTCCACTTATAGCATCATCTCTCACTTTCTTTACTTGCATGCAAATTCATATGCAATACAAAACCTAGTGACTTTAAATTCATTTTTCCATTTCCTTATTGAATATATTTCCAATTGTATTTGTTCCATGGAAGTCTTAAGTTCAAGAATCTTTGATTTTATTTGAACTCAACTCCACTTATAACATCATCTCTCAATTTTTTGCTTGCATGTAAATTCATATGCAATACTTGAAACTTAGTGACTTTAAATTCATTTTTTGTAAATTCCTTATCATCTATTTCTAATTGCATTTGTACCATGGAATTCTTAAGTTTAAGAATATATTTATTTCATTTGTTCAACTCCACTTATAGCATAATATGTAATACAAAACCTAGTGACTTTAAAAATTCATTTTTCCTAAATTCCTTATCATCTATTTCCAATTGTATTTGTTCCATGGAATTCTTCAGTTCAAGAATCTTTGATTTCATTTGTTCAACTCCACTTATAGCATCATCTCTCACTTTCTTTTCTTGCATGTAAATTCATATGAAATACAAAACCTAGTGACTTTAAATTCATTTTACCATTTCATTATTGAATATATTTCCAATTGTATTTGTTCCATGGAATTCTTAAGTTCAAGAATCTTTGATTTCATTTGAACTCAACTCCACTTATAGCATCATCTCTCACTTTTTTTTCTTGCATGTAAATTCATATGCAATACATGAAACCTAGTGACTTTAAATTCATTTTTCCTAAATTCATTATCCTTTATTTCCAATTGCATTTGTTCCCTAGAATTCTTAAGTTCAAGTTCTAATGTTTTATTTCATTTGTTCAACTCCACTTATAGCATCATCTCTCACTTTCTTTGCTTGCATGTAAATTCATATGCAATATAAAATCTAGTGACTTTAAATTAATTTTTCCATTTCCTTATTGAATCTATTTCCAATTGTATTGGTTTCATGGAATTCTTCAAGAATCTTTGATTTCATTTGAACTCAACTCCACTTATAGCATCATCTCTCACTTTTTTGCTTGCATATAAATTCATATGCAATACTTGAAACCTAGTGACTTTAAATTCATTTTTCCTAAATTCCTTATCATCTATTTCCAATTGAATTTGTTCCATGGAATTAGTAAGTTCAAGAATCTTTTATTTGATTTGTTCAACTCCACTTATAGCATCATCTCTCACTTTCTTTGCTTGCATGTAAATTCATATGCAATTTATAAAACCTATCTAGTGACTTTAAATTCCTTTTTCCTTGTCCTTATTGAATCTATTTCCAATTGTATTTGTTCCATGGAATTCTTAAGTTCAAGAATATATGATTTCATTTGAACTCAACTAGACACTTATAGCATCATCTCTCACTTTTTTTCTTGCATGTAAATTCATATGCAATTTACTTGAAACCTAGTTCAACTTTAAATTCATTTTGCCTAAATTCTTTCTCTCTATCTTTCTCTCTAAGATAGGTCATCTATCTCTCTTGAGTTAAGTATTGGTAAAGTTATATCTTTCTCTCTTAACTTAAAAGTATTTTATGTGTAGAATTGGGTCAACAAGTAGGAATTTCTTAAGCATAATTCAAGCCAAATTTAGATATTGGATCAAACGAGGCTGGAGAACACATAGTTGAAGATAGGGAGGAGGCCCAAGTTCAAAAAATGCATGTTGGAGAGGGGTTAGGATCAATTCCTCCTATTGGTATGGATGAGCATATAAATTTAGCTAAAGAGGTGAAGAGACAAATTTCTTATAGAAATTTAGATCATTTACTTGAAATGGATAGGATAAATTAAAATTTTATGCCAAACAACCTAGAAATACTAGTAAGAGGTCAATGAATAAATCTATAAAGGAAATAATCAATGATCATTTAAATCATCTTGAAACACTTGAAAAAGACCAACTATTATCACTTTTACTTCTTCATAATGTTTTGAATGAGCAATTACACTTGTTGGGTGTAGATTCGACATTGAATAAGAGGAAACACATTCTAGAAAAAGATATTCTTGAAAATTTTAAAAAAGGTTTAGATTCCATTGGGAAAGGATCTCAATTAGTGGGTAAGGCCATTTAAAGAAGAGTGATATGCAATCTATTTTAAATAAAAATATATCAAGAAAAATAAAAATATCTACACTTTCAATTGAAATTGGTTTTAGTAGAAAGACAATAACAAAATATGTGAAAAGGAGAGGTTTTAGATGATAGTTCAGAAGGAAATTGCAAAATTATGTGTAGAGATCCCCATTCTGATAGGATTGAAGATGTTAGGCGAACTTGATCTCAAATTTTTGGAATGATCATACCCATCCATCATCAAATAGTAGACATGTTATTAGGGTAAAAGCAAGAAGTTGGGTACACAAAAAGCTCAAAAAGTGCAAGCGTTTTTGTTGTTTTTAAGAATTTGTCACACTTGGACTGAAAATTTGAGGCACTTACACAATCAATCTTAGAAAAATTCAGTAATATGAAATTTAGAATTTTGAATCTAGTTTCCAAATATGTAAATTATTCAAACACCCAGATTATAGAAATTAAATTTTGATAGGGATCTATAAAAACCACTTTTTAAAAGTCCCTTTTTTTTTACCATACCAAGCACATGTACAGACACCACTTTTTGACCCAAATAAAAGTATTTTTCTAATTAATTTTGGGAAAAGAGAGCTAACAACATGAAGATTGATGTGAAATTTTTTGTTGAATATTTTTTTTTATTGAATTTTTATTGGCCTTAATTGTTGTTTTTGAAAATCGTGTACAGACAACATAATTGGACCTAAACTAAACATTTATTGAATCTTTTTTTTTCATTGTATAGAGAATTGTATGGAGTTTGATGCTATATATATTTTTTTTACAAGAAACTTAACCAAAAAAAGTTATTAAAAACAAAAAAAGCCTAATATTTCAAGTTTAAGGACTAGTTTGCTTAAAAATTAATCAAAAATTAGAAAAAATAATCCAATCTTAATAAAAATTATATATTTGGAAAGTAGACATCATGTTATCTAATGGGTTTTAATTTTATAGATTGATTCAAAAAAAAAAGTCCATCAGCCATATTGCCAAAGTTGGACATTCTTCTTCAATCTGCCTTAGTTTTTTAGTTGTAGGTCAAAGGCTAAGGCTCAAATTGCCAAGCCTTTCCCAAGCCTAAAACCAAGGCTACTGTGGGTTGGGAATTCAATTTTTAAATAAGACATACACGTTACTAAAACAAGTATGTGTTATTTAAATGAAACACATACGTGTTTCATAACGCATATGCATTATCTATTTACCCGTTGGGTAAAGGTAATATGTATGTGTTATATAACGCATACGTGTTCCTAAAATAGAATGCTTATGTGTTTCATAATGTGTACATGTTTCTAGTATAGTTTTTTTTCCTAATTTGGAAAATATTGATAAAGCACATTTTTTCTGCAACATACCTTTTCTGCAGTACGGTCTGAAAGCACCATTTTCTGCATTTTTTATTGTAAACTTTTCTTATGTAGGGCATACTCTATTCAAATTTTTAGAAAAGATAAAGTGTTGGTTGAATTTTTGAATTGGAATCAAGTACAAGAAAATTTTTACAAGAAGATTTGGAAAAAGAGAATATTTGGATGTATTCATGATGTTTTTGTACTTCAAAGTTTATAGAAAAAAGGATCTTCATACTACATAGTTTTATTTGAATATTTGAAGGAGATTGAAATTTGAAAATAGGTTACTTGAATCCTTTTTTTTTCATCAAAGAGGGTTTGGTAACCACGGGTGATAAGCAAAGACAAATAAAAAAATGTAGAAAGTTAATGACACCCGAAGAAATTCAAGCAAATAGAGATATGGAGGAAAAAAGACAAAGGGATAGAAGAGAAAGGATTTGTCAAATGAAAAATTTGGAAGCATCTAGTTCCAAGAATTTTGAAGAGGAATCCATGAATGATGAAATGAATGTAGATGATGCAAATGTGGAGATGGTGAATATGGAAGGAAATGCAATTATGGAGACAAACCCAACTATGCCTTCAAATTCAACTTTGAATGATATGAAAATAGTACCTATGCAAAAAACTTTGGGTATGTCTTCAAATCCACCTCCCAATGATATGGAAAATGCACCTATTCAAACAATCTATCTAGGTATTTTTTCAAACCCAAGTTTTGATAATATTGATATTGCTTGTTTAGATGAAGTTGGATGCACCATTGATGATATCAATAATTCTAGGGTTGAAACAATGCAAAAACAAAAAAATGATGAAATTATACCTTATGAGAATGCAAATGAGAATGAAATCCCTCATATTGATGAAAAAGGGAATGAAATCCCTTTTACATTTGAAAATGAAAATGAAACCCCTTGTGTGAATGAAAATAAAACCCCTTGTATGGATGAAGGTGAAAATGTTTTTTTTTACAATTGAAAAAGATGTGCTAGATAACCTTTGTGGTAAAGTTTCTTGGAGACAAATTAGAACTTATAGAAATAGAATATATAAAATGTTTTTTTATAGAAAGAAATTAGGATTCCAATGTCAACTCATGGTGCAATTGATGAGAATGTTGAAAATGAGAAAAGTGATGAAAAAAATAGGTTTTTTTGTGAAACCAAAAAAGAAAGATGATTCAGTAGAACAAGTCATATCTAGTGTTGCTAATGCTATTGATTTTATAGGTAAGAAAAGTTGATTGAAAGATAAGAATGTGGCTCATTGTGCAATAACAACTGCTCTAGTTGATAAAGAAACTTCAAATAAAAGAATGTTAAGTAAGATTAGTAAATGTATAAAAGTAAATCCTAGAACTTTGATAAGAGCTGCTAAAAGAAGAGAAAGTATTGAAAAGGATCCAATTAATCAATGTTGGAGTTTTAGTGGTAGACTCCCAAGATCATACATGAAATTAACTAATGAAATTAAATCTTTAATTGATAAATTTTGGCATGATAATACAAGAATATCACCTAACATTAGAGATGTCTTAAAATTAAGGGTGGGTTCCAAAATTTGTGAACCTCATCCAAAGCATCTCTTAGATATGACTCAAACTGAATTATATAAAAAAAAAATTAGATGATTCAATCTTACCATTGAATATTAACATAAGTCAAAGATCATTCGAAAAGTGTAAACCTTGGTATGTTAGAATTAATAAGCAATAAATATCTTGTTGTTGTAAGACTCATGTAGAATTTCATTATTATTATGATATTTTTTGATATATAAGATGCACTTTGCATGCTAACCAAATTATGCAAGAAATTTGTGGTATTAATATGCCACTTGAAAGAATCAAATGTTTTATAGCAGGTTTGTTTTGTGAACCCTCTAATGGAAACTTATTTTATTTAAAATCATGTATTTCTGGAGAATACGATAGATGTGGTAACTTTTCATTATTAGGAGAATGTATGCATGAAAGTAGTTTAGATGAATTTGGACAAAAATTAGTGGATGTAAAAAAATTTAAAAATGACAAGTATTCTTTAAAAGATGGAAAAACTGGAAAATGTTGTGAGCTAATTGTGGAAAAATTTAGTGTGCATGCATTTATTTATGAATTTAGAGATAATATTGTACCTAAATATGTTCAACACTCTCAGTATTCTCATTGGCTTGATAATCAATTTTGTTTATGTAAAAACACATTCCCAATTGGAACTATATTGTCAGTTGTTGATTTTTTTGAAAATTGTACTCTTGCTCCACAAGAAGAAATTCAATCACAGTATTATATTTCAATGTAAGTAGCTATATTTGTTCACATTGTTTATAGACATGCAAATGATAGTATAGAAGATAATATATTTTTTTTGAGAGAGTACCATTTTTATGTAAGTGATAATCGATTACATTCATCTAAGTTTGTTCAATATTGTTTTGATATATCTTATAAAAATTTAAAAGAGAGAGGAATTCAAATGCTAGAACATCTCATATGGTTGGATAATTGCATGGGTAAATTCAAAAATGCTAGAATGTTTTATTGGTTATGTAGAGTTCATAAGGAAAATAATATCCAACACATATGGAGTTTTTTTGAAGCTGGTCATGGTAAGGGAGAACACAATGGAGCAAGTGCATGTGTGAAAAGAGCTCTTGCTAGAGAGAAACTAAAATTTGAGGATGCTACAAAATTTAGAGATGCACGTGCAATTGTAGATTGGTGCAATACCAAATTATCTACAAGAACAAGTGAGAGCTCAATAATTCAATGCTTCTTTTGGTTAGTTGAAGAAAATGATATTTTTTCACAAGAAGATTGTGAAATAATTAATGGATCTGCAAAATGGCATTCATTTAAGAGTTAGAATGCAAACACATGGACAATATGGATAAGGGAGTTGGCATGATTTTTTCAGTTTTGTATTGTAGGTGATTGGGAGGCATGTGAAAATACGGAATGGGTTGAACAATGGAAACAAAGAGCCTTAACGCCTACATCGACACATGTTCAACATGGAATGACAATTGAAGATAATCAAGTGTTCACATCAGATGATTATGATAGTGTTTTGGATCTTGTACAAGAAGGCACATTATTTATTGAGTTGAATTTTATATGTATGCACGTTTATATGTGAATTAAATATAAGTCACTCTTTAATGAATTTTTTATTTATTTTTGCAAGACAATGTTGTTGTTGCACCTGAAGGGAATGAAGAGGGGATGAAGTACTGGTTGGCTATATGTGTTGAGAGAAAACATAAGTTGGTACATCCTAGAGTGGATGATGACAACTTTGAGTATCCAATTGGTTCAATGGTTGTTGTTGGCACCTAGCTTTGAAAATATTTAATGAGAAAGAATGGCTTGCCTACATTTGAAGATTATTAAAGACACAAGGAGATTATACATTATTCACATTTGATTTTGGAAATCAATATAAAACTAGTTAGATATCAAGGGAGGCCCGCTAATAAAGTTTTTTGGACACTTTCAATGGATGATCATGAAACAGTCATAGATGCATTACAAAAAAGAGAGGATGCAAATGGTACATCAGAGTAAATAAATATTGGTAAGTATATAGTTGTATATATTTAATTGATATATATATATATATTTGTCTTTAGTCATTTCCTAATTAAAGTTTTATATCATTTTTTGTTTTAGGTCTCCCAAAATTAAATGCTTTACAAAAAAGAGAGGAGATGCACATATATTACAATGGAATTCAAATCTATAGACAGGTAACTATATATAGTTCTAGATACATTTAATTGATAGTATAAATATAAAACTAAATTTAATTCATTGTCATTTTATAAAAAGTTTATAATTGATTTCATATCCCCTTAAGTCATTATCTTATGTACCATTAATCCATCCTCTTGCATCCCCTTAAGTATCTCTATTAATTCCCCTTAAGCCATTCTATTAGGACCCTTTAATCCATATCCCTGTATATCTACCCTTAATCCATCCACTTGCATCCCCTTAAGTCATTCTAACAAATCCCCTTAATCCATCCTCTTAGGACCACTTAATCCATATCCTTGTATATCTACCCTTAATCCATCCACTCGCATCCCCTTAAGTCACTCTCTCAATGCCCCTTAAGCCATCCTCTTAGGACCCCTTAATCCATATCTTCATATATCTACCCTTAATCTATCCACTTGCATCCCCTTAAGTCACTCTCTCAACACAGATTAAGTCATCCTCTTAGGACCCCTTAATCCATATCCTTGTATATCTACCCTTAATCCATCCACTTGCATCCCCTTAAGTCACTCTCTCAACACCCCTTAAGCTATCCTCTTAGGACCCCTTAATCCATATACTCATATATCTACCCTTAATCCATCCACTTGCATCCCCTTAAGTCACACTCAATACCCCTTAAGTCAGCCTCTTAGGACCCCTTAATCCATATCCTCATATATCTACCCTTAATCCATCCACTTGCATCCCCTTAGGTTGCTCTCTCAACACCCCTTAAACCATCCTCTTAGGACCCCTTAATCCATATCCTCATATATCTACCCTTAATCCATCCACTCACATCCCCTTAAGTCTCTCTAGCATTCATGAGATGCTTATAATAACAAATCTATATGGGTCAATGGTTTAGGGTTCATCTCCTAGTCTCTAGGTCATATGGTTTAGGGTTTAGGGTTTCTAGGGTTCATGAGATGCTTAGAATAAAAAATCTTGCATCCCTTAAGTCACTCTCATAATTCCCCTTAAGTCATCCTCTTAGGGCCTATTAAGCCATATCGTAAGGTTCATGAAATGCATCCCCTTAATCCACTATCTTACATCCCTTTAAGTCATTCTATCCACTCCCCTTAATCCACCCTCTTACATCCCTTCAAGTTATTCTATCAACTCCCCTTAATCTACCCTCTTGCATCCCCTTAATCCACTCTCTTACATCCCTTTAAGTCATTCTATCAACTCCCCTTAATCCACCCTCTTGCATCCTATTAAGCCATCCTCTTACATACCCTTAATCCACAATCTTGCATCCCTTATGTCACTCTCATAATTCCCCTTAAGCCATCCTCTTAAGACCCATTAAGCCATATCCTAGGTGCACCATAGAAAAATGGACCCTTGTCATTTTCATGGTCTTTTAGGCCTTGCTTCATGATGTTTGGTCTATTTTGCTCTGATTTTATGATGTAACATGGCTTGAACATGCATATTTAGGTACTAAAATTCAAATAATGATATCTTGTGAAGGTGTTGTAAAGCATTTCTACACTCTTCTAGACTCTATTCATTACAATTCACCTAAAAATCACCTTTTCATCACTAAACAGGTCCTGTTTTGAAGTGTTGTAAAGTCTTGTAACAAGATTTTACACTTTTCTAGGCATAACTTCACCATTTATCCCTTTATTATCCTTTATTTGACTCCTTTATGCCCTTATATGATTTAATTAAGTGTATTTTTTAATGTAAACCTGACAAACAACATTAAATACAAGATAATTCCTGACAACCATTTTTAGGTCCTAGGTGGGACCCATTTGCCATGGGTGGCGAATGAGTCCCCATTGGGTTGAAATTCAAAAAATTTCAAAATTTCTTTTGGGTTTTTATTCAAAAAAACTTGATGTCGTCCTGTGATGAGGTATGAATGGGTTACTAAGGAACAAGATTGTATAAATAAGTGATTTTCATTTCATTTTACATCCTCCAACATTCACACATCATATTCAAGCAATCTCAAGCATTCAAACATCTTACAACATCAAATCAAGCACTATTCAAGAATTTTGGGCATCCATTGACACTACTTCTGATTTTCATCATCAAGGGTTTGGTAAGTTGATAGCATTTGCATGTTGTTGGTTTATCATTCTCTTGCATTTCATTATTTCATTAAAGGTTTGATTACCAAAGTGGGGTTTGACCAAGGAAAACCCCTATTTGCTAACCCTCAACCATTTTTCCCATCTTGCATGTGTGTTTGCAGACCTTTGCATGTAGATTTAACAATAATTTAGGTGATTGAAGAGTGGTCAACAAGTCAACTAGGTGCTTCAAGTAAAATCAATCATATTTCAAGATTGGAGAAGGTTTTCTATCTGTTTGTTGCAAAATTGACTTCGACAACTCGACAAGAAGACACTTCCAATCTAGTGTTGCTGAGTTGTCTCCTAATTTCTCAGAATTTTGGGAGAGGACTGATTCACCACTAGTGATGAATGAGTCCCACCTTAAGACTGAAAATCTAGGTTTTGTCAAATTCTGGATCCCAACAGTCAGAAACTTGCTTCCGACAATTTTTGACTAGTAGTAAGACTAATTCTCTCACCCTAAGCGAATGAGTCCCACTGTTGATTTTTAGTAATTCCAAAAGCCATTAGAACATTCCATATTCCTCAAATCTTGCCCAGGTGCACTCTGATTTAGCCTTTTTCTTTTTGTTTTGCATTTTATTCATTCATAGTTCATTATTTGCATATCACAGTGTGTTTTCCAACATAGCTTAAATCTTAGTTTTTCATTCATAATCAGTCATATAAATCACTTACTTGCATTTATTTCACTTCATTTAGCTTAGATAACATCATACATATCATAATTTGAATGAACCCCTTAGCATTTGTGTCCCTACCTCTCTCCTTTTAGGTGAAAAACCCTAGAAGAGCTAGAGAAGTGCATTGGTGCCAAAACATCTATAGTTCATTTTGGTGAACCTTCATTTTGAACACTTTGCATTTCTGATTTCATTCACATATTGCATCCTAGATTACATTTGCATCAATATTCAATTAGGATATTGTTTTATTTTTTCATTCTAGGGCTTTTCATATTGCATTAGTACAAAATTCATTTAGATTTCATTTTTGCATTGCATATCATTGAAAAAACTTGGAAAATTGCATTCTGCATCCTTAATTGCATTTTGTAGAGCATTAAAATCATTTTAAAATTTCTGAAAAACACAAAAAAAATATCATACTGGGACTCATTCACCACCCTAGGCGAATCAGTCCCTCTGCACTTTTTAAACAACATTTCTGGCATTTTCCTGCATTTTTGTTTTCTATAGTTACTTCTTTGTTACAGTTAGCAGAATTTATGTTATTTCCATTTATAACTCCTAGATTACTTTGCATTTGCATTCACCCTATCTTTTGTGGTACTTGTATGAGTGTTTGGTGCCCCATTGACAATACTTTAGTGAGACGAAGTTCTAGACTCATGGCCTCCTGTGATAGCACTTTCATTGTGGACCTTGTGATCTAAAGAGCTCCTACTCCTAGTATGGACAATGGTGCATTAGGCATTGAAAATACCACTTATATACCTTCACCTTTCCATCTAATTAATGTTGACAGCCAAAACAACTCCCTCCCGCAAGAAAAGGTCATTAATATTCATGAGGATTTTGCACACTTACAACAAGACTTGTCACTTGAAAACATTTCCACCACCACCATACCCGCAATTGAAAACCTTCATCCTTTGATTTAAAGTGATGATGGCTTACAAGTTATGAAGAAAATTGTTGAGATTTACAATAAACATGCCTCTTCTAATACCCAATCTGCAAACATTCATGTAAGCCAAAGAGGACCTCAAGTTCCTCCCCCTTTAACTATAGCATCCATACAACCTTATACCAATCCGCAAGTCACCACAACTATGCACCAGGTTAGTTATGTGGCTCCTTCTTTCCCAATTCCAACTAGCATTCCTAGTTCTCTTGTGGCATCGCAAGTCCCCTCCACCACCTTCACCCCCCTTAGTATTCCTTTCATTTCCCCTAAAATCACCTACACTCCATCACCATTTTCCCTTCCACCTCAAACCACTTACCCCGACCCTATTCTTACACAAATCCTTAACACTGTTTCTTCCATGCAACACCAACTTTCCACCATTAGCCAAGGTCAAAATGCTCCACCCACATATTGTGTCCGTAGCAGCCACTTATTCTTAGAAATCTTACATACCCCAATGCCACAAGGGATAGAAATGCCTCGGTTTGAGAAATATGGAGGTAAAGGAGACCCTATCAACCATGTTAATTCTTATACAACTTTATGTAGTGATTTTGTCCTTGATGATAAACTTTTAGCCAAACCTTTTCCAAGGACCTTGAAAGATACTGCATTAGAGTGGTTTTCCAACTTTCCCAATCATTCCATCCGCTCCTTTAATGAATTGGTGGATGCTTTCATAAGTCACTTTCAAGTTCACATGACACCTAAAAAGACAATGGCTGACCTCATGAGATGTAGAAAAAACACAGATGAAAAAATAATTGATTGTATCTCATGATACCAATCCTTGTATGCTCAAATTCATGTCAAGATTCCTGATGCACATCTGTAGAAGATGTTTATTGAAAACTTGCACACAAACCTTTAGGATAAACTAGCTATGATGAAATTTCCTTCATTTATGCATTTATGTACAACCTTGTGTGAATACCATAACTCAGTTTCAAGTCATGATTCAAAATCCACTTCTAATCGAGCTGAAAAGCCTGAACACAACAATCAAACCAACAATTAGAACTTTCACAAACCAAATAGAGGCTTTTTACAGTTCAATCATCCTCCTCAACCACAACCACAACCAACTCAACTAGTTCCAAATCAAGAGGCAACTGTTAAAGAAACGGTGCCTTATAGATATGGGGACCTGAAGAGACAATTTACTCCCTTACCTAATACCCTCCATAACACAATGAACCAATTGCTTCAACAACATATGATCACTCTGCCACCCATTAAACCACTTGATCCAAACTAGCCATTACCACCCACCTTCAAACCTAATGCTTATTTTCATTTTGATCGCCAAAATGGACATGACACTGAACACTACAAGTGTCTAAAACATTTAGTTCAAGACCTCATTGATTTAGGCCATTTTTCCATTGCGAGTGTTAATGATCAAGGAAATAAGTCTGTTGCACCCCCTAACCAAAATTTACAAATTTTCACCAACCCCATGCCTAAACACAATATCTCATTTGTCAAGGCTAGTGAACCTTCAAACACTGATGTAATGAATGTTGATACAAAAAGTGAACAACATGATAAAACTCCAACTGTTACCCAAGTTAATCCTATGGATAAATTGGTGGGTGCAATAGACGTTATCCCTCATAAGGGCCAAACCAATAAATATCTTGATATCACTTTTTCTATTAAAGATATACTTCAAAAGCTTCCTGATGGTCCTCTTTACATAGCTAGCAGAATCTATGATAAGCCCACCAATGGGATATTAATAGATCCTGCTTGTGGTGAGAATGTGATCACGGAAGAGTTTTTAGTATTACACGATCTCTATCAAGATGATTATAATAAACTAATTGCATGGATTAAGACACATACTAGTTTTGCATGCCCTATGATCAAATCGATCATTCTCCCATTATAGATAAGACCCAAAACTTTGGATATAACATTTTCAATTATTCCACAATCGGATCAACTTCATTTGTGGCTAGGCCACCTTTGGATTCACTCAATGAAAGCAGTCCCATCAGTGGTTCACAAGTGTTTGAAGTTTCCACATGGCAATGAAATATTTACCATACACCATAGTGGCTTTAATCCCTTATCCTCTAAAGGTAATTTTTCCTTAGAATCCGTTTGGCCGACACCCATGGAACCCATCACACCTCGCAAGGACTTCTTTTTCATAGCCTATCAAAATTTCAAAGACAAGAAAATAATTGAATTGTCTCTTCATAACACGTCCCCATCCACTTCCACACCTCCTATCATAGATGAAACCATGCTTCAACCTGAGTCTAAAATTGAGCAAACCATACAAAATCAAGAACAACCACCCTTACACACTTCCCCTCTATCATTTAAATGACCAAGGGAAAATGAAACAACTCTCGTCATGCCTCCTCACATTAAACAAGTGTATAAAGCTAAAGAGAAAGTGGTTGACCCGTCTTCTTCAGTTTCTTTTGTTCTTCCCTCTTTGGAAGTAGAAGAACCTATGATGAATCAATCTTCTCTTACACCTCAACAACTTCAAAATAGAAAAACAAAACTGTGGTGTTAGGGAACATAGGCATCATCGTCGTTTGCTTGCTCGTCAGTCTTGCATAGAAGAAAATAAAGAAAATCAACCTCCGCCTTTGACAAAAGTAATCAATGACCACCCTCCTCCTAACCCACCACAAGATAGTCCAGTCCAACCTTCCCAACAAACTGAACCAATCGAACAACCACAACTTTTGATACATCCTTCCCTAGAAATCACCCTTTGTCCTCCTGTTCTCATCAATCTTGATGATGATGACGATGTGGAGATTCCCAAAATAGATGAAGAAGTACACAATGATCTGAACTCTTTATTTTCATCTAAATGAGCTTAAAAGATAAATCTTCTCCACCAAGTGAATAACCTAGTACGACTCCTAGTTCGATGCTTGCAATTCTTCCTTTCGACAGTCAACTGCCCTTGCACTACACTAAACATGATTGGGATATGGATGACTTGTTAGATGGTTGACTCACATTCACCTAGCTAGCATTTTTTCATTTATCTTTTTATTTTTCCTTTCTTGTGTATATCGTGTTCCCCTATAATGTGTGTTTAATGTTCTCTCTCGTCATACACTTCTTCTATTTGTACCTCTCTTCTTCTATATGTCATGCATCTTCACTTTTTCTCTTTTTTTTGTGTTTTCCTTTTGGGGATGACATAAAGCATAGAGATGCCCTATGTCTCTTCCATGTTGAACCAAAAGGTCCTTGTCCTTTTCACTTTTGTTTTGTATTTTCCTTTTGGGGATGATGCAAGGCATTGCGACCACAATGTCTCCTTCATGTTGACCCAAAAGCTTTATCATTTTCTTTTTCCTTTTCATTTTCTTTCTTTTCACTTGTGTTTTCCTTTTGGGGATGATGCAAAGCATTGAGACCACAATGTCTCTCCCATGTTGATCCAAAATGGACTTTCCTTTTTCTTTTGTTTTCATTCTCTTTGTTTCATTCTTCTAGTTCTATGTGCTTTGGGGAATGATAACAATTCTGAGCTCTTTCATAAAAACATTGCAGAAATGAACATACTGACCCCAAATCCATAGATCCCTTATGTGTTTGGTGTGTTATTTTCTTGGGGGAAACTCTCTTTATTTTTCTTTCATTTTCATTTACATGATACAACCTAACTTTGAAACATATGACTTGGCATAGGGATTTCCAAGTTGGCTCTCATGTCTCATTTTCTTTTTGCATTTTCCCTTTGCTAATTTAAAGTAATTTCTCATAGAATGGTGTGTAGAAATTCCTTTAAAGTGGGGGGCATACATTACCATTAATTCATTTACATTCTTGATTCCTAGTGTAGCCTTGTCATTTATATGATGTGTTTGTCACTTTGTGGATGACATTGGGTGTGATTTCCTTCATAAGTGTGATCTATCTTAGCATATTACATTCCTCTTGGTGGCTTGATGCAATGCACTACATCCCCTAAGTTATGAATATTCTATTCTTCATTTGGTCCTCTCTTGGAGACATTAGACTCAATGGTCCCTAAGTGACTGACCTTGCATGAACTTAACAGGACTCCTTTGAACATCTTTTACATTTTTACATTTTGCATTTTTTCCACCTTGCATAATGCAACTTGCATGCCTGTGGTACATTCCTTTTTGTTCATGAGTTCTAAGCATACAGAGCTTTGCTTGTCTCATGGAGAATGAACTAACATCTTTTTCCTTGTGGCACCTTGTTAAAGTTATCAGGAGGTATAACTTTGATATGGTTGAGTGGGAAGCCCATCTAGCGGCATGACTTTTCCCCATAGCCACCTTTGTGTTTGTGAGTGCATACCAACTAGTGTATGCATCTCCAATTTTAGGCCTTCTCACCCCAAAAAACAATCAGAAGTTTTGTGGCCCTAGAGTGAGTATACTTGGGCCTTCTCACCCGACAGACCCCCATGAGTTTTGTTGCCCCAGAGTGAGTATACATTCTCTTTTAGCCTGGATCTAATCCACAACTAGTTGGAAAGATGATCGAAGCTTCATCTGATTCTCAACACTTGTGTGTTCCTTTGTTCTTATGCTTATTTTTCCATGGGATCTTCATCTTGGGGGCTTGATCATCCCTCTTGATCGTTGTATTCCATCTTGCTAACATAAGTACATTTGAACCCTCCTCTCAATGTTCATGGCTACTTTAGTGTGAGTTTGAAGAAAGTTCATCCTCTCACTAAAGTGGGGGCTAAATGCACCATAGAAAAATGAACCCTTGTCATTTTCATGGTCTTTTAGGCCTTGCTTCATGATGTTTGGTCTATTTTGCTTTGATTTTATGATGTAACATGGCTTGAACATGCATATTTAGGTACTAAAATTCAAATAATGACGTCTTGTGAAGGTGTTGTGAA
Organism: Sequoia sempervirens; assembly: GCA_007258455.2. Lineage (NCBI taxonomy): Eukaryota > Viridiplantae > Streptophyta > Pinopsida > Cupressales > Cupressaceae > Sequoia > Sequoia sempervirens. Next base: position 49,317,273 of record VDFB02047230.1, read on the forward strand.
GTGTTGTAAAGAATTTCTACACTCTTCTACACTCTATTCATTACAGTTCACCTAAAAATAACCTTTTCATCACTAAACAAGACCTATTTTGAAGTGTTGTAAAGTCTTGTAACAAGATTTCATGCTTTTCTAGGCATAACTTCACCATTTATCCCTTTCTTATTTTATTTGACCCCTTTGTTCCCTTATATGCTTTAATTAAGTGTATTTTTTAATGTAAACCTGACAAACAACATTAAATACAAGATAATTCCTAACACCCATTTTCAGGTCTAGGTGGGACCCATTCACCATGGGTGGCGAATGAGTCCCCCTTGGCTCCAAATTTAAATTTTCAAAACTCCTTTCTGGTTTTTATTAAAAACACTTGATGTCAGCCTGTGATGAGGTATGAATGGGTTACTAAGGCACAAGATTGTATAAATAAGTGATTTTCACCTCATATTACATCCTCCAACATTCACACATCATATTCAAGCAATCTCAAGCATTCAAGCATCTTACAACATCAAATCAAGCACTATTCAAGCATTTTGGAGCATCCATTGACACTACTTCTAATTTTCATCATCAAGGGTTTGGTAAGTTGATAGAATTTGCATGTTGTTAGTTTATCATTCTCTTGCATTTCATTATTTCATTAAAGGTTTGATTACCAAAGTGGGGTTTGACCAAGGAAAACCCCTATTTGCTAACCTTCAACCATTTTCCCATCTTGCATGTGTGTTTGCAGACCTTTTTATGTATATTTAACAAGCATTTAGGTGATTGAAGATTGGTCAACAAGTCAACTAGGTGTTTCAAGTCAAATCAATCTCATTTCAAGCTTGGAGAACATTTTATGTCTGTTTCCTACAGAATTGACTTCAATAACCTGACAAGCAAACACTTCCAGATCTGGTGTTGTAGAGTTGTCTCCTGATTTCTCAAAATTTTAGGAGAGGATTGATTCACCACTAGTGGCTAATGATTCCCACCTTAAGACTGAAAATCTAGGTTTTGTTAGATTTTGGATCTCGACAATCAAAAACTTGCTTCCGACAGTTTTTCACCAATAGTAGGAATAATTTGCCACCCTAGGCAAATGAGTCCCACTGTTGATTTTTAGTAATTCTAGATAGCCATTATAAAATTCCATATTCCTCAAATCTTTCCCAGGTGCACTCTGATTCAACCTTTTTCTTTTTGTTTTGCATTTTATTCATTTATAGTTCATTGTTTGCATATCATAGTGTGTTTTCCAACATAGCTTAAATCTTAGTTTTACATTCATAATCAGTCATATAAATCACTTACTTGCATTTAGTTCACTCATTTAGCTTAGATTACATCATACATAACATAATTTGAATGAACCCCTTAGCATTTGTGGCCCTACCTCTCCTTTTAGGTGAAAAACCCTAGAAGAGCTAGAGAAGTACATTAGTGCCAAAAAATATATGGTTCACTAGGGTTCATGTCATGCACCTCTTAAGCCATCATCTTAACTCCCCTTAATGCATTCTCTTAAGACCCCCTATTAAGCTATATATCCTCTTAGGTCCCCTTAATCCATCCTATGGAAAACATCATTTGAATTTGTTTGGAATTTACTATATATTGTTTGTTTCTCACATGAATATTTTACTTAAATGACTCATAAAAATTATAGTTACTTTACTTACATTAATTATTTTTGTAGGTTCTCAGCAAGTTGGTCTTCCATGTGATTGTCATTGAAAAATTATTTTATCAATAGACTATGCAAATATCAATTTTTGGTCTTCACCTAAAAGTTGATAAGCTTTGATTGTATCTACATGCACATATATGTTTCATCATGTTATATAGTTGTATTAAACATCAATATACATTATATATGTTTGTTTGATGTATGAACTTCAATGAGCTTATTAATCACTTTTTAAATATCTTGTTCCAATTTTATAGATTATACATTTCATGTCTTGTAAATTTACCACATTGTATATAATTGTTCAATTGTATAGATTATACATTTTATACATACAAGGAGATAGATTTTTGTTTATTGATTCAAATATTTGCTAGAATTGGAAAATAGTTAAAATTACCCGCCCTTAATTTATTATGAATATGATCTAAACTATTTAAGGAATGTTTTAATTTGTCACCTAACCATGTGATAAATTATATATATGAAATTTTATTCTAGATAAGAATTTATATAGTGCATGTATTACTTGAAAATTAGATAATTTATATCTATACATACATGATTGCATATAATCATCAAAATGAACATCACACGATCATAATTGACTGCATATATAATCATCATATTAAAGTCAATTGATATAAATAAACACAAATATGATAACATGTTCAAAATAAAACTAGAGATAGATAGTCCATAGAATTTATATGTCAAGATGTATATGTCAAGTCCAACACATATATTTAAATAAAACTAGATATCTATAGTCCATAAATTTTAAAACCATCTAACTATCAAGCTGATCAATCAAATCAAGTCTGCTCTTTGTTCCATGTCGATTAGATACATACTTGCATTATGTTGTAAAAGAGTACAAGAAACTTGAAATTAGATTTAAATTTATTTAGAAATTTTGATATAATTAAACATATTTAAACTTGAAAATATAAACTTTTAGATAAAAATAAATTTAATTAAATATCTAGTAAATATAGTAAAAATGATTTTTAGTACATGCATAAATTACCATATGATCATGTGAATCTACTGGCACATTTTTTTCAATGGGTAGCATAACTGTCACTTGAGAAGATCCAAATGCCTAATCTACTATATATTGCATATTCATATAAAGAAAACAATATGTTAAAACCTTGAATATATATATATATATATATATATATATATAAGGCCCGTAAAAATTGTATAGGAGATTTAGTAAAGTTTACAACCTCGAATGATATGACCTCATGATCATGCACCTAAGATTTCCCGTGCATAAATGTCGATGATGTCTCAGGTGCGCCCACCATGGGTATCTCATGAGATCCCTCTATATAGATGTACAACATTTTGTATAGATCATTTACACATGTGTATGTAAATGAAAAATTAAATTAGATCTCTTATGTGTATTTAATTTAAATTTAACAAACTTTTGAAAGCACACACCTAAGCTGATGATGTCTCGGGAGCGCTCACCACAACTTGTGGTTGGTCAGTACTAGGTATCGTATGGCCTCCCTGCATCTAGATATAATATATCAATTCACACATGTGTACAAATTTAAATTAAATTAGATATATCCACACAAATTATTTAATATATATTGGTTCAAGTACCTATCCAAAAGGTGAGCCTAGATCTACAACACTTGACATAAAGACACAATGATCATATTGAGTTTCAAGCATCGTGTGATCATGCGTCTACACCAAACACTTATTGATTGAATTAATATTATATTATATATATATATATATATATAATTTGATGTTATTATTTATATGAATTTTTCGCATTTCAAAATTGAATTAAATTTAAGTTCAAAAGATGAACATACCTATGTAGGATGATCCTTAGAATATAGTAAATTCATGTATGAATCCATCCCAGATGCATGTGGGTCACCTGAAGTGGATGCTTGAGTATTCCTATAGCCTGAGCCTCCATGCTCTCTATTGGCCACTTTAGTTGTTGTGTGTGTAGTCTGATGAGTGAGATGTCCTAAAAGAAAACTTAATGCTCCTAATGTCAATAACATAGTATGCTACTAAAATGCAGCAGGAACACCAAGAGAAGGAGGAGGAACAATAGGAGAAATCAGAGCACATCACTGAGGATTGACATGTGCTCCTAGTCTATGTTGGGGCATGCCACACCCAACTCCCTAAAATGACATCATATCAAAATAGTTGGGTTTTTTACCCAACTCAAAATCAGCCCATAAATTTCTCAAAAAGTATAGGGGCACCTCACAGTTGCCATGTGGTGGATTATCAAACACCATCTACCATCTATCCCAAAAATGTGCAACTATCTGCAGGTTCCTACACCATAAAATTTAAATTAATTTTTTGGTGGGTGGAATTGGTTGGTTTGTTTGGGCGTTAATAAAATATTGGCACATGGATTGTTTGGTAATTTTAAGGTCATTGATTTATTTATAGGACAATCCATCTGCATAGAATTGTCTCCTCTCTTCTCTCCATTGATGGAACCTATTTAGGTCCGCATCAATAGATTGAACAAAATCGATAATAGTTTGCATCATAGATGAAAATCATGAGAGATGGGGAGGGATTCTAGGCTCATTTTTTATTAGATCTATATTTCCTTGAATCACAATAAGGTTTTCTTGGATGCTCTCTATTAATTGATCTTGATCTACTACAGGGGGGTGGGGGTTAGGCAGTGGAGAGTTTGGAGGTGTGGGTTTTGTTCTGGTGGTGGATCTAGATGTATAGGATCTATAGGAATTTGTGGATTGGGAATAAAATCCTCTATATTAAATTCTAGATCCATGTGAGCAATTAAATGGCAACTACATGTTAAACAATTAAAAAATATATATCAAAAAACTAATTAAATAGTGCACACAATTTGAAAGTTATTTAAAAATCACATTGAACATGCAAAAATTCAAAATACATTTCATTTAAACACCATTCGATTTATAACATTAAAAAATTCATAACATTAAAAATCCATAGCATGTACACACATTAAATTGAGTCCAGTGTGTGGTTGTTAATATGAAGGGAAGAAATGAAATTAGGGGGTTTTATTAGAACCCTATTCAAATGCATGCACTTTTCCATTGGTTTATTAAGTGAATCCCCTAAAAGAAGGCCCCATAAACTTATTGTTAGCTAGATATCACTTGATAATTAAACTATAGCCAAATTTGATGATCTATACATTAATTGATTTATTTAAAAATAAATAAAACCACATGGATTAAGGTAAAGACTTAAGATTTATTTAAATAAATCACCATCAAAATTTAAACTAGGATTTGGATAAAATGTATCAAAAATTGAGAGCTCACAAAAGGCTATGATATCCACAATGATACTTCTTTGAATCATTATTGGAAAAATTAAATAAGAATATTAGTAAATAGAGACTGTGAACATGAGGTGAGGAACCATTTAATTTTTATAGGTAAAGGACTAAAGAATGAAAAATAAGACACATGTAGACATATAACTTTGATTTCTCAAATTGGGTGTTAAAATAGGAGGTTAGGGGTTGTTTAGAGTGTCTTCTATTACATATATAAAGGTGGAAAAAGAGAAGGAAAGGTCCCCAAGCTAATTTAGGTTATGAACAACTCAAGAATGAGTGTCAAAATGGGTAAATGATGAAAACCATGTAGTTTAATTCAAGTAAAAATTATACTAGATTCTATTTATATTAGGATTATTGTTAGACAAGGGTGCTCAATGGAGCTCATAAATATCAAGCCTATCATTAATTAACTACTTCATCAATAAGTAATTTATTCTTCTAATTTTTTATGGGTCTAGAGCTTTATCTTTTGGGGCAAGGGGAAGTTTACTCATAGGTGTGGTTGTTTCCCAACAAGAGTATATATATAGAGCTAAGGTATATCGAACAAGAATACATGTATTAATCTAGAATTGAATTTAAAAATCTGATGGCATAAATTGATTTATCTAAATTTTCAAATTTCATGATAAGAGACACAAGTTCTCTATAGTGAGAGAAAGTAGTTAAGAAGAAATTATAAGTTTAACACTGACATTAATTTATAATCTCATTCATTGTTTTCAAAGAATACTAAAGATAAGAATGGAAAATTAATAGAAGAAATTCAATGGGACACATAGATATATTATAGTGACCTAATTGCAATGTAAAAAATAAACAAAGATGAGCTTGAGCTCTATTCACCAAAATTTGAGAACTTCTTTGATCCCCTTAAGAAATGTCATATTAGGACCCCTTAAGACATTGATTTATGATTTAGGGTGATAGGATGGCTTAAGGGGATCTATGTGTAGTAAGGTCCTAGGAAAAATTGGTCCATGGCTTAAGGGAATAAAATTTGGTGGAGTTGCCTAAGGCAACCAAATTTCATTTTAAGGTCCTACGACAAAATGAATGCTTTAGGGTTTAGGGTTTATATTTTAGAGTTTTGGGTTTAGGGTTTAGGGAAATTAGGGTGAAGTTTGGGTGGCCCTTGGAATAATGGACTTGTAAGTTAGTGAGCAACATTTTCTTGTGGAACAGTTGATTGAGATAGCTCTTGTTTCCCAACAAGAGTATATCTATAGAGCTAAAGTATATTGATTGTGAATACATGTATTAATCAAGTATGACATATAATTTAATTAAATCTGAGGACATAAATTGATTTATCTAAATTTTCAAATTTCATGATAAGAGACGCAAGTTCTCTATAGTGGGACAAAGTAGTTAAGAAGAAATTATAAGTTTAACACTAACATTAATTTATAATCTCATTCATTTTTTTCAAAGAATACTAAAGATAAGAATGAAAAATTAATAGAATGCATTCAAAGGGACACATAGATATATGCTAGTGACCTAATTGCAATGTACAAAATAAACAAAGATGAGCTTGAGCTCTATTCACCAAATTTTGAGAACTTCTTTGATCCCCTTAAGAAATGTCATATTAGGACCCCTTAAGACATCGATTTATGATTTAGGGTGATAGGATGGATTAAGGGGATCTATGTCTAGTAAGGTCCTAGGACAAAATGGTCCATGGATTAAGGGAATAAAATCTGGTGGAGTTTCCTAAGGAAACCAAATTTCATTTGAAGGTCCTACGAAAAAATGAATGCTTTAGGGTTTAGGGTTTAGGGTTTAGATTTAGAGATTTGATGACATGAAAGCATATCTATGTTAAATGAAAAATGTAAGAAACCTCCAAGGATCCCTAATTTATGACATTACACAATGTGACAAGGATATTTTATAGATTGGTCATTGAAGTGTAGTAATAACTAAAAAATCCTAATGTGAATTATTCGTAGCCTCAATCTCAATCTCAATCTCAATGACAACTGCCCTGAATCTAGGTAACATTCCTTGGATACTTCTAAAATTATGTGAACTATTAGGGTTTTAGGTTTACGTTTTAGGGTAAATAGGGTTTTAGGTCTAAGGATTAACTTGGGTAAATTAGTTTTTAGGGACCTATGTTTTTGGGAACCTAGGGTTTCTAGGGTTTTGATTTCTAAGTTAAATGTGTCAAATTCAGGTTTAGTTTTTATGGTTTTTGATTTAAAATTTAACGTTCTTTGGTTCGTTGATGTTTTTGGTTTTTTAAATGCAATTTAAAAACTATAAAATATTGAACAAAAACAAACTAAACAAACAAAAACTAAATACCACTTACAAAACAAAAATGAAAGATATAAAGAAAAAAGAAGGAAGAACTCAACCAACTTGGAGGTCGCTGAGGTCGGTTGTGTCGATGGGAGGAGGTGGTAGTGGAAATTTTCTTCAATCAAGCCCTTCGAAACATGTACGTGATCTCATATCCTCTTCTCTGACATGGTTAAAATTATGAGTGAAAATGAAAACACAGTCACTAATTTAAAAAAATAAATACCTTTAAGAAATGTGTACTCTTTCAAAATGATTACGCATTTTTGGTTCGCATACCCGAAGTTGAACACATACGCATTCAGATTTAGGCTCAGGTACTCGATCCATAATGCGTATGTATTTTCTTAAAATGTGTACACATTTCGTGCAAATTTTTTTGTTTTGGCCGAAACTTCCCCTCTTCATGTAACCAACTTCTTGCTTTTACCCATTAGACATAGAATTGGGCACAATAATTATGAGCATCATACAAAAAATTGGCTAGACATAACACAACAAGAGATGTATGTGAAATTTTGTAATAAGTATTCTAATATAAAGATTGAGATTTTTTTTTGAAAGGTTAAAGCTATATTATGTGAAGATAAACAAGGTTTTTTAAACTTTTCATTATCATATTGAATTTCATCTCTACTATTAGGTGTTTCAAAACATGAGAGAAGAAAGTGACGGTTTTCAAAATGCATCTCCTAAATAGGTAATTTTGTTCATAAAATCCATCTTATGTGATAATGCAATTGGTCAAATAAATTGCATAAAAGGACCTTGTGAAACATGTGGAAATTTGGATAAATTTCCTTAGAGAAACAAAGTTATTTACCTAAAAATATATAGTAAATTGCAAGAGTTACAAGTATGTAAAGTTTCAAAAAAAAATTGGGAAAGAATCCACAAGGTTAAACTATGTAGAAGAGGAGAGACATATTGGAAAATTTATGGAAGATTTTCAAAAATTGATACAACTGTACATACAACATGCCTTTTTTTCTAAATGGAAAGAACACTAGTTTCAAACATTAAGGGATATTTTCCCACTTGGAAAAATTCTATCAGTAGTCAAATTTTCAAAAAATTACTCTTTTGTACATCAAAAAGAGATTCAATCAGAAGATAACTTTTCAAAGAAAATCACTATCATGGTGCATGTGTGTTATCAACATGCAGAATTGGATTTGGATGGTGTTGAGAGTACATATGATGAATGATTCATTAAGAAAGAATATCACTTTTATATTAGTGATGATAAAGAGCATGACACTTTTTGTACAATATTTCTTTACAATTTTTTTTGAGAATTTGACAAGCAAGGGTGTAAAAATTGAAAAGCATTTTGTATGGTCGAATGGATGTGTGGCACAATTCAAATAATCACAAACATTTTATGTGCTATGTAGATATCATAAATTTTCTTTGAGAGTGGGCATGGAAAGGGTGAGCATGATGGCACAAGAGCTTGCATCAAGCATGCTCTAAAAAAGAATCAAATGAGTTATTTAGGAGATCATATAGACAATGCACATGATGTTGTTGAATGGTGTAAGAAACACTTTGCATTTAATGAGGTTAGCACATATTTAGGAATAAACTGATACATTCCATATAGATTTTTTTGGGAGATATTAAGTATTTATAAATTACATTTGAAAATTTCAAATTTCAAATAATTTATATATATATATATATACATGTTTGTTCACATTATTTTATTTTTATGTATCTATGTGTGGACAAGAGATCAATGCATGGATGCAAAAGGGTAGATAAAACAAGATCTTTGCATTGTTTCATGAGTATAGATCATCACCCTAGATTGACATTATACACAAGGGATTACTCTTGTTTCTACACTGAGTGCATTTTCAAAAACTTTGAGGCATGCAACAACCAACAACTTGGATATGTTAGTGAATGGAATTTGATGCCACTAGTCATTTGGGACACATATGATGAAGACGAGGATGAAATATTTGAAGACATTCCTTTGATTTCAATTTATTATGACCATATTTTAGGATTGGTTAGAAAAGGTACATGTGTACTTTCAATTATATAAATTTAATGTAAATAAATACAATTTACATAGTTATTTTTAAAGTTTAGCACTTATCGAGATGATTTTAATTTAATGATCTTTAGTCTAGACAGTTCTATTTTTTTTACAAATTTTCCATGTAAGTTTGGTGTACAAGAGATGCTTTTGTAGTCATAGCAAAGCCTAGAAACATATAAGGTGTTAGTTATTATTTAATGTGTTGCATAGAAGAGAGGAAGAAGCTAACAAAACTTGAAACAAGTGATGAAATGTTGTTTCCCATAGGTGAGTTCATTTAAATTATATATACTGTGCACATGTACATTACCTTACATTAAATATATTGTACAAACCTTGAGTGAAAATGTTATGTGCACATGTCTTACCTCAAGTTCATGTTGTTTACTATGTAGGTTCAATTGTAGTGCAAGGGATATATCTCAAACAAGTCAAAAAATTTCAACATGGGATTCATTTGATTGACTATCAATCTGAGAACAAGGTATATCAATATAGTCACCTAGTAATTGCTACCACCCTACATCTTCATGGTGTTCCACATGCACGTGTATGAAAAAATGGAGACTAGATAGTGATGATCATAAAAAAATATCACTTGTTATTGAAGAGTGGGTTGAACCAAAACGTTTGAGTTAGATATATCCATGATTTTCAAGTTCAAGTGAGAACTTATAGTAGTGTTTGAACTCCATTGTTTTAGTTATAATATGTTGATGACAATTATTTTAAATTTGGTTGGACACAAATTAGTGATTGAAGCACATTAGTGTAAGTTATTTTTAATTTATATGTTTGTAAGAGATCCAAACTTAGAAGTGAAGTGTGTACATGTTTAAATTTAAACATTTGAGCTTAATTTGGAGTTTAAGAATGAAACTCACTAAATTTGTGTCACTTTTTAAAAGGATGAAGTACTATTTAATTTGTGGTACACTTTTAAGGATGATGTACTATTTAATTATTGTCCATCTATTCCACTTCACTTAGATATTGAATCTATGTACATATTTAATAGGAGATATGAAAATTTACATCAATTGCACTTGTATCTATAAATCCATGTATAATTTTTAACCATATCCCATGCTTTTATGATCACAATAATGTTACATATTTAATTTCCTTATGGATTTAGGTATATATAGATAGAAACTATTATAAGTTTATTCATGATGCTTAATTGTATACATATGCACTAAAACAATTGAAACTTGTATCTATATAATAAGTTCTCATATTATCTAGACAGGTTTAAATAGTACTAAAGGTGAAAAGATGATTACTATCCTTTATAGAAATTAAATAGAACCTTTAGAATCTAGGACTTTTACTTGTAGTACTTTCAAGGGGTATATTAGGGCTTGAGTATGAAAAATTATGAGAGTGGATATTGATGGTTGAATTAAATTCAAGGTATAAATTGGAATTTTGTAATGACAATTAAATGAGGTTAAGATAACAAATAAATATGTGACCATTTGTGTATATGAAACTTACTAAATTTGTGACACTTTTTTAAAGGATAAGGTACTATTTAATTTGTGGTACACTTTTAAGGATGATGTACTATTTAATTAGTGTCCAAAGTCCACTTTACCTAGATATCATCTATGCACATATAAATAATAGAAGATATGAAAATTTACATTGCATTTGTATCTATATATCCATATAATTTTAACCATATCCCATGCTTTGATGATCACAATGTTACATATTTAATTTCCTTGTGGCTTTAGGATTATATAGATAGAAAATTTATGAGAGTGGATATTGATGGTTGAATTAAATTCATGGAATATTGGCATTTTGCAATGACAATAAATGGGGTTAAGATAATATATATATATATATATATATATGATTATGATTCATTCACATAGAAAAGGATGTTTTTAGTTCTCTTCTTACAATACATTTGAGGTTATTTTTGTACAACATACAAAGACTAATTGAAATGATTTGTTATAGGTTAGTTTCTATTTGAAACATACACTAGCATGTCAAGGAACAGTCATGTGTGGATCAATTTTTACCTCATATTAGTTGCCATACATATTCCAAGATAGGATTTCCTACCTTGAGGTAATAATGTAAGAACCTTTTATGTATTTTATACACCGATATACTACTTAAAAAATTACACTACCAAAAAAGGCCTAATTCATAACAACTTCCTGATATACAAATAACTCCATTGGAACCAATATTTGAGATGAAATTAGCCTATGAGATCCTTGCTATATCATAAATAAGTACCAAATTAATTAAGATGTCAACACTTGAAAAGAGGAAGAGACTTGGATAAATTTGATTATTTGTATCTATTATATAGATAAGTATCATCCTATGTTATGTCACCATTATATTCAACAATAAGACAATGTATACATGCTCGAAGGTCGTGTAATCATAGTTCAATTTTTGAAAGTTGTACATGTATATTTAAGTTCATAATTACATTCAAACTTGAAACATGTACACATGTATGTATATATATATGTGTGTGTGTAGTTACATATGTACCCATAACATTTAATGTACATTTAACATGTTTAACATATATAAATCATTTACTCATGAGTTCTCTAAATCTATATATAATGTATAAAAATTCAAGTATAAACATGTGCACGTAGATTAACATAAACATTTAAACATAAGAAAACACGTACATCTCTAGATGAACATAAACATAAACATAAGCAAACATGTACATGTAGATCATGAACATAAACATAAACATAAGGAAACATATACATAGATGAATATTTTAAAGCTCAAACACATGTATGTATATCATAAGCAAATGGATACATCTATGTAATCAAGTCCAACCTAACAAATACATGTCTACAAATCATCAAATGTAGGTCATAATGTATCAAAAAATCATAGATCCAATAGCCTAATCATCATATCGACTCCTAGTCAAATGACCTTCTAAATGAGAATCCTGCTTCGATGGATGCGTCGAGCCCTAGAGATAAAATTGTACACAATGTGTTAAATACATTATATATAAAGCTATTTAAGAATGTACATGTATTTTTAAATATCTATAGATATATACATGTATGTACACATATACATATAAAAATTTAAAACTCACATGTCCACTAATAATAGTATCATCAATTGAATCACATTGATGTAAATGATTTGACCACATGCTAGGAGTAACATGATGTATCTCCATCTACAATATATATCATAAATAGTTAAAACTAAAATTTAAATATTTTTTTAAAAAAGTGAATTGAACATGCACATGCACACATATATATAGATAACCATGTACCTACACATCATGTGGCACTAGATCCAAGCCCTCTACAATGGGTGCCTCCACTAAATCAACCAAATGAGCTATCTGAGTTGACGTGTCAAGATATACATCCATTTGAGCCCTCACATGTTGTGCCAATACTGATGAGTGAAGGGGACTAACCAGTTGAGATGGCATTAATGAAAAATATGAACACATGAAGATTTGCACAAAACCTATAGAAGTCTACATCCTCTCTAGGTTAACTGAAGGATCAATAGCCTATGCAACAATCGAATGATCTGTAGGTGGATCTTGATGTGCATTGGTGTTGGGTCCAAAGTGATGAGAATGATGGGATCCTAGATGTGAATGAAAACATGTACCCAGAAGACATCTGACGTAGTCTAGAGAGATCCCATGGTCTGATGTGATGAAGGTATATGCCTCTAAGAGGTCCTCAACCAAACAATGCAAAGTACTTCATGTCATATCTCTTGTAAGAATGTACAACTATGTGGGTGTAGGAATGCCTGCCATAACATAAGGATCACAATCAGTGTTGTATTGTGTTGTAAATGAAGGATTAGATCATGGACATATTGACATCAAATATTAAACCACACAATCAGTAGCTATCCTAGTGCCAGTAGTTGCAATATCACCTAGACTATCAATTGCTTCCCTTTGGGAAGCAATGACAACCTGATCTGATAATGGGGCCAGGGCTTGGGAGAGAGTTGGAGACCTCTCGCCAACCAATGCCCTATACACTAGGGCTAATCAATCCGCTTGATGATAAGTGTCCCTATTGAAAATCATGCCACACCCCTAACCAAGATACACGACAAGGTCATAGTAGTTGATATTGAGGCCTAAATGAACCTCAACATACAACTATTGTGCAAAATGGAATTTGGTCATTATTTGGATATTTACCAAATGCTACAAGAAATCGAGGGTAGATAAAAGTGGCCATAGCAACATCCACACATTTGGTAACTTGATATTCCATCACCTTAGGTTTATCCTGATAGTATGGAAAACATTAGGATTTGATCATTTCTTTGGTCACTAAACCCTAAATTTGAGAAAAGGAAACATCACCACTGATTTCTTCCCACATGTGGGAAAGAATAGCAGCTACTCTATTGGGGGAAAATGCACTAGTGGATTCAATTTTATCTCTAATTTTTCTAGGCTCTCTAATGTGGACATGCAAGTTTCCTTATATATTCCTATGTTGGTACCATAAATTAGTGAACCTCTCAATATCTCAATATCACTATTAGTATGTGCAAAAAGTCCCTGAGGTGGAACTAGTGCATTTGCCATGATGTGTACCTGAAGGAGCAATGAGACCTCTCTTTAACATATCTATATAGAGAATAAAAATTCTGGAACATGCACATTCAATTTAAATTTAAAACAACTATTTACAAGTGATCTAGAATGTATTCAACTCTATCTATAGTTCTTATGCATTTGTGCAATAAATTTAATGTAACTTCTAGAAATGTAACTAAACAAGTGAAACAAGTAAATTAATTTGAAATATTAATAAATCTAATGTAATTCACTTCATGTGTTCATTTCACCAAAATTTAGAACTTGTAACTATACATTTAAATATATAAAATGGTCTTAAATATATAATCCATGAGTAAATCATCAGGGCCAACAAGTCCTTTTAGTTAGATTATTTTGTATTTTCTACAAAGGGTGTTCAAAAATTAAGAAAAGATAAAAAATGGATAAACATTGAGCTTGATATCATTACAATCTATGTATAGAACATTGAGCATAAGTATGATAAATTGAGTATAAAAAATCTAAAAAAAGGTGTTAAGAGAAGTGTACTATTATATAATTTCTTTGTGCATTTTTTAGAGGAAGATGAAAGGTGCACCCACTTTTTTTCAAAATTAAAAAATTGATGAATGGATATACACTACAAAAATAAATAACCACCTTGTACCCAAGTGACAAGAAAAACTAATAAGCATGGAGAGGAATATAGAAAAATAATAATGTGTAGTAAATAAGATAAGTGGAGAGACCACCCAATAAATTCATCACCATCAAATTTTGGCAAGAGACACTGCAAATGCTTTCAGGTGTTGTCATTGATGGCAACCCTAGTCGGTAATTAGATCCACATGTCATCATTCACTCCTACTAATAGATAGTTTGCAAACAGTCAGAAGAACAGAGCATCTGATAGTTTGGTGATCATCGATTCATGTGCAAGTTTTTTGTTACTATTTTGAGTTGTGGATATCATGGGAGTTTTGTTAGTATATTTCTTATGTTATCTAGAAATCTTAGTGCCTCATACTAAGCTATGTGTAAGTTTGGTAATTTGGTTGATATCTTTCTGTTTATTAGTGTTTTGTGGCTGACTAAGTTGATATAATGTGTGTGGATTTTCAAGGAATGTTTATTCGAATATTTGTGTTTGATCATTATGTTTTGGGTCCAAGCTAAGTTGTGGATGACTGTTGTGGATGCGCATTGGATATTACTCAATATTTGAGCAGACAGTTGCTAATATTTTTAAGTTTTATTGAAGTCGACTTGTAGAGACTAAATACTTTGTTGCAGATATATATAAATGATCAGTTATATCATTTTGTGTGTGTGAAAGATGTGTTGAAGGGTGTTTGCATTTATCAGAAGGTTGATTAAGCAATTATGCACATTTTCACTTGTACATTAAAGATTTTGTAGTGCTAGTTTGTGCAGAGCAGAGCAGAAGTGTAGAATCAGTCAGAAGGATAGAAGATCGACTGTTGAGCTTAATCGAAACTGTAATCAAGCATTTTTAGATGCTATTCCTTTAGTTCATTCTCTTGGATCTAATCCAAATCATTGTAAGGAAATGAGAATTTCTATTTTGAGCAGTGACCTCTAGGAAGTGTGTCTGAATGCAAGTTCTTTCCCATTTTGTAATCTTTCTTTTGGGTATACTCAGATTATATTGTGGATTGGCCATCCACCGTGGTTTTTCCCTTAATAGGATTTCCATGTAAAAATATTGGTGTTATGGTGTTGTGATTGTTTGATTTCTATTCTTGCATAAATATTTTGTTGAATACTTAAGTGAGTTAAAGATTAGAATAATAAATTTAATTTTTGCACAACACTGATTCACCCCCCCTCTCAGTGTTGCTTGTTTCCAACAATTGGTATCAGAGCTAGTTCCTTGAAAGAAGTCTAACAGCTTGGGGAGATCTTGGAAGGAGTTTTTCAATGGATACAAGTAGTCTTCAACAACTTATGGTTGCCTTGGATGCTATTGACTAGTGAAAGTCTGAGAATCAGGAATTGCAAGAAAATATTGAGAGTGCAGAGAAATTCATTCAGTCATTGAAAGAAAAAATCAATGAATCAAGGGAGAAAAGAAAGGAATTTTGTGATCAACTTAAGTAGAAGAATAGAAGCATGGAAGATGAACAACTCAATCATGCCTTGAAGGAGAAAATAGAAGAATGTGAAAAGTTTTCCAGAGAAAATGCTACCCTGAAGCTTGAGATGGAATCTATCATGATGAAAATGACCAAGGAGATTGAACATAGAAAGAAGAATGAAGAAAAGCTTGCATAATCCTTGAAAGAAAAATCTGAACAATGTAGCTGATTGGACAATGAACTGGAGAAATCTAAAAAAAATGAGGAAGAGCTTGAAAAACAACTTGATGATATCAAAAATGAGCTTACTGCTACAAATGTACAAGGAGAAATTTAGAGCAAGCTCGGCCAAACTTGATGAACTGATCAAAGGATAGAGGAATGATGGTGATAGGCAAGGTCTTGGATATGAAGAAGGAGAAAGTTCTGGATCTGGACAAAATAAATCTAGACAAGGGAGATTTAGGTAAGGAAATCAGATGAATGGAGCTAGAAGAAATTTGGTAAGACAACCAAATGCTCAAAGATTCAATCGCTACTATTTTTCTTGCAACAAATTTGGTCATATAGCTTCTCAGTGTAGGAGAAGGATGAACACAAGCAGACCATCATTCTCAAGACAATGCTTTAATTGCTATAAGTATGGTGATAAGTCAAGTGAATGCAGAGTTGTGATGAATAAATTTCATAGAGATGTCAGATGCTATGCATGCAATACATTTGGGAATATTGTTAACCAATGCACATCAAGACTAAATCAGTGGAACAATTGGCCTGGATAGAGAAATGTTGTGTGTTACAACTACAACAAATTTGGACACACTGCTAGATTCTATTGGAACATAAGAGGCCTGATAAAACAGAACATGCAACAGGATGTTATAGGAAAATGTAAAGTCACTACTAATGTGATCAAAAGGAAAATGTAGAAGAAATGGGTGAAGAAGAACCTCTCCATTGAAGTAAATACTCCAGCACCAAAATCTACTTCTGGTAATTATGATAAAAGAACATTTTCATCCTTCATTTGTCACTTTGCATTTTGGAGGAAAGTAGTTTGGAGAGCCCTGGAGGGAACTTTGTTGAATTGTGGAGAGATTCAAGTGTGAAGAAGGTTCTATGATCAAACTTAATTCGATAGAAGGGTATTTATCGAAAATCCTATGAATTTGTGAAATTGCAATCATGTCCACTCCTCTGGTAGTCAAAGTCAAGGATAGACCCCATCCAAAGTTCAAATGGCACCCTTATAAGTCAATCGAGACTGAGCCCTTAGGTGCATTTTCATCTGTACCGTACAAAATACTACATACTGAATATATTAGGGCTTATATGCATGCCAATATTGAAGAATTAGGAAGCTCTCAAATGATGAATCTATATTCCAATCACATAATTGGAGAGGATTTTACTATGAAGCTAGAGTTTAAAATCCTAAAAGAGAAGAAGTTCACGCATTTTGCAAAATTTCCCATATTTGAAGAAAATGAATGGGAGTGATATGTTTTGAGGCATGTTCATGCCAATTTCACGTGGTTGGATGTGTCATTTAAAATTACAAAAGAGGCTATATGTGTAGTCACAGGTTTTAATTCCACCGGTAGACTTCCAGTCTTGAAATCTGTGAAGAATGAGAAGGTTACTGATGCAATAGGTGCTCAATGGGATAGAAGGGCAATGACAATAGAA
Source organism: Sequoia sempervirens (assembly GCA_007258455.2). Classification (NCBI taxonomy): domain Eukaryota; kingdom Viridiplantae; phylum Streptophyta; class Pinopsida; order Cupressales; family Cupressaceae; genus Sequoia; species Sequoia sempervirens. Next base: position 49,335,039 of record VDFB02047230.1, read on the forward strand.
GAAATTACTGAAGTGGATGTAAAATTTTCATCAATGGTCATAGGCTACAAGATCTATTATTCAAGTCAGGATAATTTTGTATCTGGTACGACCATCTATGCAGCTTATGAGATGGAAAAAAAAATGCTGATTCTGACTTGTGTGAGTTGCTCAAAAGTCAGTTGATGGAGAATCTGAGTAAAATGAGAAAGACAAGAAGAATACTTTCAAATACTATAATTTGCTGCTATGTTTTTTCTTCTATTTCATGAATGAGGTTTCAGGTGTTGGAAAAGTATATTGGAAAAATGATGAGCCAGTAGCTATTCAGATAAGGAACATGTTATTTGGAATTGGTGATCGATAGATCAGGAATACTACCCTATGGGGTTACTTCAAAAATTTCCAAGATATGATGCATGCCAAGGAAAGAATTCCCATTTCAATTGTGGAACAGTACAAAGATACTAGCTGCTTCATGGTGGATATTGACCAATGTCATATGGAAGTTGTTGATCCCAAAACAATATGGATAATTCCCATGGGATATGAAGTAGAGGAAAACATTTTGAAGATGTATGCAAAACACTTGCTGAGTTCACCTCTGGATTTGGGAGAAGAGAGGTTTGGAACATATGCAGAGAAAAGTATGTAGGTTCATGTGGAATTTAAAAAACCAATGATAGTCAAAAGAGTAAGGAAAGAAGTAGAAGTCTTTGCAAAAAGTATGGGTATACCTGTGGAGAAGTTGAAAGAAGCTAGAAGGAGGAGAGATGAGGTTGAAGCAGCAAAAGAGTCAACAAAAACTAAGTCTGCTAGTAAGGGAGTATCTTCTGCCCGCACTAGATCTACTAGGAGTTCCCCAACCCTATCCACTCCTGCAGCCAAGCTAGCTCAAGACAAGGCTTCTGGATAAAGGAAGAAGAATAAAAGCACAAGAACATATGAAGCCATTTTAGAAGACGAAGAAACTGAGTCAGAAGAAGTTGTGAAAGAAATGAAAGCTACTGAAACTCAGGCTGTCAAGTTAAAGAAGAGAAAATCTTCTGATAAAGAAGAAAAATCAAAGAAGGTGAAAGTTGATAAACCTGGTATGTTAGTTGAGGAAGTTGAGAATGCATTTATTAGGGATGGTAATTGTAAGCCCCTCTGTGAATGGTTTGAAACTTTTCATGAATCCGGTCAAAGAATTCTTGAAGAAGCCACAATTAAACATATGAACATTTTCAATAAAGTTCTTGTTGAAATCATGTCTGGTTTACCCAAGAGTTTCTATGATGTTTTGGAGTCAAGAAGATTAAATACTAGAACAAAAGAAGATAATTTGAGGAAAATAATTCTTGCAGATCTATGCCTAGAAATGTCAATTGAGGAGATGAATTCACTCCTTGAAAAGGCCAAGAAGGATTTTAAAAGCAAGACAAGGGTCAATAAACTCATGATTGGTGAAAATGATGTTGTGATTAGTGAAACCAAGAAAATTTTGGAAGTGTTTCTATTAAAGAATAAGATTAATGTTGAGGAAGTAAGTACTAAAAATGTTCCAAAAAATGAGGAAGTGAATGTAGATGCTGAGGATTTTCATATTCCTCCTGATGTGGAAAATATAGAAATACCTATGGAAACTAAAGTTCCTAAGGTGGTACTAGCTGAGGAGAAGGAGGTACAAAATGAAGAAGTTGAAGTTCCTAAAGGAAATCCAGAAATAGTCTCTGAAGAACCTAAGGTTGAAGAAGGAAAAGTTCAAGAAATAGAGTGGAGGCAAGAGACACTGCCGAGGTAGTGAAGAAATCTCTAATGGAACAAAAAGAAGAGTTTGATCCTAAATTGGATGAAAGATCAATCAATCTATCTAATTTATCCCCAATTCAGATGATGAAGGTCATTTCAATTGCTCAAGATAAGGATAGTGAGAAGATTCTAAAGTCTCACATAGAGGATAGTAAATTGCTAAGCCTTGCATTTGGAGTCCTATAGAAATTAATGCCTACTCATGTCAAGGATTTGTCTGGTTCCTCTTCTGGTGAGCTAAAGAAGCTCATAAATTCTGTAAGTTCTCACTTTCAATCTTTTGAAAAATCAGTCATGATTAAAGTTTAGATGGAGTTTAAGGAAAAGAGATTTGGTGGATTGAAAGAACTGATTGCAAAAGATAAAACTTTGTTAGCCACCTACATGAGAAATATTCAAGATACTTTATCTAAAGGTGGAAAAGTGTGTAATTCATGTTTAGTTTTGTCAAAATTCACTGAAGCCAATGAGAAAAAGGTGAAGGATATTGAAAAACAATTAGCTACCCTTTCTAATGCTTTATATCCATTCGCCGGTAATGTTGGCGAGCATGAAGGTCAGGTAATATATTTGCTTGACAAAATAACGAGTTTGAAGCATGAAAATGAGAGGATTGTAGTGAGAGCATGCAAACTCAAAGGACTAATTAGTCCAAAGATTGAAATAATGGTAAATGCATTAAAAGAGGCCAAAGATGCTATGGCATCTTGTGACCCAATAAATCTTGAAGAATGTAGAAACTTTGTCTTATTTATTTTATGGTCGCATAACAATTTTGGAGAGTTTAAAGAGAGTTTGGGACACAAATTTGAGCGTGTTGAAGAGAGATTTTGCAGATATTTTCCAATTTATGTAAGTTACTAGATCATACCTGTACAGTTTTGAATTTTTGTTTTCTTTTTGATTCCCCAATTTTTTCCATTGATGCCAAAGGGGGAGAGTTGTATAGTGAAAAATGCTAAGTCATCTTAGGGGGAGTTGTATTGTAGATCCTTTTAGAGTTTTGAAGTGGCAGTGTAGTTCATGGTGGTACTGATCTGACACTTAGTCATTTTTCACCAAGTGTTTCCATCAATGCCAAAGGGGGAGATTATTGGCAAGAGACATTGCAAATGCTTCCAGGTGTTGTCATTGATGGCAACCCTAGTCGTTAATTAGATCTGCATGTCTTCATTCACTCCTATCGACAAATAGTTTGCAAACAATTAGAAGAACATAACATCTAACAATTTGGTGATCATCGATTCACGTGTAGATTTTTTTGTTACTATTTTTAGTTTTGGATCTCATGGGAGGTTTATTAGTATATTTCTTATGTTATCTGAAAATATTAGTGCCTCATACCAAGCTACATGTAATTTTGGTGATCCAGTTGATATCTTTTTGTTTATCGGTGTTTTGTGGCCAACTAAGTTGATATAATGTGTTGCGGATATTCAAGGAATGTTTATTCAAATATTTTTGTGTTTTATCATTATTTTTTGGGTCCAAGCTAAGTTGTGAATGACCGTTGTGGATGCGCATTGGATATTACTCAAGATTTGAGTCACCAGTTGCTAATATTTTTTAGTTTTATTGAAGCCGACTTGTAGCGACTAAATCCTTTATTGTGGATATATAAGTGATCAATTATATCATTTTTTGTGTGAGAGAGATGTGTTGAGGGGTTTTTGCGATTATCAAAATGTCTATGAAGTGATTATGCATAGTTTCACTTGTGCATTAAATATTTTGTAGTGCGAGTTTGTGCAGAGCAGAGCAGAAGTGCAGAATCAATCAAAAGGATAGAAGATAGACTGTTGAGCTTAACCAAAACTGTAATCAACCATTTGTAGATGTTATTCCTTCAATTCATTCTCTTGGATCTAATCCAAATCATTTTAAGGAAGTGAGCCTTTCTATTTTGAGCAATGAGCTCTAGGCAGTGTGCTTGAATGCAAGTGCATTCCCATTTTGTAATCTTTCTTTTGGGTATACTCAAATTATATTTTGGATTGGCCATCCATTGTGGTTTTCCCCCTAATATGTTTTCCACATAAAAATCTTGGTGTTATGGTGTTGTGATTTTTTTCTTTCTATTCATGCATAAATATTTTGTTGAATGCTTAAGTGAGTTAAATATCAGAATAATAAATTTAATTTTTGCACAACATTGATTCACCCCCCCTCTCAGTGTTGCTTGTTTCCAACATCAAATGTGTCTATTTCAATGTGTAGCTCAAATTATTGTCACATAAATCTATGATCCCCATATGGTATTTTCTATTATAATTCCATTATTTCATATCCTTGCTCTTGAGATATATTAGTGAGTAGTTTTTCATCTTCATTTTACTTGATATCCTCACATGTAACATCAAATTATGGTATGTTACTATCATAAAAATCAATATACTCACCATCACTAACATTGGAAGAATCCTTATGATTTATTTCCATTTTATAATACTCATCATGTGGAGGTTCTAAAGATGTATGCACATGGTTATGACTATCCTCAAATTGTATCACATTTTCTTAGTAAGATATTGAATTTTATGTTTTTATGTGACACATCAATATGTGGTGGGTCCATATATGTGGTGATGATCCCAAAGTCATTTAGGTTTTAAATTTGGTGTAACTCCTTAATATGAATCCATTAGATTAATAGGAGACAAAATAAAAAGTTTTAGTTGCAAAAGAACATGATATTTGGAGGCTTTTCCAATCTATTGAACTCTCTAAATGATTTTAATAGGACGTGTGCATGATGATCTCTAGTATTATTTAAATTAGATTCATCCTCATTGCCCCCATTTTCCAAACTTGACATTGGTGGTAACTTGAATGGGAATGAAGATGAGTGATGCTATAAAAATAATGTTACAATAAAGCATTCTCATATTTACATACACTAGCACATAATTCTAAATATGAATGATAAGAATTACAGAGCACTTGTTATCTAAACCATGGAAGTAAACCTTTTATTTAAATAAATTTTGAAGATCACTATATGGTAATGTGAAACTCATGATTGAAACTATAATTTAAAATCTTAATGCATAATCCTTAATTTTTTCATGCTTCTCTTGTGTGTATTGTGGTATTTGAACAATAGTTTTTTAAGGCTTAATATTGTAGTGATTTTTTTAATGAAACCATTTTTTATATCGAAAAAGTAATTAAGGGAAGAAGAATGTAAATATTAAAACCAAATATTTGCATAGTCACTCAAGCTTATGAAAAATATTTCCAGATACCCTATTCCAAAGATCCCAATCAATAGAGGAAATGGCAAGTTCTCATGAAACACAAAGTTGTTGCAATGCATCATTAAAGATGAATGGCTAGGCATGTGCATCCTCCCTACCTGTGCCAAAATGGGAGCTTTATAATAGGGTATGGAAGTCCATCATAGTATAAAGGAAACTTTGGAACAGGGTATGGGTGTTTCAATCATGGAAATTGGCCTAGTTGACATGTATGCGAAATGTGGAAGCATTGACAAGGCAAGTGAATAGTTTGAACAATAGCCTCAAGAAATGTGTTCTCATTGAATGCCATGATTGAAAGATATGCAAAAAATGGATTTGTTGAAAAGGGTTTAGAAACTTTCAAGCAAATGCAATTGGTGGGTGTAAATCCACATGTAGTATACTCCCCGCCTATGTCAAAATGGGAGCTTTGGAATAGGGTATCTAGCAAAATGGGAGCTTTGGAAAAGGTATTGAGTACATCGATACATTGTTCCAAAGCTCCAATTTTGGAATAGGTAGGGAGGATGTTGACCGTGGCTTTACACCCACCAATTGCATTTGCTTGAAAGTTTCTAAACCCTTTTCAAAAAATCCATTTTGTACATATCCTTCAATAATAGGGTGGTAGACATGTATGCAAAATGTGGAAACATTAACAGGTGAGTGAACTTTTTGATATGCACAAAATGGATTGAAGGCCTAGTAGACATGTATGTGAAATGTGGAAGCATTAATAAGACAAAAAAAAGAAGAGGAAGAAAACCTGGAAGGAGGGTGGTGCACTGGTCGTGGAGGGTGGTGAAATTATTTGATAGCCTCCAGCCACTTTCATTCGCCTTCCTGAGGGTTTAGGGATTTGCAATCATAGTGAGTAACAATGAAACTGTCATTTTTGATAATTAAATTTTTATTTAAAAAAACACAAAAAAATGGTTCAAGCAAATTCCCATTCACTTGAACCCTATTATTTTATTAAAAAAAGGTTGTGTTTTGGGTTTCAAGCAAACAACTGATTAGTGGGGGTTCGCTCAAACTAGGGGGTTTAAGTGAACCCTAAAAGGTGTTCACTCGAACCCCCAAGTTCGAGTGAACCTCCCTAAAGTGTTTTCCCACTAAAAATGCTTTTTTTCCTTCCTCAAACTAATTGTAACCCACTATTGTGGGATCACCCATTTGTGGTTGCTCAATGGTGGATTTTTTAGTGTGTTGGTTCCATGTCAAGCATTCTAACCTAGTCACATTATCCCTAATATCAAAGGTCACATCTTCATTTTTAATGATCACATCTTCATCTTGAATGAATACCTCATATTCAACATTGCTATATTCAGGGACAACAGAAAACCAACATACATCATAATTACTTATGTTGATGCACACTTCATCAACACATACCTCAAATTTATGAGACACCTCAAGTGAAGAACTAAATTCTTCATGTTGTCTCTTTGTTTTAATTTCCTCTTGGCAACTAGTTGCAATAAAATCATACTCTTGGCATGTAATGGTTTCCACATCCTCTACTATTTCCTTATCTTATGCTACTTCCCACAAAGATCCTCTTCTGGGGGTGATGATTTGACATTTAAAAGTGAACAAAAGGTTTCTATAACATCCCAAAAAAGGTCCTCCATCTCAGAACTACAAACCTCAATAGATTGGGGATCTTCATCCACAATAACAGGGGTTGAACATGTTTGTTGCTGCTACTTTGAAACCTTGGAGTTGTCTTCATCCATCAAGCCCAAACCAATCTACTTAGAGGCTTCTATTGATGTAGGTATATGTGATCTACCCTCCTCATATTTAATAAAACAAGGAAGGACATTAAATGAGAGGATTGATTCCTCTATTGTTTCAATTTTCTTTACCTATTTAGTGTCTTGTTGTTGCAACACTATTTCATCTAAATTTGTTTCTTGCAATATATCAAGGAACTCATTATTTTGAGCACATGAAGGGTCCTAAACACCAACCTCTTCAATCCTAGCCCAAAATTTTTCCTTCCTCTATTCTTCTGACCAATTAGGATCCCATACCACAGGTCCACCTTTAAAGAGTGAAATAAGAAAAGAGGGAGAAAAATAGTCAAAAGAGCATTGAAACTCTTTTTGAAGCTCTGGAAGGGGTTGCTCAATAGGTGTAAAAGGTTGAGCCTCCTCAAGGATTGGTTCTTGTGAGGAATGGAATCTCTCAAAACTTGGGATATCTAACATAGGAGATCTACTTGATGGAACAAGAGGTTCTATTATAGTTTAAAGGAGTTGATTAGGATTCTTGAAACTAAAAAACTTATTCTTGCAAACCTCTTGCACAATAGGTTATTCTAGAAAAAAAGGAACACTAATGGGATTTTCAAGAGGTTTGTTAGGGTTCTTGAAACTTAAAAATTTATGTTTTCTTACCTCCTCCTCAGTAGGCTATTCTAGAACTTATGGAGGTGTTTTTTTGAAACTAGGAACACAAGGGGCTACTTGAGTCTTGAGTATTTTTGCTAGAGAAAGGGAAATTTTGAGTTTCTCTTTTCTAGCAGAAATATCTTTTTTTGTATACTCCTCTTGTTGTTGCCTTCTTTGTGACTCCAACTGCTACTCATTCCTCCATTGAGATTCTATCTTTTGCTACTGAGGATAGTGAGCTTAATGAACAAGCTCATCCTTCTATAGGAAATAACCTTGCTTCCCTTGACAAGCTTGATCAACCTAGACTCCTCCTGCTATAGATCAAACTCTTTTTTCTCCTTGATCTCAACCAGCTGTCTAAAGAGATCCTTCACCATGGACATGAGCTCAATCTCATTTTGGGGTTGAAAGGAAGGATCACAAGGTTGATTTGAAAAATGACGAGTCTCTTGGGGTTGTCGATAGGAATGTGTGGGTTTCCAAGAAGACTGACCAGGGTGGAGTGGGTGGTATGTTGAAATGAAGAAAAATGTGTGTGTGTGAATTCTTTCGATTCTAGGGTTTTGGACCTAAAAGGAGAGAGACACCAATTTCTCAACACTTCACTCAAGAAAAAACCCTTGATATTTCAATGCAAAGGAGATTAAAATCTAACAAAGGGAAGGTTCTAGGGATTGAATGATATCTAATGAGGGGTTCACCGCCAAGCATAAACTTGGAAAAGAAAATGTTTGAAAACATAGTGTGATATGCAAAAAGACCTAAAAATGTAAGTAACATGTAACAGAAACACTTTGAAAACTTAAAAGGAAAGCAGAGGACTACCCAACCAAATTTTTTGGGTATATACCAAAAGAGTTGAACCCAAATGATATTGCAGAGTCACTAGGTGCCTGTAGGACTACCTCCAAAGGTTGAATGTTGAAGGATGCAACAACTGGACTCAATAGGATGAATTAAATTAGGCACTACTTGAACTAGTATATTTATCATGGAGTTGCCATGGTTTTTGAAGATATGCCTCAAAAGGAAAGATGTGCTAGAGAAAACACCAAATTCTACAGCAAAGAGAAAGTAGTCCCACTGGGCGTGCTAAAAACTGTTGTCACATGAAATTGTACCCTATTGAACACAAAGTTCAACATTCCAATGTCACAATGGAAACAACCTCAAGGTGTGGGACCTTTTCGTGTATGAGGTTGAATCTTCGAAGAAGACCAACTTCCTATTTTGATCCAAGTGCCATGTGTTGGTCCAACTCAACACATGAAAACCTACCACTAGCAACTCATAGGGGAAAGAGGAGAAGGAAAGCATGAAAGGGAAAATGAAGGTGGTACACAAAAATGGAAATTCATTTCTTCTTGACTAATATTTCTTAGTACATCGAAGAAGAGGATCAAAATACTTTGTATTTCTCTATTTGGTCGATTCCCAAAGGCAAGCATGGAGATTAGGGTTTGATAGGGTGCTGGAAGGAAGGGATATTCTCAAGAAACAATTGTAAACAATTTAACTCAAACATGCATGCATGAAAAATACAAAAAACACTTAGATATGATGGTAATGAACTTACTCAAAAATAAAAGAGCTGAAAATAGGAAAGCTTAGTTAATTTCATTAATGTAAAGGAAAAAATCCACTCTTTACAATGGAAGAGTGTAAAATACAGTGTGTACAAAATAAAAACCCCAAAGGAGCCAGAGGAAGAACCCTTCAAATGAATACATTTCTTTCCTTTATAGATCAGGCATAAATTAGAACCACAAATTGAACCCTAACCCTAACCAGCGTTAACAATGAATTCTATGCATGAGAGGATGGAGCCATCATGTGAAAATCGTGATTAGGGAATGGATCCATTAGGAAAGTCAACAAATAGAAATAAATGAGCATGGGAACCCATAAAATCCACTTGCAAAGGTCAGGGGAGAAATAAATGTTGTCCTTGAAGCCCTAGAATCAAAACAGACTACTCAAAAAGTGATTTGAGCATTAATGTTGTTGGTTTGTTTTTACACTATAACCAAGTTGGTCTTCTAATATACCTACAAAATTTCCAATTCCAATCAAGGGCAACTCGAAGGACTTGGAACAACTAATGAGTAATTTAAAAGCCTCCTACACTTTGGGCTTTGCAGGACCCAGGAGGGTGATCCCTTTAGCAATATCAACAAATTAAAACACATACATAACAGAATATTGCTTAACATATAATCTCATTTAATAGCTCAACATAAAAGGATAATACTGAATAGAATTGGTTGTTCATCAGTAATATCAACTATTTAGAGCATGAGATAACTACAACACCTAGGGATTTAAAATGATTTTTAATTTTGAAGATTTGGGACCAAGCTAAAAACAGCGGAAGTATAACACTTGACCAATGCCAGAAAATGGGCTATGGAGTCATATAACCAGCATTCATCCTACAGTGTTGAACATGTTATGAAGATCCTTGTAAATGTTATCACATTATGACAACCAAACCATTGAAGTTTTATTTGATAACTCTTCTTATAAATCCACCCGAAACATAGTACTCATGTCACATGTGTTGAAGCAATTACACTATCCTTTGAACAAAAGGCAATAATAAATGCAACTTGTGCTTCATTAAAGCAATTACATTATTCTCATAATAGAAGGAAACAACATATATCACTCTAATGCAAAAAATTTGCATGAAAAGACTCAAATAATTTTATTATTGAATCCAAAAGAGTAATACATCTCAGAAATGGAGACAATTATCAGCTAAAATATAAACATGAGAGCACAATTTAGAATAGACACTTTTAGATTTAATGACTCAATTACATTTCTGCCAGCTATACAATTCTACCCAGAGCATCTGCCTGACTTGCAGAGCTTTTAGAAATTGGAATCCCAGAATTATCCTTACAATGAGAAAAAAAGAGAATAAAAGAGAAACAAAAGTAGCCCTAAGATCAATCTGATTCGTAGATGCAATCTGGAAAATTCTCTCCCATTGATTAACAAATTTGATCAAAGCATCTCTCATCTCTCTTCCAACTGAATTTTCCTCTTCATTTTCCTTTATTGTCTATTGTGAAGCAACAAAAAATTATGCCATGTGGGGAAATTCCACCTATCACTCAGCTACATGAAAATACCTGTTATCTCAGCCTTTCTGCATGAAAATTATGTTTTCTGCTCTGTTTTTAGTTGCACATAATGTTCCAAATGTTTTATAAAACATTTACTTAGCATTGAAACATTTTCCTTTTAAATAAAATAAAGTCTTTCTAAATTTTATCACCGAGAAAACAAAATGTTTCCCATGATTTTTTCATGCTAACCATTTAAAATGGTAAAGACCCCATTTCAAGAGAATCACCACACTGGGCAAAAATTATTTCACCTGTGAGCCCTTATTTTACTGCCCAACAAAATATTTAGTGAATATTTAATTCACTTTCTCAGCCTGTGCATTTTCACATTTATTTTCATGATTCACCCAGCGAAGGCTTTTAAATGCTTCTTTCACATTTTATTTTCACCTTGGAAGCCCCATCTTTATTTTAAATTTACCCGTGCCATTGTTTAAAACCTACCCCTATGCTTTATTTATATTTCACTCTTGAAATATTTCATTTTCTTCACCTTCACAGGTGATACCCTTTACAAACTCCATCGTGCACACCCCCGCCACATGTCACACTCAAACATTTAATTAAATGGTATGTTCTTACTTTTATCGGGCTCTTTAAAAAAATTCACCCGTGTCGAAGGCTTCATCTGCTCAACAAAAGCTTCTCCCAAGCCCACCTCGTACACATGGCAACACCTCGCCATTTCATGATAATTAACAAGCTTGCATCTTTGGATCGCGATTTGGCGGGCGACGGTCAAGATCAGGCTGGGTTTGTATCTTAAATCTCCACTGTTGGCTTTGTTATTTGCAACTTTTGTGCCCTAATCTTTCTTTGCTTGAGTTTTCTCAAGCTCTGCTCTTCACGGATCATGGCGACCTGATACATTTCTTCTACAGATGCAAGCTTAGAGCTCCTCCTTCTACAAGCTCGATGTCCCCATACCTTAATCCACCGCTAGATCTCTCTAATTCCTCTATGTTGTGGATCGATCCCCTTTTTCCATGCTTGAAAGTTTGAAAAATATTTCCAATGCATTTGTGCATAGGTTGCCTTTGATGGCATTCCATGGGATTACATTCTTTTCATTCGTTGGTGAAGACTCCTCCATGACTGGTGCGTTGGATTCACTATTTGTTTCCTGATGGCTTTGATTTCTTCTTTCACTTCGAGAAATCTTCATTCACTTTCTTTGGAGCAAGCGCATAATGCATTTGCTTGAGGGTTTTAGGAACTCTTTAGTATGTCCACTCTATAAAGTGATGCAGGCAATTCAACCATGGTGTCCAGGAGACCACATTTATACCTGCAAATATACATTTTCTTAAAAGTTACTGAATCCTTTTCAACAATTTCAATTTATGAGTACCTTGATAATGGTGTTCCTACATTTTGAATCGGCCACTGTTGTATTTGTTTAAAAGCTTTTGAAGTTTTTGAATGATGGAACCTCCTCCTTCCACTGGCATTTCATTAAGTTATATTCAATAGAGGCGTTCCTCTGGAAACTAGCATGGATTCCTCTTTTCTCATCCACATCGACCTCTTTTTCATTGTGAAACACATTTGTTTAGGAGTTTCCTAAGCCTTTTCAACATAATTTCTTTGGTTTTTTTTGCGCCATGATAGATTGCATTTTCTTTTAAGTTTCTAAAGTCCACATTCATTTTAGCCATTTTGTGTGTATTCAAAAACAATAGCATTCTATGGTGTTTCATTGAATATTTAATTAATCAATGTCTGCTTTGATGGCATTATGGCGTGCTCCCAAGTCTTCACATTCCTACTTGAAAATCATAAAAGCATTTTCAACACAACATTTTGTATATATGTTGCCCGCTCCATTTTCATCGCATTAGTTTGAAATTTGTAAAGCACTTTCAACAATTATACTTTGTACGCCATCCTCCTTGCATCTGTAAATTGCATCTTCCTATGGCCTTTTCTGAAAATGCATTTTATACATACTATACCCTTGTACTGGGTGTGGCCTTCTTTTGATTGCTGACTGCTTCATCTCATCAATTTTCTTTAAAATTTCTAAAACATTGTTAATGAACCAACTTTGTGTATACTTTGCAATGTGAAGCTCCATGAATTCATAGATGTGTTCCCATTAAAATATACATATATTGTGTTTGCTAGAAGCTTTTTGCTTGTATTTTCTTGGGAATCACCAGATCCTTTCAATAGATCCATTGGAAAATTCCTTAACTCCCTCCTCTAGCGCACGCTCGGCCTATGCTTTCACTTTTTGCATTTCAATGAATGTGCATGCCCTATTTCAACAAACCCCTTTTATGTGTATGCAATAAGTATGGCATTTACTCATTGAAGCTTCCTCTCTTCATTGAAGCTTCCTCTCTTTGATGTGTAATGGCTGCCATCATCTGTATTCTATATCCTTATCAAAATATTTGTTATACTTCAAAAGCCAGCAGACTGGTTGCCCTCCATTATATATACTTTATGAGATGGCACTTCATATTAAATCACATTTCAAAAAGGCGTTTAAACAAGCATAAATGTTTCTCCTTTATTTCATATTGTGGGATACAATAGACTTTGGCTATTTACACAATGAAATCCCACTAGTTTCTTATCTGGCATCTCTCATTACATAGATCTTTGATCAGAAAAGAAAACATTTATGCATAGCGTCCACCATAGTATTAAAGATGTAGCATCATAAAAGTGTAAATGGCATTTGATGTGTTTCTCAAGAGGAAAAATTCTAAAATCATTCCACTTATAAAGATTTCATTATCATTATATATTATGCAAAAATCTACTATGAAACTTTCAGGACCAAATAGTGTTGTAACTCTATTCCATGTTGACCCTTGGAAGTGAAACATCTCCTTTCCATTTGATTGAAGAGCCCATGTTCTTTGATTTCTAAACAAGCTTTTAAACAGGAACTTCAATGAAAAATTCTTTATTTTAGGAAACTTCACCATGTATACCATCTGAAACCTCTATATTTATTCTAAAGACATCTTTTCCTTTAATCATCCTTGAGCATATAACTTCATAACAATGCAGAGCATGTCGAGCCCCATGTGGCCTCACTATTTTTTTTTTTTTTTTTGAAACAAATTTTGTGCTCAAACTGATCTGGGACAACCTTTGAAGGAATTTGAAGCGAAAACATGAAATGGGTTGCAATTAAAACTCATTTTCTGACATGTTTGGAAAATGTGCAAAACTAGCCAAGTAGCTCTAGAATCGGCTTTGAAAACTAGGCAAATGACCTTGTGAAGCTATAAAACTTTGCAGGCTTGTAGACATCAAACCTGAGAATGTAATACAAAAGATAGATTAGAGAAATATATCATGAGGAAAAAGTTATTAACTGGAAAAGTTTCCCTCTCAGACTTTTCTACAAATGTGGCTGTTCAGAACTAGTTGAAATTGATGAAATCACCTCATTGCAAAAATATCAAATCAGCTCCTAGCAAGCTACCACCAGACACACTGGCTCATTTTGGTATATAGAAAACATGTGAAAAGTGAATTCCCTTCAATCATCATCCATCAAAAGTTACTGACGCTCAAAGTTGGCCTCTCAGAAAGGTTTCAGTGCAAAACTGAAGAAATTCCATTGGTTTTGATCTGCTAAAACTAGCAAATCAACTCATAAGGCTTTGAAAACTGACATGCGAGCTCATCTTGGCATGGAGAATGTAGAATAACATTTGTTCTGACATGACAGTCAACCAGTTGCAAAATGCAAGCTCAAATGGGAGGTAACTTTGCAAAACTACAAATTTGTAAACAGCAGAAAAGTGCCAAAACCCTCCAGCTTCACTTTTTGAAACCTTGAAAAAACTCATCATGGGAAGCTGAAAATTGACATGGACATTCACATAGGACACATGAATGTGTATGAAAAGGTATTTTTCTTAGAAATCAATGGGCTTCAAAATATGACCCTCCAAAGTAGGTCATTCAGGTAAGTTCATCAGGTGCACTTCTAAAAGTGCAGAGGCAAAATTTTCAATATAAGCATCTCAAATTTGCAAAATTTGAGAGTGCCAACAAATTTCATCACATAGAAAATATGCCAAATCCATGGAAAGGTCAAAGGCGTTGGGCCCGAAAGGAAACCTTTTCTTATGCATTAAATGGTACAAACCCCTAAAAAGAGCACCTTGTTGGGAATCAAGCATTAGTCTTACCTCATACCACATGCTTAGAAGAAGGGATGAAAAAAAAGTCAAGACCCAAAAATCAAAGGTAAGAGAGAAGGCTTACCTCCAAAAATCAGAGGTAAAGGTGAAGCCTTACCCCCAAAATCAAAAGTAAGGGTGAAGCCTTACTTCTGAAATCTAAAGTAAGGGTGAAGGCTTACCACCAAAATTCAAAAATTTGACACTTAGTCAAATTTTTAAAAGAAGCTATTAGGGAAAAAAAGAGGGGGGAGAAGAAAGGTTCACCTCCTAAAAAGGAAAGGAAAAAGGAAGACTGAAATCCCAAAAGAAACAAACTTTCAGAAATCGGGAAGAAGTCATACCTCTTAAAGAAGGTAACAGGTAACATGGAAGCCCAAACCCTGAAACTTGAAATCAAAGATAAGGGTTATAGATCACCCCCAAAACTCAAAACTTTCACAGTTATTCAAGTTTTTAAAAAGAAGCTATTGGGGAAATGGAAGGAAGGCGGGAGGCTTAAGAGGAGGAGTGGGAGAAATGAAGAAGGGAAATAGAGTGATGGAGAAGGCATGTAGATAAGAAAGTAAGCAGCATCCTAAAATTTTGAAATGCTTGGACTTAGCCAAGTTTAAGACCCTTCCAAGGATAATTCATGCAAGATGGGCCCATGTAGGATCTCTCAAATTGGTTGTCAATGATGGTTCATCAAAGGGTGAAAAAATATCAACAAAACCCACTGGATATTGGTGATCACTAGATGAAAACCCATTAGTTTTAAGTAGAAAACACATTTGGTGCATGAGGGTGATGTTGGAAGAATGAAGAAGAATCCCTTCAGTGTGTTGTCATTGATGCCAACATTGGTTTGTGATAGTTTTTTACTATCTAGTAAACAGTGATTCAGGTACTCTAATCTGGTAAGCTAGTCCAGAATTGTTCATATTATAAGATTGAACTATGTGGTTTTAATATGTTAGTCATGACTATTAATTGCAGTTATGAACAAGTTTTCAACGATTTTGGTTGAATAGGCTAAGATATATAAATGACAAAATATCGGCATATAGGAATTATATATTTTTCTAGCTAGCATTGTTAAGTGGTGTTCGCTTCATGGGTGATTAAAGAATTCTTTATTAGGTCTGGGCCAACCTAGTTTATGTCTTGCACATTTTGTTTTTTGCACAAAAGAAGTTTTTTTTTTTATCTGACAAGCAATTTTCAATTCAGTATGTTTACATCTAATTAGGTCAACCTAATTGATGTATGTTGATGTAAGTTGGTATATATATGTATAAAAAATATTTGTATTGTACACAAAGATAGATAGAGATGTATGCATGTGTGTTATGTGAAAATTACAAGTAGTAATGTACGATAGTGTGATATTGTGTGAAGTTGTTGGTAGTTGTTGTGAAGTTGTTGGTAGTTGTTGTGAACTTGCAAACCGATGTAGTATTTTTTTTCCAGAGCTTAATTGGAATTGAACTTAGCACACAAAAGGTGTATTTCATTACTTCATCCTTTTGGCAGTGAGCCAAACTCTTTTGTAATCATTTCAGGCTATGAGCCTTTCAAGGACAATGTGTCTTGGAAATGTGCCTCGTAATATCTTATGACCGGTTTTAATATATTATGAGCTAATCCTCACCGTGGTTTTTCCTATTTTCAGTTTTCTATGTAAAAATCCTAGTTTTCATGTGTCATGTGATGTTATGATTCCTTTCATTTTTTTATAGTTGTAGCTAGATATGTTTTAATTATTGAATGGTTAGTAGTTAAATAGTTTAGTAGAATAGTGATTCACCCCCCTCAGTATTCTGGGTGTTCAACAATTGGTATAAGATCTTGGCTTCTTTTGAAAAGTTTAACAGCCTAAGGAAGATCTTGAAGTTTAAACACATGGTTGAAAAAAAAATCATGTTCCTCCAGAAGATATCTTTGCAACTGAAGAACTCCATGTTGCTCTTAAAGAACTGGATAGAATTGAAAATGAGAAAGAAACTCTAAGGGAGAACTTAAAAGAAGCAAATGAGTGCATCAAGAAACTAAGAGAACAAATCAATAAATTCAAAGAAAGGCATAGAGAAGTAAGTGATCAATTGAAGAAAGCTAATTAGGACATCACCAGACTAAAGATACAAGTGGAAGAAAAGAAAAGAATTGAAGATTGTCAAAAAGCTGAAATACAGAGCAATATTGATGAATGTGACAAGCTTGAACAAGAAGTGGTAACCCTAAGGTTTGACTTGGAGAAAGCAAGAGCTCATGAGAAAAAATTCAACACAAATTCTACAATTCTTGATGAGTTGATTTCATTTCATAAACCCTCTAAGGAAAAAGGTGCTTTGGGACTTGAAGAAGGACAAAGCTCAAAGGAAAATCAGACTCCTAATAAGGTTGACAATCAAAGGAAGACTCAAGAAAATGGTAGAAAGATCAAGAATCAAAGAAGAAATGCTAGAAGGATTCATGTTAGACAACCTAATGCTCAAATGTACCCATCTTTCTATCGTATTTGTTTTTCATGCAATAAATTTGGTCATAGAGCAACAAAATATAGAAATAGAATGAATCAAAAAGTTGGATTCTTTTCTAGACAATGTTTTTCCTACAATAAAATTGGACATAGAGCTTATGAGTGCAGAAGTTGGATAATGATGATGAATAGATTCAATACTAGTAGAATGATTCAACCTTTTCAAGGATATTGCTACACATGTAATTCATTTTGACATAAAGCTTAACGGTGCATATCAAGGTTAAATACAAATCAGTTTAGTCAAAAAAATGTCATGTGTTAGACTTGCAGTAAACTAGGACATATTTCAAAATTTTGTAGAAGTAAGAATGGGAAGAAATCTAATTCGGAACAAAGGAATAAAACTATGAATAAAGTTGATCCTACTGAAGTTAAAAAGGAAAGGAGAAATTTTGGAAGAAAAAGGAAGAACCTAAGATTAAGGATGAATCAAATGCATCTGTACCTGAATCTGGTGTAGATACTTCTTCTAAAAACTAAACCCAGTAGTGGATATAAGGGGATCAATTATAGAGAAATCTTATAAACCCCTGATATAAGAGGTGTCAAGTAGTGGCACTAGGATATAAGTTGTAATATGTCATTTTGAATGTGTTGAAAAATATTCTAACAAAAAAATTACAATTTTGGAAATTTGTAGAGAATTTTAGGGTTTATAGTGTATTCATAAGGTGTTTATCAACTTTTTGAAGGTGGAATGCATTAAATTTGAACTTAGGGAAAATTGGTAAGGCATAAAGTAAAAATTGAAGTTGAATTAAATCACTTTTACATATTCAAAAGAAAGCAGAGTGAGTTGAAGCGATTTGAAGGTGATTCAGAGTATCTCGCATCAAAACCTAGTTTTCGTCAAAGCTTGAAAAAGTTATTTATCGCTATCTATACGTTTTAGGATTTCATTAGTGTAGTGTAGGAAAAAGTATCCCTTTTCAAACTTAATTTAGGAATAAATAATATTAAAATGAGCCTAATGTTGCCTTCATTTAGTGTTGTAATGTGGTTTACATAGTCACATTAAGTTTAGGGCCCTTTTAAACTAAATGGACCTAAATGTGCCTTATTTAGGGTGTTGTAAAGTGTATCTTTACACTTTCACACCAGTTTAGGTATTTATTAATTAATTGGGCTTCTTTATGCCTTATTTACTCCTATTTTGCATCCACAAGCCTAATTAAATGCAATTTTATATGGATAATCTTGACACTTAGCAAATAACTAATCATAATTCAATTTTTGGGGTTGTGTGTTCCAGATCTAGTGATCTAGGACTCATATGCCACCTTTAGCATATGAGTCTCACCTAGGTCTTGGGACTTGATTTCAAATTGCACATTAAACATGACACCCCTAGAAATATGTCCTAGGTTTTAGCTATTGGGACTCATATGCCACAATTGGTGTATGAGTCTCACTTTAACTAGGACCTATTTTGAATCAAATTCTTGGTAGGATTTTATTATCCTAGATCTGATGTTAGTTGGTAGTATTGTAATTTTGAGAAATTTGGCATAAACAAGTATAAATACAAGGTTATTTTACATAGTTTCATCCTAGAATTTCATTAGAAATCAAGATCACTTTCACAAGAGTTGACTAGAGCATTCAAAGGTAGATTTGAAGAAGATTATTATAGCAATTCAAGGTCCAATATCATGTCAAATTATTGATGCATCATGCATGTGGTTTTGAGCTAATTTTGTGATGTATTGTTCAAGATCAATTCAAGTATTCAAAGGCATTATCTTTCATCAAGAATCATGATCAAGATCTACATCCATTAAGGCCACTTCATGCTTTTTTGTAGATCTACAAGGTTCCAAACAAGGTTCTATTATTTCACCTTATGTTTCATGTTCATTTCATTCATGCTTCATTTCTTATTAAGGTTTGATTACCAAAACGAGGTTTGACCAAGGTAAACCCCCATTCCCTAACACATCAACATTTTTCTCTCTCCACATGTGTGATTTTTTTATCTAAGCATGTAGAGCTTGAAGATCCTTTAAATACTAAGTTTCAAGATTGGGGAAATTTTTCAAGTTGTCACGAGGTTGTCATCTTCGTGGAAAGTCACCTATAAGCCAAAATTTATGCTTTCATACTCGAAGATCTGGAAAGATAGAAGCTACAACAGACCACTATAGGGTACCTGAGTTTCATCCAAACCCTAATAATAGGGCTAAATCACCACCTTGGGCGTATGAGTCCTAGTACAACACTTTTTCCAATTTCAAAAGATCCAGATCAGTCACTCAGAAATTCCAATTCCTACCCAGAAACCCTAGACTGGGAAAAAAATTCCCAATCTAGCGTATGAGTCCCAGTGAATTTCAAATAACAAAATTTCAAGGTTTCAGAGCTTGTTTTTACCACATCTTTCTTCTAGGTACCTTTGTATTTCATCCTCCTTTATTAGTCTGATTTTAGGTTCTTAAATTTCTAGGTTTCATAGCTAGATTGGCACATTAATTTTATCTTCTTCTTTCCAATCCTTTGCTTGGTGGTGAACCCCCTTTTTTTCTTTAATCACACCCCTAGGACACCCTATTGTAGATATCTTTTCCTAATTCCATCCCTAGATTGAGATTCCTAGGGTTTCCTTTAATGAAACATAAGTGAAATAGGAGGATCCCTAATTCCCCCTTAGTTCCATCTCCCAAAAGGTGGAACACTATTTCCAAGGTTTCATTTTGGTGAACATGACCTTTGAATCCTTTACTTCTGATTTGGAGTGCATTAAAGCCCTAGATTTAGCTTGCATTAGCTTTGCATTGGATCTTGCATTAATTAATTTTCATTTAGGGCTTCTAAATATTGCATTAGTGAAAAGTGCATATAGGTTGCATTTTTGCATCTTAAATTATTTAATTGCATTGAAATTCTACAATTGCAAAGAGTCTAGTCAACATACAAACCAAAAAAATTAATATTCACTTAGAATTTGTTGAATTCAATCTAAAAACCCTAACTGGGACTCATTCACCCCTTTGGGTGATTTAGTCCTAGTATAGGTGTTTTTCCTAGATTCTTGGGAATTTTGTGTGGTGTGTTTTTCATTGTTTGAACCCTCTAAAAACCCTAAGTGGGACTTATACGCCCCTCTAGGAAATTTAGTCCTAGATCAAACCTAAAATTTCCTTTTACAACATTAGAAACATCATTTCTATGTTTTTTTTTACTGTTGTTAGCTATCTGTTTCAATTTGTTGAGTTTTTGTTTCATTAATTTCATTGGATCTAGCTTAATTTGGTTATTTATTGCAGTGCTTAATTTCAAAATGGCATTTAAAAAATTTCATTTTCAGATTGTTTCATAGTGTAATCAACAAAATACCTTGTTTAGAATCTGAAAATTGTATTTACACATTTCATTCTAGGACATTGCATTGCATTTTGAGTCTCTTTCCATTTTAAGTTTGTATAGATTACTTTTCACAAATGTTAGTATCTATCTTTTCCAAGTTTACAAAGAAAAAGTTAGTCTATAGGCATGTTAGTCATTCATTCAATACATTTCCTCGTTATGAGAGTCTCTTAGTGCAAGAGAGTGAAAATTTTGACACAATCCCTCATATCTTTCCTATTTGTGGGAATGATGTGATAGAAGAACATGAAAGCATAAAAATTCATGGTAATCATAGTTTCTCTTCTCCCAATACCTCTCCTACATGTGACTAAGGTATTTTGGTGTTAGAAGATGCACTCATTGAGAATTGTGATGATGTTAAAATCTCCTTTTCTATAAACTCTCCTACATTGGGAGATATTATAGCACAAGAGAATGAGATAATAGACACATCCTAATCATCACTTTACCTAGTTTCCATTCACCTCTTTCTTGTGATAATTTTTTAGTGAAAGAGGAGGAAGTTGTACCAAATCATGGCAATCATATTATTTGTGAGGAGGATGTGCTGGTGTTAGATGATCAAATCTTAATATCTTTGACAACCCTATTTATTTTTCTTCCCATACCTATCCTATTTTGGAAGACATTATGGGACAAACGAATGAAATTATGGAAAATCATGACAATCACATTTGTTATTATCCTATTATCTTTGTTAGGGATAAAGAAGATACTTTGATGTTAGAAAATCCAATCGATGAAAGTCATGAAAATATTACTTACCTTCCTTCCCCTAGGGAAAAAATGATTAAAGAGAATTCCATCATTAATAAACAAGAAAACCCAACCATTGATGAGTTCCCTACTTGTGATGAAGTTATTTAAGAAGAACCAAATATCGAATTTCATGAACATCTAGTTTGTAGTTCTCCTAAAAACTCTCATTTTTGGAGGATATCATGGTGTAAGAAAATGAGAATATTGACACATGTCTTTCAAACACTAGTAATGAGGCTTCCTTAGATGAAGATAATGAAGTGACATTAGACTCTCCTTCCCTAAGAGAATTTAATGTTATTCAACCTCAAATCATCCTTTACCCACACTCACAGTGACCACAAACTCAAAAAAAACCCATCCTCATCCTTGAACCACCAAAGAATAATGTTTCACAACAATCGAATTATAACACCGTTTCTCATACATATAACACTAGAAACAATCTACAACCAATAAAAACACCTTCAACATCACTCCCATTGCCTAACCCTATCTTTCCTATCCCTCCTTGTTTTCCTATACATAATGAAAAGGAGTACAATCTTGTTGAAAAACTAAAGAATACTCCTGCTAAGATATCCTTATGGTACCTTATTCAAGCCTCCCCTCATTATCATAACATGATTTAAAGTGCCTTAAAACAAGTTCCTACCTAGGCTAATGTGCAATCAAATGATGTAGCAGCCCAAATTCAAGCTATAGGACCAAACAACTTAGACATTACATTCCATCAAGACGAGTTACCCTCGCTAGAAATGCAAAAAAAAATGAACCTCTCATGATAATAGCTATATACATTAGGACTAGGATTAAAATAACCCTTGATAATGATAATGTGTGTAGTATAAACATAGGCCAAAAATTAGTAGATTTGATAACATGTGAAAATGAAACCTTTTGAACTTGGTGTGGATAAATCAAACCCTACCTCTTTATCTAATAGTAGATTTGATAACATGTGAAAATGATCGCTTGGTGTGATCACATTACCTATTATCTTGTTACATTATAAACCCCAATACATGTGTCTCATGATCTTTCATATAATATCCTCTTAGGAAAACCATGGATTCATGAGATTCATAGAGTACCTTCTACTCTTCATCGTAAAATGATGTCTACAACAAAAGGGCACACACTCGACACTGATCATGAGCCTATATAGTGTTTTACAACTTGAAAAAGACAAGAGAGAACCCTTTTAAAACATTGACACCAACTACATAATTAGAACCTATGCAATACAAAGATAAATAAAAACATATTGAGGAAGTCACGAAGCTATTAGAAGATGATTGGGATTCCTTAGATTTCATGCCTAGATTTGATGGGAAACTGAAGATCATAACAAAAAGAATGAAAAATATATAGTGCTAATGTCAACGCAAAAATTAGAAGACCCTTCAAAAGCATCCACCTCAACCACTTTAGAACAATAGAAAACAAATTACACAAAAAACATTGATGAAGCTAATTATGAGCAACCACCGAATCCAAAAGAACTGAAAAAGCTTTATGGAAAAGGTTATGAACTTATGAAACAAATTGGGTATAGTCGAAAAGGATGTGGTGCTAGAGAACAAGGTATTTGTGTCCCTATAGAACCTAACATGCAAGGAAAAACTAATGGTCTTGGTTACTATCCTTTGAGAAAAACAAGCAAGCCTTCACTTAACATCAACACTCTTACAAAATATTCTTCTAAGCTAACTTTAACATTACTGCATCCTGAACTGATAGACACTAGTAGTCTTCATTATTGTCATTTGAAAGAAATAGAGAAATATTTGCTTAATATCATTTTCATCACACAAAACACTAATGATTCGAATTTGATAGATTTTACACCCTCTTGTAAAGGAGAGAAAAAAATCTTGCAATCTAAAGAGTCTTGTGTAAGTATGACACCTTGTACTAAGCAATATATATCTTTGTCGCAAAATAATGAAACATTCTCTACAATGGATAAAGAGAGTATCTTGTTGGGAGTCCTCCAAGATCACTTGATATCTCTCCCTTCGAGAACACAAAATTTTTCTTACTACAAGAATTCATTTTGTGCATATCATAAAGTTCATGGTCATTCTACTAATGACTGTAAGGCTATAAGTGATAAAATTCAACATCTTAAGGAGTCTGGTGCTCTTCCTTATGTTGAAGCACCTAATTCCTCTAATTGATATTAACTTTCAAATCTATCATCAATCACCTCATCTCATCCTTTTCATGCACTAAGTGGGGGCAAGGGGTTAGGCTACCTTGTCCTTGCATGACACTTGTCATTGTCTCTTTTGGCTAGTTGACCACCTTCCATGTATATATAGGAGCAAGCTTGAGATGTGGGTGACATGCCTTAAGTTTCCTCACATGTTGCATATTAAGTTATATTTTGAGGAAAACCCCATATCCATGATGTAGTTTCATTCAGGAGCATATGAATTGGCATAGGGCTTTCCGAATAACCTCTAATTTCTTCTTGTACTTTAAATCAATTGCTCACAACAATGGTCTTAGCAACCAATTTAAAGTGGGGGTATACACCGACACTCATGTTTCACTATGTGATTTTCTTTATTCCTGTAATACGCCTTTTCTTGGTGGTGTCATTAGGTTTGACTTTCTCCAAGATCGTGATATTTCTTTGATTTGTCCTCTTGGAGACATTAGACAAAATGCTCCCTAAGAAAATACCTTACATGAACTAAGAAAAATCCCTTTGAATGTACCTTACACTATTTCACATTTACAATAACTGTTATATTTCCACCTTGCATAACACACTTTGCTTTCCTATGGAGCCATCATGTTTGTTCATGGAAGTCAAGCATACAAATTTTTTCTTGCCTCATGAATATTTTTGTTCATGTTGTGTGGTGCCTTATCAAAATTTTCAGAAGGTATAGCTTTGGTATGGTTAGTATGATGAGAATCCTAAACATGGGCATGACTTTATCATTATATGGTGAGAATTCGATACAAAGTCATGACTTTCTCACTAGGCCACCATTTTTGGATACTCACCCAAAGAACACCCTGAAGTTTCATTGCCTTAGAGTGAGCATGTGTTTTGCACCCTTTTTGGATACTCACCCAACAGCCAGCTTGAAGTTTCGTTGCCTCAAAGTGATTGTGTGTTTTTGGACAAACAACTTAGATTTGATCCACATCACGTTGGACAAATGATCAAGGCTTGATCCACCCCTTTGTATTTTTTTCCTTTAGTCATTGACATTGCATGTTTGTGTATCTTGATGTTGCATATCATACACCTTGTGTGTGTCCCTTTTTTCTTATGTTGGTTTGAGGTAGGATCTTGGATCTTGAGGGCTTGGCCACCTCCTTTGATCTTTGTTATCCTATACTATCCAAATTGGTACACTTAGACCCCTCTTGAATGTCTACTTTAGTGTGAGTTTGAAGCACGTTCCTCCTCTCACTAAATTGGGGGCTAAATGTAGTGTAGGAAAAAGTATCCCTTTTTCACACTTAATTTGGGAATAGTTAATATTAAAATGAGCCTAATGTTGCCTTGATTTAGTTTTTTAATTTGTTTTACACATTCACATTAATTTTAAGGCCCTTTTAAATTAAATGGACCTAATTGTGCCTTATTTAGGGTGTTATAAAGTGTATCTTTACACTTTCACACTAGTCTAGGGCTTTATTAATTAATTGGGCTTATTTATGCCTTAGTTGCTCCTATTTTGCATCCACAAGCCTAATTAAATGCATTTTTCTATTGATAATCCCAACACTTATCAAATAACCAATAATAATTCAATGTTTGCAGTTGTGTGTTCTAGATCTGGTGATATGGGACTCATATGCCACCTTGGGTATATAAGTCCCATCTAGGTCTTGGGACCTAATTTCAAATTATAATTAAACAAGACACCCCTAGAAATATGTGTCCTAGGTTTTAGCTACTGGGACTTATACGCCACAACTGGCATATGAGCCCTGCTTTAACTAGGACCTGTTTTGAATCAAATTCTTGGAAGGATTTTATTATCCTAGATTTGAGGTTGGCTTGTAGTATCGTAATTTTGATAAATTTGGCATAAACAAGTATAAATACAAGGTTATTTTACATAGTTTCATCTTAGAATTTCATAAGCAATCAAGAGAACTTTCACAAGAGTTCACAAGAGTATTCAAGAACATTCAAGAGCATTTCAAGAGAATTTAAAGGAATATTTGAAGAAGATTATTGCAGCAATTCAAGATCCATTATCATGTCAAAGGCTTGATTCATCATGCATGTGGTTTTGAGATAATGTTGTGATGTATTGTTCAAAATCAATTCAAGTATTCGAAGGAATTATCTTTCATGAAGAATCATGATTAAGATCTACATCCATTGAGGCCACTTCATGCTTGTTTGCAGATCTACAAGGTTCCAAACAAGGTTCTATTGTTTCACCTTATGTTTCATGTTAATTTTATTCATGTTTTATTTCTCATTAAGGTTTGATTACCAAAATGGGGCTTGACCAAGGAAAACCCCCATTCCCTAACACATCAACATTTCTCTCTCTCTCTCTCTCTACATGTGTGATTGAAGACCTTGGTGTCTAGAGATCGAAGATCCTTTGAGGACTAAGTTGCAAGATTGAGGAAAGTTTTCAAGTTGTCACAAGGTTGTCATATTCATGGAAAGTCGCCTATAGGCCAAAATTTAAGCTTTCAGACCTGGAGACCTGGCAAGACATAAGCTACAACAAACCACTAGAGGATACCTGAGTTTCAGAAAAACCCTAATACTGGGACTAAATTGTCACCTTGGGTGTATGAGTCCCAATACAACACTTTTGCTAGTTTCAGAAGATCGAGATCAATCACTGAGAAATTCTAGTTCCTACCCTAAAACCCTAGACTGGGACTAAATCACCTAGTCTAGTGTATAAGTCCCAATGAGCTTCAAATAGTATAATTTTAGGGTTTCATAGCTTGTTTTGACCACATATTTCTTCTAGGTACCTTTTTGTTTCATCCTCCTTTATCAATCTAATTTTAGGTTCTTGAATTTCTAGGTTTCATAGCTAGATTGGCACATTAATTTTATCTTCTTCTTTCCAAGCCTTTTCTTGGTGGTGAACCCCCTTTTTGTCTTTAATCACAACCCTAGGACACCATATTGTAGATCTATTTTCCTAATTCCATCCCTAGATTAAGATCTCTAGGGTTTCCTTTAATGAAACATAAGTGGAATAGGAGGAGGATCCCTAATTCCCCCTTAGTTCCATCTCCCGAAACGTGGAACACTATTTTTGAGGTTTCAATTAGAAGCAATTTACATAAGAATATACAAGTAAATTGAGGGGAAAATGGCCACTCCCACTATGGTTTAGACTTCTGAGAGACCTTGATTGAGATTAAGAAGATTTTCATGGAAGGTTTACAAAATGCACCCCATGGGTGCGTTTTCACAATTTTCGAGTAGTGTCTTACCCACTAAGGATACTAGAGCCTACATTCATACAAAATTGGAAGAATTTAACAATCAAGTGCTCAAGGATCTATGGCTAAAGGAGCTAGTTGGAGATGATTCCTCGGTGAAACCAAAATATGAAAATCTTGTAAGAAAGAATCTAGATGTATGGAATTGGTTTCCAAAATTTTGTAGTGAAATGGATGCAAAGTTTGTAAGGATGGCACTAGTATCATTGACTTGATCCATTTTCAGCGCATCTTCATCTAGTGAAAGAAGAGGAGGCAACCCAAAACTAACCAAGACACTGAAGTCCTTCTTGATCTTGATGACCTGCTTATTCAACACCGTCTAGCAATCTTTACATTTTTCCACAACCCTGTGATAGTTCATGATCTCATTAGTTTTTATGGAGGCGATCCATCAATCAGGAATCCCTGCTCTTTCCAGGACCTAGTAAGTGGCAATGTACAACTTGGAAATGAAACTTTATGAATCTGCCACTCGAGATCAACATTTTTGCATAAAGTGATCAGCCCTTAGACCAACCTTGGCATTCAATTCAGAACATTTAGCGGGTCCTAGAACAACAATACCAACTGCGATCCACTCCCAATGCATGGATATCGGCCTCTTCATTATCGAGAGGGCTCCAGATCCTTGTGCAACAACTAACTCTTGGTTAAATCGAGCCTCTCTTTCCCTTGTGCTTTCTTCCATTTGAATTTTCTCACAAAGGGAATTTTCCAATTCAGAGCTTAGTTTTCCAACTTCTTGCCTTGACTCTTCTAGGATCCTCTGAAGATCATCAAAATTTCAGGATCGGGCATCACTTAGCTCTCTTCTTAAATTTTCAATTTCAACATGAAGCTGAACCACTCTGAGCTTGTGCAAGCAACTTAGATGTGTCTCCCTATTGGCCTTTAATTTTCCTTATAGTCACTCCTCCTTGGATTTCATTTTGCAGTCTGCTTACTATTTCTTTTATGGGTATGTGCAGGATCATGATGGGCCAAAAAGTGGCGATATGATGGGTATGTTGCTTTCTTTTTACCCAAAATTGATGAAACGAAAAGTGGCTTCTTTCCATGGAATAGTAATAAGCAGAGAGTTCTACTCTTCATTGAAGCATGAAATTTTGACTTCAATCTTCTTTGTAGCGGGCTTCTCAACATTTTTCAATAATATTTTCTACTTCCTAGCCTTTCAGGCATGTTTGGTAGCATCAAAATGAATTTCCCTAAAGCAGTTTGAGGGACATTCAAATCCATGCCCATGGCATGAATGTCATAATCCTCCATCTGCATTTTCCCTTCGAGCTTTGAAACGAGTGGCTTCATGGTAGTAATAAGCAGAGAGTTCTACTCTTCATTGAAGCAAGCTTCAATCTTCTTTGTAGCGGGCTTCTCAACATTTTTCAATAATATTTTCTACTTCCTAGCCTTTCAGGCATGTTTGGTAGCATCAAAATGACCCTAAAGAGTTTGAGGGACATCAACGAAACTTAAGAGTGTGTGAGTGTGAGCATGAGGGGATGCAAAAGGTAGCATGATCATGGAAAAGGGTGGAACACCAAATTGAGCAGGGGAAAAACTAGTAGGGGTGAACACAAAAATAGGCTAATGGAGAGGTGCCTGCCCAAAAGTAGATGGATCAGGAGTGATGGGTAAAGCGTTGGTTTCAACCATTTCAATAAGGGCCCTTGATAGGGAAATTAATGACCCAACAATAGCCATAACAGATGACTCTCCTTCGGCGCACTTTACCACTCAAGATAACTGGTAATCTTGAATGCACCCCCTACCAGTTCGGGGTTTGAGGATATAGGATTCCTTTCCACATGAGGTAAGGGATTGACCAAAGATACAAAAAATAGGAAGAAGAGGTGAGGTAAACTTACCTGAGCCATAGTGGATGAAACATTTTACAGGACAAACTC
Source organism: Sequoia sempervirens (assembly GCA_007258455.2). Classification (NCBI taxonomy): domain Eukaryota; kingdom Viridiplantae; phylum Streptophyta; class Pinopsida; order Cupressales; family Cupressaceae; genus Sequoia; species Sequoia sempervirens. The sequence goes on from VDFB02047230.1 coordinate 49,363,766, forward strand.
TACTTCTTCTTGTCAGACCAGTACATCAAGGGCACCCAGATCTTAGAACCTTCTTCACTTCATATGACTAGAACTAGCATGTTCTAATCCTCTGGTTGTAGAGTCCTCTAAAACTTGGCCTTCAGCGGCCGTTGTGGATCCTCTTGAAGATCATTGGTTCCTTTTTCCTTTACTTTGGGCACTAGAGGTGGATGGACCTTGTGAATCCCTTTGCCTTGAGTCTCTCCAACTATCAGATTCCTGAGGTATAGAAGCCTAAGGTGGAACTTGTTCCTCATTGATTTCATGGCTCCTCTTAGGATTGTTGTTGTTGAAATCAACCTCTTTATCATATAATTCCTCGAATTCATCAAGTGGCTAAAATTGACTGAATGGGGCACCTGGGTACCTCATCTCCTATCGGAATCTCTAAAAGTTTCCTTTTTCCTTTCTAACCATCCCTTGTGCTTTAGCTACACATTGACAGACTTTCCCATTGGGATATTTCTCTGATACTCTGTCTACGGCTCATAGAAACTTAACCATTTTGGCCACTCTTCTAGAATGCAAGCTAGGTCAATGTATATCTTTGCACTTTCTCGACCCAGGTTCCTCCTTCTCTGGAAATACTCCCTAACCTCATGTTTTAAACTAAAAACCCCGTTCAGGTTATAATTCCACTTGTGACAAATGAGGATCAAACCTAAGGCCGCTAGTAAATTTATGATCTCATCCTTGGCCTTCCGCTTAGTAAGTATTACCTGACTCTTAGCAATCATGAGAGGAAGATCAAAAAAGCTTTTTTTTTCCTTCCAGTGCCATAAATCCTGTCAATGACAGTCACTTGGCAACATGCCTCCAACGCAAAGACCCTAACTATTAAAAATCTAGGGAGTCGAAAAGCCTCCTCGGGAAAGCCATGAAATCTGATAAATATAAAATCCTTGCTCAAGAAATAATCTAGTAGGATTGGAAGATCTTCTATCCATTCTATAACCTCTTGAGAGAAATGGCCAATGGGGCGAGGAAACAAATCCTAAAGCACTTGCCTCAAAAAATTGTCTGCAAACCGATGATAATTCTCTATCCTCAAAAGCACATGGTTCCATACAAAAACTAGTTGGATACATCCACTTTCATCTAGGCTACACACTGGTACATTCCTCCCCAGCCACTCGAAATTCTGATGTACAAGCAAATGAGCCAGGACAAAAGAATACCTGAATTTAGACTCAACACTATAATTCTTCAGCTATTCCTTCATGTTCCTAGCTATTACTTTAGGAAAATAATAGTACCTCTGGCTTCTTTCCATTTTGAGCACTAAAACCAAGCTGAACTAGAAAGGATTGACCTCTTCATCATCATCGAGGCCAAAAACCTAGGCCAACATTGAGAACATAGACTATGTGTCCTTAAATTTCTTATGTGAAAGAGGCTAGAGAATCTACCCTCTCTGCAGTCTTTCCTTTGTCGCATCCTCATAAAAAAAAATTGCATGAACATGTCCTCTTTTAGGGCATCCATCCGCTCTTCATCAAAAATATCGACACCCCAGCTCATAGTGATACATAACATATCTCATATAGCTTTTGAAGAAATGGTAATCTTGACCCCACAACTCTCAATGGCCTTTGTGTTTTTGTTAAACTTTTTTGCACATGTGTCAACCAACTCTGGGCATGGATGCACAATAGGTAGCATAAACTATGGCAGACCACTGTTCTAAATCCAAAACGCAAAACCCTCTAATAGTTCATGCTCTAGCATCCTCTAAAATGCACCTTCCTTAAGGTTTTTAGGGTTAGCCGATAATTGAGGGTCAAAAAAATTGTCAGTGATATCTTGCACCACCTCTCTTTGGATGCGTTTATTAGGTTAGACCTTCCTACAATGCTCAAATGGCTGCTCTTCTACTGTTGGGGCATTGGCGAATGTGTTGCACCCAAAAACATCGGCATAACTAGGTCTTTTGTTTGAAACTATAGCTTGTCTACCGAAGGTCAATGCTTCTACCATAGCTATACGAGAAAGTTGCAGAGAACTTGTCAAGTGATAACAACCACTTGCCTTTTTCTTCTTTAGAGAAATGTACTTTTGAGTGCAATTAATTCTCTTACTCGTACATGCAGTTAAGACGATGTCGTTACTGCTGGTCCAGTAAATGCTACCGCCGAGGTGATATGTGTGGATTTGAGATCCATATCCCTTGGGAATGTTGAGAATACCACGAGTATGGAATTAATACATTATCTTTGTCGTATTTTTCATAAATGAGCTTATTGCATCAAAAAGCGTACTTTTCGTCATATGAAACGCGCTGAGGTGATACAAGGTACTCTTGAAAAGACGTGCCCATTAATTTGTCAGAGTTTTAGCATGTTAATTCATGTCTTTTCTCATTAGTAAGCTGGATGGTGCTAATGATGGCAAAGGACACATGTCAACCATCGACATACAAGAGCATTTACACCCAACACCCAAATTTATTTCTCAAGGAATTTTGTCAGATTCTTCGTGTGATTTATCTATCCTTTTCCATTTTTCCTTCAAACTTTCCTATTGTCATTCAGCCAAAAATAGACCTTTTGTTGGTTGAGTTCGTTGGCCCACCTTTCTATATATAGTTATGCCACCTTTTGCAACATTCATTTGAAAATATAGCCTCTTAAGTTTAGCAAGCTCTCTGCTTATTCTCCTTCCACCATAATTCGTTGCTTTTATCAGAATGTGTACTGGCTTAGGCACTCCCATTTGAATCCTCCCATGGAGGCCACAATACTGCTTTGTAGGAGAGGTCACTAGTGACTAAATTAAGCACCTGGTGAAGAAATGTGACCGCCTCGTCATGGTTGTGTCCAAGTGGGTAGTTGGCCAGGACTTCATTGATGATGAAAACCAGCTCTGGAGCAATTGCAACATTCTTTCCCACTTTGTGGCCTCACTACTAGACCTTAATGTGTCCAATCCCATGATAATTGGGTTGTGCCACCCAATGTTTGACACTTTGCTAATGGAGGGACTTGGTGAGGTAGTGCAAGTGGCTATCCCTGACATTGGTATACTGAGTGCCATGGATCTTTGTAGGCACATGGACTTTGGAATAGATGTACCCTAGTTTCCCTTTCTCTCTGAATTTCACACTATGGACATTGAGAAGCACCACTGCTCTTCTCAACCAGCAACCACTTTTCTGCTGTGGGAGTATGGCATGGAGCATGTTCTGGGAATCACTTGGAGGAAGCACTTTAACTTTCTGGTGCAGAGTCATAGAGAGTAGACCCTAGGTCTGCACTATGTGGCCCATGTGTGTTATGTGTTCAACTCCTTTTTGCAACCCATCAAATGAAACAATGAAGAAAAAGAAGAAGAACCTGATAATGAGCCCTTTCCTTCGACTATAACGATTGGAGCCTTAACTTAACTATTTTTTTTGTGTTGCCTCCTTTTTGCTTCTTTTTGCTCAATACTTGTTTTGGGTTTTACTTGAGAGAGCTCCATGTTTAAATCTGAGCCTCAAGCTATGCATTATAATGTAAATTTTTAATGAATATAATATAATACAACTTTTCATTTCTTTAGTGTTCTTAGATGGCTTATTCTCAAAATTTAGAATGTATTTACAAAAAATTTACATATGGTACATAACTGTTAAATTTTTTGAAGAATTATGTATTTTAATGGAATGTCTTCAAATAAATACAGTTCACCGGTATGTCTAAAGCATTTCCCTCCATATCTTCAAGTTTGTACACATTCTTTTCCTTGCACGCACTAATTTGGAAGGGTCCTTCCATAGCGCTTCAAATTTTGTGTTGTGTCCAAGTTTTGTAGTACGCTCATCGTACTTTAGCACTAAGCTCCCTTCTTTGAATTATGGGCTAGAGGTTTTTTTGTCAAACCAACGCTTCACTATTTGTTGACAGTTTATCATGGAGTCATAGGCCTTTTCTCTATCTTCTTCTAACTTGAGGAGCTCTATTAGCCATACTTCCATTCCACCACTTTCTTCAATTTCTAGGTCTTTTAGTAGCTGTAAGGCAAGAATCTCTATGGAGATAGGTAGCACTACCTCTTTTCCATACACCAGTTCAGAGGGGGAAGTCTTCAAAATTTGCTTGGGAGTAATCTGATCCACCCACAAAGAGCTTGTAGATGTTTGTGCCAATCCCTTTGTCATTCCGACCCAATACGCTTGATTAACCTAATTAGGTTTTTGTTGGTTGATTCTTCTAACCCGTTCCCTTATGGGTAGTAATTTGATGAAGTCTTGAGGAAAATCCCATGTATGATAGAAAAATATGACATTCCTGATCCTACAAAAGCTCAAGCATTTTCAAATATAATAGTCTTGGATGGGCCAAACCTGGCTACTAGTTCTTCAAGGAAATTGACAATTTCCCCTTTTGTGGCATTTTTTAGGGCTATGGCCTCCATCCACTTTGTGAAGTAGTCGGCCATTGTAAGGATTCACTTGTATCCAACACTGGAAATAGAATTTATCATTCTGATAAAATTTAAAACCCATTGAGCAAAGGGTTCCTTGGTTACAATTAGGCTCAGGGGAAGAGCTACATTCTTTCTTTTTCTAACAAAATATTGGCACTGGGTACACTTTTGCACCAAATGATGTGCTTCAGAAAACATAGAGGGCCAATAATATCTTGCTCGCATTATTTTTTGGTGCAAGAGCACCTATTTGATCACATGCCTCCATGAGGCCGTATTGATTCATTTGTTCCATTTTGATGTTTTGATATTGTAATAAGGCCCAAGAGGCCACCTTTGTGGTGTTATAGGTCCTAGGATGTTGTCCATTTCTCATATATTGTAAAAATTGTCAAAAGTGCAAAATTAGGTAGATGAAGTGTCATTAAGGTGTTTTGTCAACAAACTAATCAAAAGGTGGTTGAAAATAGTTGGTTTTGGTTGAAAATGTATAAATAAACCCTCCAAAACTCGAATTGGGGGTTGGGGACATCATTTTTGAAGTTTGATAAATGGAAACCTCAAAGTTTGTGCATTTTCTGGTTTTTACATTGTTACCAGGCTGAAGTTATGTTTTGTATGGAATTTTATGGGGTCAAATAATGGAGTATCATATATGGATGGAAATATCTCTGTTTCTAGTTTCCAATTATTTTTGTCTCATTGAATTTTATTGAGTATTGTGGTAGATATGACTATTTTGGTGAGACTTCCTATTCTAACAATATTGTGCAGAATTTACAATCTAAAAAAGTGTGATGGTACGGAATGTAAAATCTATATTTTGGATCTAAAATAAATTGGATTATTTTTCCATGTGAATATATTTTCATTTGCTTCAAGTCTCATAAAATTTCATTAAGATTTGAATAAGTTATGACCATTTTTGTGAGGGTAGGTCTAAACCCTACCTAGGGTTTACAATTTTGGGAAAAATGCAATAACTTTCATTTTTAAAGTGGTAGTCTTGGTGGAGAAGTGTCCACCCTCTGGGTTGTGATGGAATTCATTGAGAACTCTTTCTGCCTTTAGCTTGTCGAGACATCAGAGAAATACACCATCATAATTTCTCTTAAATAATACACCCTCAATTAATACATACCTGGTGCCTTGCAATCGGTAGTATCTCCTTTTATGAAGTGGAAGGTTGGTTGGGTAGTACCCCTTTTGCATGTACTGTGTCTGATCATCCATCCAAGACTCTTCAGACTCGAATTGGTTTGAGTAGAATTGATTGGTCTTCTAGTCAGTTTTGGGACTTGATTCTTGTGCTATGTATTCACACAGACCTCTTCCCCGAACCACCTTTGTTGGTCTAATATCCACATCATATTCTAGGATCTTGGTGATCCAATTTGCCCTTTTTTCTATTATCTCTCCTTCTGTGATGTATTCCTGCACACTAGGATGCGCTATGAGAATAGTGATCTTGTTGGCTAACACCATGTGTCAGAATTTCTTTAAAATTTTGATAATGGAAAAGGCCTGCTTCTCTATAAAATTATACCTAGCTTCGTAGCCTTTCAGGGTCCTTGAATGGAATACAATAGGATGCTCTCCATTATCTTCCTCGTACTTTTGAGTGAGTACAAAAGCTATAATATGTTGGCCACTATACAGATAGAGTAGAAAGTCTTTGGAAAAATATGGGTTAACCAGCACCGAGGCTTTAGAGAGGGCCATCTTTAGTTGTTTGAAAGACACTTTTCCCTCGAAATTCCACTTGAAAGGTAGATTATTCTTAAGCATCAGGGTGGTTGGTCTTGCAATGCCTACGAAATCTAATATGAATCTACTGACAAAATTAATCTTCCCCAAAAAAGATTGCAGTCCCTTTTGGTTTACTGGTAGAGGTAATTCCATTATAGATCTGACCCTCTCAGGGTCTATTTCTAGTCCCTCCTTTGATACTACAAATACAAGGAGCTTACCCACTGAAGACATATTTTTTTGGGTTCAAAGAAATCCTGACCTATTGGCATTTCTGGAAACCTTTTCTAGATGATCAAAGTGATCATCTTTCAATTTTGAAAAGACTGTTAGGTTGTCTAGATATATGAGGATAATCTAGTTGATCAATACTTCAAAAGCAATATCCATTTCCCGTTGAAAAGTTGCACCAACATTGGAGAGTTTGAACAAAATCTTTGAATATGCAAACATTCCCCACTTAGTGGTAAACATTGTCTTATGTTGGTTGGATTCCTTCACATAGACTTGATTATATCCTGAGAAACCATCTAACAAAGAGAACACCTCTGATCCGACCACAGTCTGCAAAATTTTCTCCATCAATGGCAAGGGGTAATGGTATTTCAATGAGGTTTTATTCAAGTTCCAAAAATTGACACAAAGTCAGATATCGCCATTCTTTTTTCAGACTAGAACCAAATTCAACACCTAGGTGGAATGTTTGATATGGTATATGATCTTTCATTCAACTAGCTTGGTGAGCTCCTGTGCCGTTAATGCTTCGACCTTCGGGTTGACTGGACTTTGCTTCTATCAAATAGGCTTGGATCCTTTTTCCAAATCAATGGTATGTTGAATTATGCCCAAGTCATACCCTCTAATATCATCATAAGTCTAGGTGATAACCTCGTAATACTTGAAACATAAGTCCTTCAGCCTCTTCTTGTCCTCGCAAGGAACTTCCCTTCTGACTTTTAGTTTTCTGCTACTTCTGACATCAAGTTCTTCATAATCCCTTGCATCCGTAGTAAATCTTTGCTTGCCATTCCTTGCATCTTCACAATCAAAGAGATTTTCAAGTGAAATTAATCCTCGGGGAAGCTTGTTCCCTTTCAATTGGATAGCTTTCTCCTCAAAATTTTCTGCCCCTAGTCGTGAATAGTCAAAAGTTGTCCCTAATTTTTGCATGAAAGAAGTAAATCGGATGTTGTCATAAAAAAATTTCCAATTTTGATCATTGTCGAGAATTGAGGTTTGGACAATGACTTGCACCATGCTCTACTTCGTTGAGTTGGAAATTGGTTCAAATTGAGAACCGACATAAGCCATTCGATCAACAATACTATTTTGTGATTAGGGAATCACTTGTATGTTGAAAGCTTTGAAACTATCAATCAGATCCCAAACTCGATGTCTATAAGATCTCATCCTTGTGTTCTTTGTAGTCGCTTTTCCATGGATCTAGCTCACCACTAGTTCTGAATCTCTAAAAGTTTGTATCCTTCTCACACCTATCCGCTCTGCTAGAGTTAGCCCATGAACCAAAGATTCATATTCTATGTTGTTGTTGGAGCATGAGAACTAAAAATGGTAAGCCTTGAGGGTCTTTGATCCTGTTGGAGAAATTAATCAAACACCCACTCCAAAACTAGCATTGCACTTTGAACCAGCAAAATATAAGGTCCATAGACAATTATCATCCAGATCATCAAATTCTTCCTCATCCTTTGGTAGTTTTGGAAAGACCCGATCATTGTTAAAAATCACATAGGTGCCTAGCCATGTTGCGTGGAAGTTTTAAAATGGATCAGATTCAATGAATTGATTGAGAAACACTTCTTCCTCAGGAGTCCAATCACTTGTATCTTCTTCTTCTAGTATTTCTACACAATATCTCCCTTGCTGAGAGATAGAGGTATGTGCAGCCTTAAAGCATAGGTTTGCATTTTCTGCAATATGTTTGGGATGCAAGGATTCAGATAGGATCTTCATCTTCACCCTATGCTTGGTTCTCAATATTAGGTGGGACTAGTCAAGCGCTAAGTTTCCATCAAGATTTGTAGTGAAATATCTTGAAAGACACATTCCAAAGACTGGGGAAATGTCTATCACTACTTGTGTGATTGTTTGGCTTGGACAAGAGAAGAGGGTCAAAGATAGATCTTTTATCCAACCAACGGTCAGAACCTTCTTCCCATCCAGTTGTATGATTCTTTTTTCAAGGGGCTCATACTTAATTTTCAAAGCATCCACCACTTATTTTGGCATAATAGTCATGCTAGCCCCCAAATCAATCATATTATTATGCAATAGTTTATCTCCCACTATAAGTGTTAAAAAGAAAGGTGTAGGTTTTGGTTTGCTTACCTCTTTCTCTTTTGCATTGTCTACATCATTTGCATAATTTTTTTCTTTTAGAGCCTGAGGGGGTAGCACGGATCCTTTGTCTTCTCTTTGATTGCACGTGGAGTTGCATTTTCTTGTGGGCTTTGTTCTTCTTTCTTTAACACTTCCTGAAGCAAAGTTTTTTGTTCGAGGATAGATATGACATACCATAATGATACATTGGCAGGCACCTTTTTCAGTTGTTCCACTACTTTGAGCATCCTGATTGGTTGATTCTTAGGCTTGTACAATGGTATTTCTCTTGGATTTGGAAGGAAGCATTTCATCGTGATTAGACTTGGTGCCTTATCTGCCTCCTTCTCTGCCAATGGTGTGTTATGTGGCTACAGAAAAGGTTGAACATGGGTGATCAAGCCTAATTTTCCTATGGGAATGGTTGAGGTGGTTGTGGACATGGAAAAGTGATGCAGAGGGAATGGGACTTTAGGAAAATAACACAATGACTTTAAAGATTACAATGATGCACTCATAAACACCCTTATAGAAATAAGGCTCAATGGCTCACTCATAACTTACATGCTTCCTTATGGACCCGAACCCTTGGAATACTCTTAGGAGACTCAATCAAACTTGTCTTGAATGGTTTCAAAGCCCCAAACCTCTGGCTTAAACACTAACTCACTTTTTGCACCTAGATTAGGCTTCTAGCCCAACTAGGCCTCTAGCGATGGATTCTTGAACTTTCACTCAACTTCCCCAAAGGACCCTCCAATCTAATGATTGAATCAAACGTGGTTTATGATGCTACACAACATATTAGATTCTTGATGGCACTTGTTTTGGATCACACCTACCAAAATTTGTTGTTTCCTCAAATTTAAGGCCTAATTAGCCCTCTTTTTCAAAGCAACCCCTCTCTAAACTTAGCCCCTGACTATGAAACTTTCAACAATGTCCTAAAATGTTCCCAAACCAAGTATTTTCAAGGTCTTAGTCTTCTATGATACCCCCAACACCCTAAATCACAAAACCCTCAATAAATCCCTCTAAAACTAGGGCTTTTTAGTTACTAGCCTTCCAATCACCTCCAGAACCTATTCTTTGACTTTTCACCATTAGGACAACAAATTTAATCAATCCCAACTCAAAAACACACCCCTTATTAAGGCAAAACTCCCACTACTATACTTTAGCCTCCATTTTATGCACTTTGCCCTATGACAACTCGATGTACACCTTGATATTCTTCCTTCCTGCACATTAGCTTGTTAATAAGGTATGGTACATGTTAAATATGATCCATTTCATAGGTTTTCAGTCACAATCCTCCATGAAATGGATCAATCATCCATTAAAACTCTCAAAACTAGTGAAAATCTAAACTTTTTGTGGACAATCAATTGTAAAATACAAATATTTGGTTACTATTGCTTATCATAGCATAAAAAGGTTTAAGAACATGTAAATATAGATTCCTAAAGCATCCAACCAAACATATCTTCAATAAAAACCAGTAGTTCATCAACAAAACTCAAGAAAAATGTAATAAAACTGTAGTTTATTGGTTTCCTTCTGAACAGTCCATACAATCTTTGCCAAAATCAACCAAATTCTGTATAAATGATTCTTCCCTCTTTGTAAACTCATTCCCCAATTGTCCCAACTGATTGGGATTGATTTTATTAAATTATTGTTGATTAAACTCTAAAACTCACTTACTCACCCAAAGTTGAATTTCAAAAAATTGAATTTTCCAACTTGAAATTTATTGACTCCTATTAACTAAAGCCTTCTAAATCTTATTGCATTTCATTATTCAACCATATTTGACTTAACTAAAACATTATATACCTATTTAAACTTCTAGAACATTATTGTTCCATTTACATTGCAATTTGGTCCTAGGGTCCTTATCAGGATCCTTAGGACTTTTGACTCCCTTAATGCTTTTATCCATTTCAAAAGCCATTATAGGCTTCAAGATGTCATAATTGATGCTCTGAGGTGATTGATAAATCTTCATGTCCCCTGCACTCTCTTGACTCTTCAACTGACTCCTAAGGAGCTTGGGTGCCCCTGCACCACAAAGCTTGTTGTACGTACTCTCTTGTGAGCCTTCTTTTTTATCTTGTGTTGTAATCCAACTGTACTTGTGGAACACCAGTCATCATAGATTCATTTGTGAACATTACATCTTCCTCTTCTAACCATGAGAACAGAGCTTGGTTGGGCACAATGTCTAATTCTTTCTCTAAGGAAATTTCTTGCATTTGTGTTCTAAAATGAACGTTTTCCATTTTGGAAGATTCATACTTGTCTACATTTGGGAGCATGCCCTTGATTCTTTGTTACACTATCCTCTATTGCATATTCCCCCTTGGGAAATTTCAGGGCATATGGCTATCGCTACATGGGAAGCACCAAACATTTTCATCTTCTGCCAAATTGTTCTGGCTCGGGATTAGCTATTTACTCCAGCTATCCTTGACTGTCTACAATGGCATGGTGACCAGAACTATCTAATTTTCTTACGACATTTTTTGACCTCCTCCTCTAGAGGATCCTTGATATGGATTTTTTTGATAAGTCGGCTTCCCTCCACCATAGGCTTGTGTAGTCTACTTCAGAGGTGTCGCTTGTTGTCATTTGATAATGACCAACTCATTAGTGAAATTCCACACGATATTCTTCATGTCGTTGATATCGGCCGCTATTGAGGAAGAGCTCGATGTGCTTGTTTGAGTGGTGGGATACACATACATAGACTACAGGGTGACCGACGTCAACTGTTTAGTGGAAGTGCTTGGAATGACTTCTTCCCAAGGGCCATTAGAGATTTCTAAAAATACTGGCATCGGGGGTTGAACTAGAAGCATTCTGGAATCAACTAGATTGTTATCTACATGCACCACCACCTCGTAAGAGTTCGGTAAGATATCCCCTCCCATGGAGGTTATCATAACTACGATGTCTAAGTTGAGATACTTCAGATAGAACATTAACGTCATCATTGCCTAAGGTTGAGAAGTCACAGGGATCATTTGCTAGGTCTTATGAAATCTAATGTTGAAGTCGCTCATGGCCTCATGCAGAGCTCTCTTGATGGTAATTAGTTGTTGCAACAATGAAGAGCGGTCTCCATTCATTGAGAAGAGTTTGAACAACTTCTCTCCAAGCTAATCCCAGGAGATGATAGAGCTTGAGGCCAAAGATCGATACCAATCTTGGGTCTTTCCCTTGAAAGAGGCAACCAATAGCCTCAAAACAATGTTCTCCTCTGATATGTTATGTACTCTACACACCTCCCTTATATCTTGAAGGTGTTCAGAAGGAGTTTTGAAGTCTTCTCTAGAGAATCTTGGAATACCCTTGAGGGCATTAGCAGGTATCGTAGGCCATATGTCTGGGGGTGTGGGTGGTTGTAGCAGACTACTACTATCCCACGTTATGAAATTTCTAGGAGTAGGGGGAGGTATCTGAGCCATAGAGAAAAGATTCATATTGTGTGTGTGTTGAATGTCGAGAGTATTCTAATGTCAACACAAACCTTAATAAGACGATTTACATTCAAAGTTTGAAGCAAGTAAAACTACTCTATTTCGTAATACAATCAAATATTTCAAATATGTATCATTGTCCTCTATTTCTAGGGATTTATTAAACCATTTAGCCCTCAAATTTCTATGGACACAAAGGTTGTTAAAATGACTACCTATAAAATGAGATTTGATGCTTAATATGCAAGCTAAGATGATTCCTACATGCAAATGTGTGCTGGAAGAATTAGTGGTATGCTTCTAAATGAAATGAGATGATAGAATTGATGATGAATACGATGATAAACAAAAGATGATGTTAATGATAGATGAAAAAGTGGAGATGAGTGAGATGATATGAAACTAAAATGAACTATCCATGGTTATGCATATGCTGAAATGAAAACATAAAACAAACTAACCTAAAATGCAACTATGATGCAATGAGGATGATAAAATGTAACTATGAAGAAATTAATTAATCTAAGATGAGAATGCAAAGTAACACATGATATGAAAACTAAGTATAATACTCCATGAAAGCTCCAAGCTCCTACGAAAAACTTGCATGGTAACAATACTCAAAGTGTGGATGAAAAATGGCAATATAACACTATTCCAATTTGTATTTCAAAATAGCATTACAACATTACTCAAAAGGTGGATGATAAATGCTAAGGAAAGAGGGTGTATTTATAAGGTTTCTCAAGCATTTTGTGAGGTGGCACCTATCAACGATCTAGATTTGAAGGAGAAATAATAGATGGTGGAGATGAAAGGAATCAGGATGTTGTCCCCTTGACCAAACACAACATGCCATGTGTGTGGAGAGAATCCTTTGACCAATTGGAAACATGCCAAATGTATGGGATTCTCAAGTGTGTGAAACAAAGACCCATGTGCTCCAAATTTGTTGGAAGTGTGGGGGAATAAAGCCATGCGCTTTTTCTCATTGGTGGAATTTTGTGAGGATAATTCTAATTAATAATTAGGCTTATTTATTTTCATGTGACCTTTATGAGGTGGCACACAAAAATTTGTAGAAATGTGCTCTAATTCTTAATCAAGATTAAGGAAGCTTAATTAAATAAACACATTTAGGGTTTTTTTTTAATTTAATTATTTAGAAGCATGTGAATTAGAAGAATTAAAAGGAAAGTGAACAATATAAATAAAGTAAGACCTTATTTATATGCAGTTGAAGCATTAATCAAATAGGTTGTATTTAATTAATTAAATATGATGACCGTTTTTAGGTGTATACATTTTTCCCCTCTTTGAAGTGATGTGTTTACACGTTACTTCAAAGAATATTTTGATGTCGATGCTCAGATGATGCAAGATTTTGATGCCTCAGATGATGCAAGATTTTGATATCTCAGACAATACAAGATTTTGATGCCCCAAGTTTTGAATTTTAGGTATTGATGGATATTATGCCCCCTCGAGAGATAAATCAGTGAATGCAAGGATGTGAAAATAAAGTGTTGAATGATGTGATAAGTGTTGTGATGATACGATGATGATCCAATGTTGATTCAGTGATATTTTGATGGAGACAATTTTTCTCTCGAAAGTTCATTGCAAGCTCTTTCTTTGAATAGTGTTGATTAATTACCCCTTCTTTTTGGTAAAAGTGGGAAATAAATCCCACCATAATTCCCTCCATTTTACCCCTAAAAGGTGAAAATGGTAAAATGGGATTCATTTTCACATTTTGAGTTTGGAGAAGTTGAAGATTGGAGAGCTTAGAGGAAGATGGTGATCCCCTACCACAAGCATTGTTTCGAGCATCTTCGCAACCTGATCAGCCTGTTGTCTCTGGACCTACGGTATGCTTTATGAGAAACCTCTTTGTTAGTCATTTTCTTGCCTTTTAGAAGCATTTTGAATGTCATAGATAGATGTTGTAGCTTATGGGATGTCATTTATGCACTTTCGGGTGATGTTTTGTCTTCTTGAGTGTTTTTTAGCATGTTTAAGAGTTTTGACACCTTTGGGGTCCCAAATGGCGCCTCTTGTAAGCTTGAAATTCAATTTTTCATGTGTTTTAAGAGTTTTGGCACCTTTGGGGTCCCAAGTGGCACCTCTTGCAAGGGTGAAATTGATGTTTTTGAGTCTTTTGAGAGTTTTGGTGCCTTTGGGGTCCCAAGTGGTGCCTCTTGCAAGCTTGGAATTCAATTTTTTGGCCTCCAACACTGTTTTGGCACCTTTGGTATCGCAAGTGGTGCCTCTTGCAAGCTTAGAAAACATGTTTTTGAGATGCAAACTCTATTTTGCTACCTTTGGGGTCCCAAATGGCACCTCTTGTTGCCTTCAAAAGTTATCATTCTTGTTGATTTGAGGTGATTTTGCTTGCCATTTGACCCATTTTGTGGGGTGTGATTGTGGAAAGCCCTCGAGGTGATGTCTGTAAGATGTCCTTCAAGCCTAAGAGTCATCAGTTTGTCATGTTTTGGATTGATTTTAGTCAGATTGTGGTATGTGCAGTGTTTGATTTGTGTTTTGCGTGATGATTTGATCTCATGATAGATGAGAATAAAATGATAGAACTAGTGTTGTATCAACCTCATGATAGGTGAGGAACGATAATAGGATTGATAGCAAATTGTCCTCATGATAGGTAAGGAACAATGGTAGGATTTATAGCAAATCATCCTCATGATAGATGAGGAATGATGGGTTGATTGATAGCAGATCATCCTCATGATAAGAAAGGAATGATGGGTTGATTGATAGCAGATCATCCTCATGATAGGCAAGGAACGATGGTAGGATTGATAGTAGATCATCCTCATTATAGGCAAGGAATGATGGTAGGATTGATAACAGATCATCCTCATGATAGGTGAGGAACGATGGATTGATTGATAGCAGATCATCCTCATGATAGGCAGGGAATGATGGGTTGATTGATTTCATTTGAATGACTGCACGTTAGCTTGATTGATTGATAATCTTGATTGAACATGACATTGATTGACTAATTTGTGTTCATGATTAGGGAGATGGAGATGTACTCCAATCTCGAGAATGATTCCTGAAGACCTGGAATATGGTCCACCAGTTGTTGTCAGTTGACTTAGAGATTATCTGCCGTTTGGGTTGAATTCCTTGTTAGACATTCCACATTATAGAATCAACAGATGTTTATTGATAGCTTTGGCAGAGAGATGGCATAGTGATCATAACACATTTCATTTACCGACTAGAGAGATGACCATGACTCTCGAGGATGGCCATCGTATTCTACAAATCCTAGTGATGGGAGAGATAGTAGTGTACGATAAGATAAAGCATGGTGGGAAAACTACATTGTAGAGATTATGTCAAGATGATCATGTTATGGGCCAATGGATCCCTTGGATAGAGATGATTAGCAGATATGATCCTTTGTCATGTGTGCTTTCTGGATTCATTAGTGGATTGCTTTGTCTTGATCATAGGTCAAAGGGATTTTCAACAGGTTGGGGTCATGTGCTATTGCGGATGACACTTGATGGTATGAGGTATGCATGGGGCTCATGTATGTTATCCCACTTATATCGAGATTTGCACAAGGTTGTCTATTACGGGGTGATGAGCCTATCATGTGGTGTCACATTACTGTAGACCTGGGCATGGGAGCATATAGCCATCACTCAGTTGTTGGAAATAGGATTCCATTTAATTGTAAATCCTAAACATTAATTATTTCATGTATCTCCTAAGTTCTTGGAATGTGTTCAACAACACTAAGATTAGGATGAGATTAATTATTTGGATGAAATAAATCATGAAATTGACATTTGTAGTTATTCCTAAATAATAGGAGCATGTGGGTGTACACATGGTAAGGTGACACTCACCTTGTTTTCAATTAACTATACGGAGTAACAGTTAACACTTCTGAATGCATGTAAAGATCCTAGGAGTTAGGATTTGATGTAACTTGCATGCTTGAAGTTCAGTTCAGTTCAATTCAATTCAGTTTAGTTCAGCTCAATTCAGAATCAGTTCAGTTCAGTTATGGTTTAGTTGTCTTTAGTTAGTTTCAGTTGTATGTTAGTTAACTTCAGTCAACTTGGAATGCATGGCTAGTAACATTGAGTTGTATGACAGATAACAGGGACTACCTCTAGTTAACAAGGGATGACCATTCTTTGGGAATGGTGTTGAGTAAATGTTTCGGTTAACAAGAAATCCCTTGGAGCTAACTTGGGCACCCAAGATGCTTTCTTGGAATTAACTCCAATGCATGATAAGATATTTTTGAAGGATCTATTAAGTAGGACCCTCTTTTGGGCACCATCTTTGAGGAAGATCTTTTTAATTATCACCGAAGTGAAGGATGAGTTGTAGCTTTAGTTTGGGATGCCCAAATGGGTAAAGAACATGTTCTAAGCTTGGTCTTCATAGTAGAACTCAACTTGAAGCAATATGGCATACCTTTCTTAAGGCTTGAGCTTGTGCATTGTAATTATCACCTTTTGGAGATTACAAGGTTGCATATTGTCTTTATATCTCATTCAAGTTGACGAGAGTTTTGATAATTTTTATTGCAAGTGTGAAGAAGATTTACAAAGATAGAAGAAGCATTCTCAAGCAAGAATTGGAGCTATTGTAATTTAGAGATTGCATAATAGAATAATTCTTTGTGCAGTTTTTTCCTGAAAGGGTTTCTCCACAGTACATCTTGTGTGATCTTTCTAATATCCTATCTATTTCTTCTATCAACTTCTCTCTTCATTCTACAACAGTAAAATGAATTAATCAAGATAATCACCCACAAAGAATATATGTAACAAAGAAAGAGCTTACTTAGATCAGCAATATTAAATTTTTACAGAGTATTAAGCTAAGAAAACACCTCATTTTTCAACATTTGGTATCAAAGCTGAGGTTGGGTAGAGTATTGGGATGCCTTTCTCTTAAAAGATTGGAGTATTTTTGGCTTAGTGGGAGCTTTTATTATTTTTGTTATTTGCTGATTTTGGAATTAAGTTTTGTTACAATGAATTCAAGGTTAGAGATTGAAAGGTTCAATGGTTCTAACTATGAAATGTGGAAATTAAAAATGGAAGATCTTCTTGAAGAAAGAGATTAGTGTTTAGCGGTTAATAATGAGACAAAGACACCTACAACTATTTCAGATGAAGATTGGGCTAAGTTAGATAAGAAGGAAAGAGGAACAATAAGGTTATGTCTTGCTGATGTTGTTCTTTTAAATGTCTCAGTAGAAACCAGTGCATATAAATTATGGAAAAGAATAGGGGATATTTATCAAACTAAGAGTCTCACCAATAAGTTGTATCTGAAAAGGAAATTGTATTCATTGAAAATGAAAGATGGTGAATTTTTTGCACACCATTTAAATGCTTTCAATTTAATTCTTAGTTAGTTAGCATCCGTAGATGTAAAGCTTGAGGATGAGGATAAGTGCATTTTATCGCTTTTCTCTTTACCAGATTCTTGGGAAAATCTAATTGTTGCAATTAGTGGTAATGGTGTAGATCCAAAGATGGAAAACATTATTCCTACTCTCCTATTAGAGGAGATGAGGAGGAAATCCAAGATTTCTTGTTTGTAAAAGGTAGGCCTAAGAAAAAGGAGCCTAAGTGAAACAAGGAAGGGAAGGGTAAGTCAGAATGATGGAGTAAGGTAAAGTGTTGGAACTATGGGAAACTAGGACATGTGAAGAAGGATTGTAAGAAAAAGAAAGAGAGTTTTGATTCTTCTACAGAGGAGTCCTCAGATAATAGTAATGATGCATTGGTTATTTCAGCTAATATTGTTTGTGATAACTCTTTGCTTCATGTTTTAGATTAATCTTCATAGAGAGGATGGTAGTCACGATGCCATGTGTGACTCGGTATCATGGTTCAGTGGGAGTTGTTGGTAGTGACTTGGATGCATCATTGGTAAGGTTATATCCATGTGATTAGAGATATGGTTTATTGGTTTAGAGTATATTTGTTATGGATGTCATGGTTTACTCTTGATATGCATTTAGATTTTGGCATATTACATGGTTCTCTTAAGACTAGGATGTATAAGTATGTTATGATGCATGTGATCTCCTAAGAGGAGATGGTTAGATCATGGATGTCATGTTTATGTTCAAGGTTGGAGCTTTGACATTGATCTTGTGTAGTTCTCTTAAGTATTGGGTACATTAACCATTTACTTGATTACTTCATGAAAGTGTTGTGTTGCATTTGGAGTTTGGCATGGATTGGTTGGTTACAGGTCCTCATGGATACTTGGAGAAATAGGTGAGGTTGGAGTTCTCTTATGGTAAGAGACATTTGTTGGAATGGTTACTTGTAAGAAAAAAAATTTCAATAGAAAAGATCGAGGAGCCTACACCCTGGTTCAATGTGAATTCAACACACTCGGTGGTTTAGCATGCCTCTAAAGAGGTGGTTTGGATACAGAGACTTGGGAAAGGTATTGGTTTGGTTGATAATGGGAAGGTATTAATTGAGAAAGTTAACTCCTTAATTAATGTTACAAATTATCTTATGAAATCATATAGATAAGTTCTCTTGGTTTTAATCATTTGCTTGGAAGCTTTATGATTATGCAAGTTGCATTTGAAGTTAACATGGTTTGATTGGTTGGTGCAAGAAGGCCATTGGCCTTGAGTCTTGTACTTGTTTTATTATTCCTTGTTTATAATAATTGCAATGTATAATGTCAAGTGAGAGAATGTTAGAAATAGGATGCCATTTAATTGCAAATCCTAAACATTAATTATTTCATGTATCTCCTAAGTTCTCGGAATGTGTTCAACAACACTAAGATTAGGATGAGATTAATTATTTGGATGAAATAAATCATGAAGTTGACATTTGTGGTTATTCCTAAATAATAGGAGCATGTGGGTGCACACATGGTAAAGTGACACTCACCTTGTGCTCAATTAAATATACAGAGTAACAGTTAACACTTCTGAATGCATGTAAAGATCCTAGGAGTTAGGATTTGATGCTTGCATGCTTGAAGTTCAGTTTAGTTTAGTTTAGTTTAGTTCAATTCAGTTCAATTCAGAATCAGTTTAGTTCAGTTCAATTCAGTTCGGTTTAGTTCAGTTCAGTTATGGTTCAGTTGTCTTCAGTTAGTTTCAGTTGTACATTAGTTAACTTTAGTCAACTTGCAATGCATGGCTAATAACATTGAGTTGTATGACAGATAACAAGGACTACCTCTAGTTAACAAGGGATGACCATTCTTTGGGAATGGTGTTGAGTATTATGTTTCAGTTAACAAGAAATCACTTGGAGCTAACTTGGGCACCCAAGATACTTTCTTGGAATTAACTCCAATGCATGATAAGATATTTCTGAAGAGCTTTGTAATTATCACCGAAGTGAAGGATGAGTTGTAGCTTTAGTTTGGGACACCCAAATGGGTAAATCACATGTTCTAAGCTTTGGTCTTCATGGTAGAACTCAACTTGAAGCAATATGGCGTACCTTTCTTAAGGCTTGAGCTTGTGCATTGTAATTATAACCTTTTGGAGATTACAAGGTTGCATATTGTCTCTATATCTCATTCAAGTTGAAGATATTTTTGATAATTGTTATTACAGGTGTGAAGAAGATTAAAAAAGATAGAAGAAGCATTCTCAAGCAATAATTGGAGCTATTGTAATTCAGAGATTGAATAATATAATAATTCTTGGTGGAGTTTTTTCCCGAAAGGGTTTCTCCATGATACATCTTGTGTGATCTTTCTAATATCTTGTCTAGTTCTTCTATCAACTTCTCTCTTCATTCTACAATAGTAAAATGAATTAATCAAGATAATTACCCACAAAGAATGTATGTAACAAAGAAAGAGCTTACTTAGATCAGAAATATTAAAGTTTTATAGAGTATTAAGCTAAGAAAACACCTCATTTGTCAACATCAGCCCATGGGAGAGGGACATCGACCACGAGGGAGACCCTATGTTTTCTGTTATAGTGGTCCACATGTCCAACATTAGTTGGGCATGGTTTCCTATTGGAGGCATGTTTTGGATGATTTGGAGACTGTCACATGGCAGTCGTACTTGGATTGTGAATAGTGGCTAGAGGATCAGCTGGAGATGCCATATATGTTGTTATCCTATTATTTGATTGGGTAGACACATGTTGTGATTGAGTGCTACCTGTATCTATGAGTATGTCGACAGTTTGGATGGGTTTAGGGGATGCCCTTGGGAGTTTCCCATAATGCATGGTGATGACTGGATGTTTTAGAGTGGAGCCTTTGTGTATCATATGAGACAACTTGTACAGAGTATTATACCTTGACCCCTGGTTTATGGGATTATGTTCCATCTATTACAAATGTCGAGATGACCAAGGATTATTCAGAGTTCCATATATTACAAATGTGGGGAGGGTGCTTACAGAGGTGATGATGGTGGTGCAGAGGGTGGTTGCAAAGGTGATGGTGGGGAGAGTGATGGTGGTGTAATGGGTGGTGGGGAGTGTGATGGTGGTGCAGTGGGTGGTGGGGAGAGTGATGGTCGTGCAGATGATAGTCATCCATTGGATTTTGTAGTTCTGAGGTGCAGGAGGAGCATCACCATAGCTCAGGTGGTGCTTCCTAGGATTCAGATTGGGATACCCTCACATCAGTAGTCAGCATAGATATTAGCTTTGTAGGCAGAGGTTTAGTCATTCTAGAGGGAGATAGCACAAGCTCAAGCACAGATTGTGTCCCTTCAGGATGAGTTGCGACAGTGTTGGGCATAGATTGATATTTTGAGGATTGATAGAGGGACAAATAGGCAGTAGATACAACAGTTGCAGTAACAGATGATCATACTTACTTCAGAGAGGGATTCCTTTAGACATCGGACAAAGCAGGTTGAGGCCATTTCTGAGAGGATACAATAGACAACACCATCTGTAGGTACAACGGATTTCTTCAGAGAGATCTGACACATTTCTTAGGAGTTGCAGTTTTACAAAGGTAAATATCATGAGTTGGTTCCTCTTGAGCGACAAGAGAGTTTTGTACAATCTCATTCTGGCAGATCTCATTCTCGAATTATGAGCATGGGTGTCATGCAGACATTTCCTTGAGATAGTGGGAGCTTGACATAGCATTTTGTGATGTTCCTTGAACATTGTGTATACACCTTTTGTGAGATTGAAGATGTCATTCCCATGATACAGTGCCCTTTTGTATTTTGATGTATCTCCTCCTACTTTTGGATATCCTTGTACATGTGGACATTATTAATTTTTTTATGATATATGATATGCAGTGGTGATTATGATGCATTTGATTTCCCTACCATAATATGCAATGTTGTGACTTTATTTAATTTCTATGTGATGATAATGATTATGCAATGTGATGTGATGATTATGATTATCCAATGTGGTGTATTTTATTATGATTATGCAATGTGATGTGATTTATGATGTGTAATGCAAATGATTGAATGTGCATGAGTGAAAATGTTCAAGGCCTTAAGCTTGAATAAGTGAGTCTATCCAAATTCTAAAATTTGTGGGAATACTACAATAGATTGATCTTTTAAGCTTCATAACTCTAACATATTTCCCAACTTTCTTGGAAATCTGAAGAGACCCACTCATTTAAGCATAGTGGATGCCCTAATTTTGATGTCGGAAATGATATGCAATGTATGTCCTTTATTATTTTCTTTTGTATTTTCTTAAACAAATATTATGATGGAATGTATGAATGTAAATGAGATGAGAATGTTTTCTAACATATGAAAATGATGATGCAACTGATGTGCCACTAAATGAGAATGATGTGTTTTTGGTTAATTTCTAGTGTACTCAATCCATTAATAATAGAGATGACACCATTGTGAAATTGTTTTAGCATTAAAAAACCCCATAAATACACATGCAATACTAACATGAATGCAGTCTAACTTAACTATGCAAATCTCGTTTTCAAAAGTTGTCATTTATATTAACCAATTTTTCATGCTTTTTATCATCATTGGGCCTTTAAAATGTTGAAAGTGAGTACAAGTATCGATGGCATAGTTTAGACCAAGATGACCTGAGTACTACTTTCATGATGTTTTTAAAATTGCAAGTTAACAAAAGCATATAAGTATAATTAAACCGAGATGACCTGAGCATTGCTTGTGTAAGCAGACAAGAGTTAATCTTTTCCTATGAAAAATCAAAATGTCATCAGTGATACTTTGTAGCGCACATCTCGCACCAACTTGCATAGTAATAATGATAAACTCACAGACAACAAACAAAGAAAAATCATACTCCTTCCTGGCTCCTCTAGTTCAATACATCATCGAGGACTTGAGAGATATGATATCAAGAATCAAAGTAAAACAATTTTAAATTTCTTGTTTAACGTGATTAACCCTTGATTCAAAAAGATCATCATCCATTTGAAGTTTGTGTTTGTAACATTGGTCTGACGACTGTTTTCCTATTGGTTCAAGCTCAAAGTTTGTCTACCCCTAGTGAGTGCAGGATTTTTCCCCCAGTCTAGGGTGAGACACAACCATGATGACCAGGACCTAACCTAAAGACCTATCTTAGGGGCCCCGGGGGATGATCAAAAAATTATCCTTGCCTATGTTATACACACAGAGACCACGTAGTTTGATTGACGACTCGATCAAGATTTACAAGACAAACCTATGAACATAGCAGACACCTAAAAGACTGACCCAAATATCTCAGGGGATAATCAAAGATCACCCTTTCCTACGTTCAAAGCTTAGATATGATGTAGTTCAAATAATGACTATGTTTTTGAACTTTTGACTTTTTGACCTATTTTTGGATTTTGACATGTTTTGAATGTTTTTGGGATTTTGATATGTTTTGAATGTTTTTGGGATTTTTGATATGTTTTGAATGTTTTTGGGATTTTTGATTTTCCAACTTTGAGAATGTACAATAATCCAATCCAATGTAGGACATGCCCCCAGTGTGATACGATAATACAAACTGATTTTTAGAATGGGCTGAGCAATGTTAGGGGATACCATGATACAAACAGTAGATCAAGCTATGATGTGAACATGGAAGCATGACAGATGTAGATATGGGAGCATGATAGATGAACGTTGCAGAGAAAGTCACGTAGCCCAAGATGGATGGATGAATGATATGATATGACTGATTGAAGGAACAAGATGCCCCACAATAGAGATAATGCAACCATGGATAAATGATAGATCAAAATGAAAGATTCACTGCAAAACATGTCACACAAGCAACATATCTTTTGTCAAAAGATGATAATGGTTGATCAATTAAGATGCCAAGAATGATTGATTCCATAAGGCATGGTGATGATAAGTACTTAGGATCACTGATTTCCTCTAATTATGATAAGATTGATGACTGTTGATGATTGATTGACAAAAGATATGAGGATTGGATAATGTTTTACAACTAGGCTCAAATATGATTTGCATGATAAGATTCAAGGTTGCAAAGGGACATGATGACATGGATTTTGATAAGCTAGGAGATATAGAATGGAAGAAAGCAAGGATAATGATAATGAATGGGATGATCAAGATCAACTAGGTAAGATAAGGACACAAGGCCCCAGTATTTTTTCCCTATTCCTCATCAAGACCAAGAAAAGGAAGAAAGGATGTATTTAGAAAGAATGATGGGATATGGATAAGGTGAAGGATATGGTACGGAAGATATGGATAACGTGTATAGGATAATATACATGATGTTCAAGAAGATCCTTAACTTTGTCAAGATCAAAGGTGGAAAAGTAAGGAATGAGCATAAAAGGGATAATGACCATGAATGATAAGATGGACGAAACTTGTCCCTAAGTGTAGAGTGCAAGAGGAATATGGAGAATAGGATATGGATGATAGGAAGATGGAGGAGGGACTTAAGCATCAAGTTTCACAACCAAATACATGCTCTAATAAACCATGGCAATGGGAAATTGGACTCCTAAATGTTAGCAGATTTAGGGTAGGATGAGATAATGGATAGGAGGTTGAAAGATTTGTTGATGGATAGATGGAAAGGATGGCAAGATCAACATTCGCACACACCTTGAAGGGTGATGAAGTGATGGAGGAAAAATGGATTTGGAAGGTGATAGGATTTTATATGGAAGATTGGAGGAAGCTTTTGGATTAGCAAATTTGGATGCCGATTTAGATTCCATTGCTTCTATGAGACTTTTTGGAATCCACATAATTTTTGAATTTGATATTTGCTTTGTGGGCCATTGTGGCCTTTGAGATTTTTCTCTTTGATCTATAGACCTTTGTGGTCTTGGAATTTTTTCTTTTTCATTGATGGGCCTTTGTGGCCTTTTTAATTTTTCCTTTGATTTTCGATCAAATTTTCTTTTATTTTTGCATGCCTCTTCAAGGAGACATGTTGATCCTTTGATACATGTGAATTTTGATATGAAGCTTTTGACATTTCGAACACAAATTTCTTCAAAGAGCAATAGGAGATATGGATGGAGATGAATGGTATGGAGGTATCATGGATGAGTTGTTGGTGGTAGAATTTTGAAAGGGCATCAAGGATGTGTGCCTTTGTTGTTCTTGAGGAATAATATATGGACCTAGGATAGAGGGAAGGTTTGATGAACTAGGATGAGGACCTAGGATAGATGGAAGGTTTGGTGAATTAGGATGAGGACCTAAGATAGATGGTAGGTTTGATGGACTAGGAAACTTACGTGTATAACCAAGGCCATGGTAATGTGGGTTTTCTTGAGAAAAAAGGGGTTCTAGAATACCTTGTTCATGAAGGCCTAATCCTTTGCCTTTTTAGTTCATACTTTGACACATTCATTTACCAATGGGATATGTGTTGTTTGTGAAACAAGATGCAAGTCCATTTTGGGGAGGATATGATATGGATGAAAGGATAGGTGTTGGAAGTAAACCAGAGTGGATGAAGGTGGAGGATCCCAATTTTTAGGTGTGGGGTTCATGGATAGCTTGCATAGGTGTGATAGTATCTTGACATGAGGATGATGGGGTACTTTGATCTTGACTTGGAAGAGGATCACGAGGTGTAGAAGATGAAGTAGCTTGCTCTTCATTAGGTGTGGAATCATCATGTAGCGGTATGAAAGGCATATCTTGATCTTGAGAAGGATGAACATCCTCATGAAATGAAGGGATATCCTCAGATGGAAGCATATCTTGGTCTTGATGAGAAAGAATATCTTGATCATTGGGTGATAGGACATCATTAGATAGGATGGAAGAATTATCATGCTCCTAGGATACAACAAAATCATGAGATAACATGGATTCATTAGATGGGGTGGAAGAAGTGCTTGGAAACATACTTTTCTCTTGGGATGGAAGGGAGTCATCGTGGATGAAAAGTGAGAGGAGGGGATCATCATAGAATTCTTGAGAGATTTGGTCTTGGTCCAAGATTGGAAGAACTTGTGGAATTTTGGTATCATTAGATGAATTGGAAAGAATGCTTTGATCTTGAGGTGGAGAGGGGTCTATGATAGCATGGTTTAGACTGACAGATTGATATGAATCATTGGACGTCGAAGATATGATAGAAGAAGGTGGTTCTATGGAATTGTTTGTTAGAAACCAATATCTAATTGCAAACCAGAAAAATCACCTTCCACAGAAGAGAAAAATGAAAAAGTAGATATTTGTAAAAGATGTGCAAATTATTATATTCGAAGTACCAATAATTACAAGAGATAATTTTCTTTATAAAAGCAAAGATGCATAACCCTAATCTTATCTTGAGCAACAAGATAGCTCAACAAGATAAGGATAAAACCTATAACTTAGGAACTAAATAAACCTAAGTAAACTTATGCTAATGTGTAATTAAATATTAATTACACAAACACCCCCCATAAGTGCAACTTAGGGAGAAGTAAATTATTATGCAAATATGAGTTCTGGCAACAAGGCCTGATTAGGTACTCATGTAAAAATGCAAAGAGAGAGAAAACCAAGTGGGAAAACCCCCCCTCAGTGAGATGAACTGCTGCAAAGAATCACTGGAAGAACTCTGAAGAAGCAACACTAGAACCCCAAATCTAGCAAGCAAGGAAAGATACTTCTATTTGCAAAATACCATATTGGAATAAAAAATGCAACAGTAGACCTGATGCCAAGGAACACTAGAAACTCACATACTGGATCAACCCTGGAATCTGTAAGCAACAGTAGATGAAAGGATGAAAGGACCCATAATGATGACAAATCTAGAAGTTGTGTCCTCGAAGCCAATGCTAAACTGAAACTAAAACTGCCCATAAGATGAGTACCATTAAGATTCTGGAACATTAACCATAAAAACATGGCCTCCAAACTGAGAAAGATCTGAACCAATGCGGATCAAGAACCATAAAATCCCAATGTGAAGTGTGAACCGAAGCAAACCAATGATGTGTCTAGCTAAGCAAGAAAGCAACTAAAAGGAAACAATAGAAAACCAGAAAAAACTCATACGAGTTGTCACCAACATGAATGATGGATGCAAGAACCCCCCTTAATGGAACTTTATATCAATTCATTATTACAATACCCAATGATTGCAGAAGGAGAGAATGCAAAACCACATAAACATAAGCGAAAAATAAAACCTAGTGCACGAAACAAAAATGAATGCATGCATAAAATAAGGTAAAAATATTCTATAAATGACCTCGGATTTGCATAGAGGCCGAAACTAGATTTTCAACGCTGTGAAAATCGCAAAAAATGGATAAGCGAGTCAAAAGGTATGCTTCCCAGAGTGAAAGCGGAAACATCTGACTTTCGAGGCTGAAAAAGACATCAAAAAAGAAAAATGATAAAATAGAACTTGAACCATTGCATAGAGCGTCAAAACAGCTTTTCCTTGATATCTTGTTTGCAAAAAAAGGACATCGTATGCCCAAGTTATGCTCGTTTTTGTGAAAGTGCTCCAAAAAAGTCCGATTTGGCCCCTAGAAACCCTTAGGGGCTAAAAAAAAAAAGGCCCCTGGTCGCTTGGGCGGACTAGGGGCTGAAGTGCAGGGGTCTGCGATGGAGCCCCAGGTCACCCATGTGACTGGGGCTGGGGCTGGAGACTGTTGGCTGGGTGCTAGGCGCAGCCCCCGGTCACCCACGTGGCTGGGGTGGGTGCTATGAATTATCGGCGGGGGCGGATCTCGGCTCTGAGTCGCCAATAGAACCTCCAGCAAATCAAATAAGCCCACAGGGGTTGTGAATTGGCGGAGGAGGCTAGTGGAGGTGCTAGTGCCCGCCGATGGTGGTGGTGGGGCGGTGGCCGCCCAGTGGTGCGCGAGCGGTGCGACCAAATACACTGGCTGCGCAGATTTTCATTCAATTTTTTTTATTTTTTTAATATTTTTTAATTTTTTTTCAATTTTTATGCCTCAAGAACTATGCCTGGGGGCCATATGGCCCTTGGGCAACAATTTTTAGCCTCTCTGGATGATTTTTCCCAAATCAGACAAATTTTATATCAAAATAGGGGTTTTAGGGTGTTTTGAATCCAACGGCGAGGTTCGTTTGGGCCCAAAGTGCTCTAAAAATCAGGCACCCCCAAATCTATCAGAAAAATCACCGAGTTTGAAACCCTCACAGATCTGGCAAATAGTGACCAAAATGAATGAAATAAAAGCCATTTTTGACTTTTTCCAGCGCTTTGAATCCAACGGAAAACCCCAATCTGATCCAAGATGTTGCATAAAGATGCTCAATGAATGAGACCCTCGAGGGACCTCAAATGAGCTCTGCAATGTGTTCCTCCAAAAAAGCTAAGAAGGGGCTGCAAATCGAGGTTTTGATACCATGTTAGAAACCAAGATCTGATTGCAAACTAGAAAAATCACCTTCCATAGAAGAGAAAAATGAAAAAGCAGAGATTTGCAAAAGATGTGCAAATTATTATATTCGAAGTGCCAATAATTACAAGAGATAATTTGCTTTATAAAAGAAAAGATGCATAACCCTAATCTTATCTTGAGCAACAAGATAGCTCAACAAGATAAGGATGAAACCTATAACTTAGGAATTAAATAAACCTAAGTAAACTTATGCTAATGTGTAATTAAATATTAATTACACTAACATCCGTGACTTGGGTGAAAGAATCCTAAGATTTATTTTGGCTTATGGGAGATGGTGATAGATGCATGACTTGGTAATATTGTTCAATATCATTTGTGTTTGAGGACTAAAATTTGGGCTTCTCATTTAACTTTTTCAAAAATTCAAAGATATTGAACTTGGATGATGTAGTTGTTAGTTGAGAAGGTGTCATGTCCATATTTCTGTCAGATGGATAGGAATAGATGTGTGGTAGCAAATGTCTTTCTGTGGTTGTTTCCCCTTGCATATCCCAGATTTTTCGTTGAATATTTTTCATTTGATGAGCTAAAGCATTCAATTCATCCTCATCTATTTCAGCCATGGTGGTTTGGATTTCACTGTTTTGAGTTTCAACATTGGGATCTTGTTAAAATGGGCATACAAGTGTTACAATCTAGCTAAACTTTGATCTTTGTTTGGAGGAGTGCCAAGGATTACAACTAAGTTGAATAGAATGACAAATTCTATTGATGTGACTAAGTTTGATTTGATTGTATAATTTTGTTTCGTGATTAAAGGATGACAACTCCTGATGATGAAACTAGGTTTAACAATCAAAGATGTGATAGATTGTGATTTAGGCACTTTGAGATGTTTAAATCTAGGTTTAGTCTTAAAAGTTCCACTTTTATAGGTCTATTTCCACAATGTTTAGACTTCTAAGGTATCTAAGGAAAAATCTTGGACTTGGAGTTTTGATTCAAGACGTGTAATTAAGGTACTCAAAACGTTAGAAAAGTCTTGGATTTTGACAATAGTACATCATGTATAACTCTAGATTGTCCTTGCAAGCTCTCTTGTAAAAATTGAAGGTTAATCTTTCTCTAAAGTCGTAGAGCATAGACAAACATTTTTTATGTTGTTTTAGACTAAGAGGTTTGATCTTTGGTTTTCTAATCTTGACCTTTCGTGAAATCATTGTGTAAACCACATATTTTGACTCTGCTTTTCCTAAGGAAAGGTTGAACACTGCTGAAAGGAATAATTTTCTGAAGAGGGATGGACCTAAGTTACTGGCTTGTCTACCTCAATGAATGTAGTTCTGAATCAAGGTTTTCACTTTCAAAATGTAACATATTTTATGGTGTTTTGTTTGATTTTTGTTTTGAAGACACATCAAACAGAATATACACCCCTAAGGCTATGTAAGACTGTATTATTTTAGATTCCACATGAGTTTTACCCCAACCACACTATCTTTAGCAGGTGAATTTAGAAGCTTGGCTGCATGGGCTCCCCCTTATAGTGTACTCTCTTCTCAGGCTAACCAAGCTTCCAGTCCCCATGAAACTCCCATGGCGAACTGATCACCTCTACTAAAAACTGTGAGAATGTGGATGCCTTGGCAATGACCGTTGCTGCACCAAAGAATAGATAAAGGATTTTGGAAAAACTACAAGGGTTTTAATTTAGACATTTCATTTGTAGGGACTGACCCATGTGGAAAGAGTCCCTTTCGATCCATCTCGTCAGAGCCATTCGCGTGATCCTTGAACTTTCCTCAAGTATCCACATTTATATCCCGGTTGGAAAGTCGCTTGGCTTTAGCATGTTACCAGCTTGGGTTGTTCCCTTGGGTGATTACTTTTTCCCACAAGGTAGACCCTCTAGGATAAACAAAAGAAAACAAGTATACCCATAGTTCAATCGATCTTTATTTCGCATGAATAAAGAGAGAACTCATACCATATACTCCACTTACACTTAGTCATAAACAAGAATGGGTCTAGCTTTTTGGATCACCCAGTTAAGGGGAGAGCATATGCCTACCATTCATCACATACAAAAGACATGGTGTTCATTAATCAATTAATTAAGCTATATTCCTAACTTAACCAAAAGGAAGCATGATGTTCATTATCCCTTTACTTAAGCTATGTTCCTAACTTAACCAAAATGGAAACAAGTACATAACATCTAGCCCCTGCAATATGTTAGTAGTTTATGTTTTGAGTCTTTGATAGTGAATCTGGGAAAACTTGCAAATGCTCAACAAAAAATGTGAGTTTCTAGTTTTGGTGACAAACTACAAGAGGCACCTAAACAAAGACAAGAGGCACCAAAACTCTAGAAATAGTGCAAAAGGGTCCCAGAATAGGTGAAAAAAATCTCAGAACAACTTGCAAGAGGCGCCAAAATAGGTGCAAGAGGTGCCAAAACTCTCAAAATGGCCCAGAACAGGTGAAAATGGTCTTTGAACTGCTTGCAAGAGGTGCCAAAACAAGTACAAGAGGCTCCAAAACTCTAAAAGTGGCCTAGAATGGTCCCGAAATAGGAAAATAGTCTTAGAACAACTTGCAAGAGGTGCCAAAACTCTAACAAGAGGTTCCAAAACAGGTGCAAGAGGAATCAAAACTCTAAAAGTGGCCCAAAATGGTCTTAAAACAGTTGAAAATGGTCTCTGCACTACTTGCAAGAGGCACCAAAATAGATACAAGAGGTGCCAAAACTCTAAAAACAACCCAAAAATGGCTCAAAATAGCTCAGAATTGCCTCCAAACTGGTGCAAAGCGTTCCCAATTCATAAACCTTGAACCTACAATCATGAAACCATAAAAAAGTTAGCAATAAGTGAGGCAAAGGCCCCATAGTGGGCGCCATTTTTTGCATGTGTCGAATGTGGAGAGTATTCTAATGTCAACAAAAACCTTAATGAGGTGATTTACATTCAAATTTTAAAGAAAGTAAAACTAATCTATTTTGTAATACAATCAAATCTTTCAAATACGTATCATTGTCCTCTATTTCTAGGGATTTATTAAACTGTTTAGCCCTCAGATTTCTATCGACACAAAAGTTGTTAAAATGACTACCTAGAAAATGAGATTTGATGCTTAATATGCAAGCTAAGATGATTCCTGCATGCAAATGTGTGCTGGAAGATTTAGTGGTATGCTTCTAAATGAAACGAGATGATGGAATTGATGATGAATACAATGATAAACAAAAGATGATGTTAATGATAGATGAACAAGTGGAGATGAGTGAGATGATATGAAACTAAAATGAACTATCCATGATTATGCATATGCTCAAATGCAAACATAAAACAAACTAACCTAAAATGCAACTATGATGCAATGAGGATGATAAAATGTAACTATGAAGCAATTAATTAATCTAAGATGAGAATGCAAAGTAACACATGATATGAAAACTAAGTATAAGACTCCATAAAAGCTCCAAGCTCCTACGAAAAACTTTCATGATAACAATAATCAAAGTGTGGATGAAAAATGGCATTATAACACTATCCCAATTTGTATTTCAAAATAGCATTACAACATTACTCAAAAGGTGGATGATAAATGCTAAGGAAAGAGGGTGTATTTATAAGGTTTCTCAAGCATTTTGTGAGGTGGCACCTATCAACGGTCTAGATTCGAAGGAGAAATAATAGACAGTGGAGATGAAAGGAATCACCTGATGTTGTCCCCTTGACCAAACACAACATGCCATGTGTGTGGAGAGAATCCTTTGACCAATTGGAAACATGCCAAATGTATGGGATTCCCCAGTGTGTGAAACAAAGATCCATGTGCTCCAAATTTTTTAGAAGTGTGGGGGAATAAAGCCATGTGCTTTTTCTCATTGGTGGAAGTTTGTGAGGATAATTCTAATTAATAATTAGGCTTATTTATTTTCATGTGACCTTTATGAGGTGGCACACAAAAAGTTGTAGAAATGTGCTCTAATTCTTAATCAGGATTAAGGAAGGTTAATTAAATAAACACGTTTAGGGCATTTTGTTTATTTAATTATTTAGAAACATGTGAATTAGAAGAATTAAAAGGAAAGTGAACAATATAAATAAAGTAAGACCTTATTTATATGTAGTTGAAGCATTAAAATCAAATAGGTTGTATTTAATTAAATGAATATGATGACCGTTTTTAGGTGTATACACCTATGAATCGGGTATACATGTATTTTAATTTGGAATTTTGAACCTTTGGGTGGAGTAGATAAGGCTCTGGATATTGGGCTCTTACTTCTTGCTTTATTGCTCCTTATAGGTGATACAGAACTTGTAAGCCTTCTCCTTCTAGGTATTGAGATAGGTAATTGAGAGTACTGGAAGTGACCTCTCGAAGATGCTCTTGTTTTGACTCTGGGCATGAAACTTCCAATTTCCTTCCTTAGTATGATTCAAGAAATATTTCTGACTTCTAATCAGGCATTCGGAAGACTTCCTATCCTGCCAGGCGTGCCAAAAAGAGAATTGTTGATTATCAAAGCTTGCACCTCTTCGATAGTCTTATGGGAAATTCAGTGTGTGGGGGACCAATTTGCACCTCACTGAATAGCTTTGGGATTTTTATAGAAATTTGGCTCTTCTTTTGGGCTTTGGAGTAAAGGGTAGAAGGAAATGTAAATATAAAACATGAAAAGGGCGATACGCCAATGCTTTTACAACATTTCAAACCCAACCATTCCTATGATTGATATAATTAGACACAAAATGACACAACCCCTCATTTTTGGGAAGAGAATGAACAACAAAGGCTAACAACAAGCACAGTGCAAACTTTCAAATCTTCTCGTAGACAGTGTTCATTAAGGTCCGATCAAACATAAAGATTTATGAGGGTAATAGAAAGAACGTTCAAAACTTACATAAAATCTCTCTCCTAATATAACATAATATCATAAGAAAACAACCTTTCAGAAAAACAGAGAAGTCCAATGACATAATCCAATTTACATAAGCCACTATTCTACCATATGAGCATACAGTATGGAAATCAGCTACTTAAACTATTTAGATTCAGGTTGCAAGATAGTGCTTTATTCAAAATGATAATATAAAGAAAGAAAGCTTGAAAAAGGCCATACATGCACAGTCTCAACAATTTCTCCTTAATAATTTGTACTTAAAATATCAAATGAACTTTAAAACAAATGTTGGATGCCAATCCGAAATAGTTTAAACCTTTAAAGATATAGCATGCCAGAGACAAGTAGTTATGTAATTATGCTTCTGAAAATAATTCTATATTCTAAGAAAACTAAAGAAACTTTTTCCTTGGCCAAGGAAACTAAAAATTGGAATCCAACCCCTCACTATGTCGTCACCTTCCTTATATAGCTATAGAAAAAAGAACACACTACCTCAACACAAAATTCAATACTACCAGGTGTTGACAGTTAATGGCACATGATCCAATCATAGATCTTTGGTTAGGTCACAATGATCTTTGCTCATCAATTCTCAGCTGCCACATTGATGTTTTTTAGATATTTAGAAAAGATAGAGGCTTGTAAATGATCAAATCCTAAAAACAGTAGCCTGGAAAAAAGGTCCAACTGATCGATCACATCACCCAGAGGCACCGACTCAAAGCTTCTATCCTGAAAACCAAGAAAAGAAAAAGGCTATCCAACTCTGACAAACTCCCCAAAAGATATCACTCCATAGGAAACACAATCCGCCTGCAGTGAAGAGATGACGTGTCAACAAGGCAAAAACTTTCAAGCTCATGAATATAGCTCCCTAGAAAATTCCTAATGAGCCAACACGTGTCCCGAACTCTCTCCTAAAAGGAAGATGAAAGATGAAAGTTGTGCAGCCACCACATGGTGCATTACACACCTTTCCAATAACTCTACTTGAGCGTGGGCACACCCAAAACTAAAAACATTTGTACAAGCCAAAAATCAAAACGATTAAGGAAAAAATGCTTCATAGGTACATTGGTAGTTTTTTTGCTACTCTACTTTTTAAGAGAGGTACCTGGAAGGAAAAGCATTATATGGAATCACAACAGACCAGTGGTACATCAAATATTTGAACGTTTACATAGCCTTTGAGACTTCAAAGCACAAAGTGATGCTTTAACTACATTTTTTGCAGTTTTTCAAAACATGTATGAAAGAGATAGAGTTCTAAGGAGCCTAGTAAAGAAATATGCAAAGGAAATAACTTTTCTTGTGTCCACTGATGAGTGCATCATAGAGGTAGTAGAACCTAGAACTCTATGGATAGAGCCTATAGGATATGAGATTGATGAGCAAATAGTTGAGGGCCTCATTGAAATGTTGTAGAGCAGTCCTAAGGATCCCACTCTACCTCATCATGGTACATATGAAGAGAAGTCTACTGAAGTGCATTTGGAAACTTCTGCACCTCAAAGGGCCAAAAAGTAAATAAAAATTTTGATGCATTATTTCAAATGCATTCACTTTCTAAGGATGATGTTGAAGGGCTAAAGGAAGTTGCTAATGAAAAGAGGGCCAAATCAATTGAAGTGCCCTCTAGGCCTAGAAAATTAGGAAGAGAATCTTCCACCACTACCTCTGCATTACTTAAAACACTTGGTGCAACTGTAGTAGCAAAAGGAAAGAAGGTAGAGCACAATACCCCTGCAGCAGTTGATGTAGTTGCTTCCTCTAGACCTAGCACCAAAGCCTCTAAGAAGAGAAATGCACCCCTTGTTGCACCATCTATCACCCATGGAAGAAAAATATAGCAAAAGGAAAATGGAAAAAGTGACTTGAGTGATTCTATACAAGAAGAAATTGATCTTTTCTTGCAAGAAGAGAAATAGGTGAAAAGGAATAGAAGAAGCAATGCCTCCACCAACAATAAAGAAGTAAAAACTAGAGACAATGTTGAAATCTTATCTAATGAAGAAGAGACAAAAGATGAAATGGAATATTTCAAAATTCATGGGCATAAGAAGAAAAGTGAAGAAGGTACATCAGAACCTATTGAGGACATGCCCAGCTCTCCTTCAGTAAGTGATCGTCCGCCTCTATAGATGGAAGCTTTAGTAAATAATATGACAGAATTTGAGGATTTGCTAGGATTTGCTAGCTACCGCTAGGTTATTTGATGAAGTTAATAAATAGGATAAGGAAAAAATTGTAGATTCTTTCATTCAATACATGGTTATTTTTAACGAGATTATGGAAACTATAAGGAAGAAGGTGACTTACAATGTATGGGAAGCTTTACTACAAAGAAGGCATGAAGCTATAACTGTTGATGAAAAAATGAAATATGATGCCTGAAACACATATGGATCCTCCTTATCTAAAGAAGATGTTGCTACCCTATTAAATGAATGTTTGAAGTTTTTCAGGATCAAACAGAGAGTCACTATTCTAATGACTAAAGAGAAAGATAGTATTGAAAGGTTGAGGAGGCAAGAGACTGTTGATACATTTAGGGAAATGGCAAAGAATTATGGGATGAGAACTAGTTCTTCATCTTATACAGCTCAAGCACAGGAGCCTGCTAATGTTACATAAGTAAAGGATCATCCTACTTTGGATATGGTTGGTGATACACATGTTGCTTCAAAGACGTCTACTCCTCCAAATGATATAGAGGAAACAACTAGTAAACACATTGAAGATAGCATAAGAATGATACAAGTAACAATAAAAAAGAACACCATGAGGATACCAGAAATAATGGAGAAGAAGATAAGAATGAAGATGAAGGAAACAAAGATGAAAAGGGTAATGATGGAAAAGATGACAAAGAAAAGGAGGAGGAAGAAAAGAAAGATAAACCATCAAAAAAATCCTCTGGAGAAGAAGGAGAGGAAAATAAAGAAGAAAACAAGGGAGAAACAAAGATTGGAAGAAGTGAAGAAGAATCCCCCAAGGCCATTGAGCCATCAAAGCCATCTGAAGAATCATCTGGAATTACTCTTAAGGGCATACTGATAAGGTAAACAAGGATTCATCTTGTGCTACCACCTCAGTTGATTCAACTTCTATCACATCTAGGCTATGTGGATCTAAGTAAGATGTCACCTGTAAAAAGGATAAATATTTGTGGTACTTTTCTTAACTCCAGAACATAGTAAATTGACCATACCTATCAAAGAGGGACTGAATTGGTAATTGAAGCTATTAAGGATTTGCGGGAAACAACCCTAGGTGCCACAATTGATGATTCATTAGCGCCTATTGAAAATTTAAAGTTCTTGGTTGATCCTGTCAACGGATATACCTCTAGCCTTAAGATATAGACTGAGAAAGAGGCAAAGTCAAGACTTCTAGAGAAAAGGTTACTAGTTTTGTAGGATAAATGTGCAATCACACACAACAAGGTGTTGCAAAGTCTGAAAGAGGTAAAGGATTGTGAAGAGGAAGCCCAAATACTATTTTTATATTACATGCAGTTGCCTGATACCACTCAAGGCATTAAAGACTTAATGGAATCAATAGAGTATCAACTTGCCACTACCTTTGAAACCTACAAGATTGCAGATGATAGAAATTATACTTGCAAGACTTCTATTGCAGACTTGCAAAGCAATTTTTTCACCCTACAGAGGAAAAAAGAAGATGATATGAGGTAGTTTGGTCAACTTGGAGATCCAGTAATGTCCAAACACATTCCCATATCAAGTGCCTTATCGAATGCAAAGAAACTAGACAAGATGAATCTTAATACATCCACTCCAAAAGAAAGAGAAGAATGCTTAGTAGAATTGGAATCATTGCACGAAGCACTTGTTAGAGAAAAGCAGACCTAGGATGATGGAAAACCTGCTTGGGAAGTTGTTCTCAAGGAATTACAAGGTTCCCCTAGTTCCTGTTAAATGTTTCTTTTTTTACCCTTTGTCCTGTATGTCAAAGAGGGAGAAGGTTATGTGTGGAGAAGGGTATGTGTAGGGAGAAAATAATGTTGTGAAGAATTTTTGGGTTTAAAGAAGTTATGTGTTTTGTGTATATCTGAAAGGGGGATTTGAGTTCCCACAATTTTGGTTTTGAAGTGTGAAGACAATTTTTTTTCTTCATTTTTGGCACATGTTTCCATCAATGACAAAGGGGGAGATTGTTGGAAGAATGAAGAAGAAGCCCTCTAATGTGTTGTCATTGATGCCAACATTGGTTTGTGACAGTTTTTGTCTATCTGGTAAACAGTGATTCATGTACTCTAATTCGGTAATCTGGTCCAAAATTATTCATATTATAAGATTGACTTATGCAGTTTTAATATTTTAGTCAGGACTATTAATTGCAACTATGGACAAGTTTTTAGCAATTTTGGTTGAATAGGCTGAGAGATATAAATGATAGAAGATCAACATATATGCATTATATATTCTTCTGGCCGACATGGTTAAATGGTTTTTGCTTCATGGGTGATTAAAGAATTCTTTATTAGGTTTGGGCCAACCTAATTTATGTCTTGCACATTTTGTTTTGAGCCAACAAGATATTTTGAATCAAGTATGTTTACATCTAGTTAGGCCGACCTAATTGATGTATGTTGATGTAAGTTGGTATATATATGTATGAAACATTTTTTTTATTGTACACAAAGATAGATAGAGATGTGTGTATGTGTGTTATGCGGAAATTACAAGCAATGATGTGTGAAAGTGTGATATTGTGCGAAGTTGTTGGTAGTTGCTATGAACATGCAAACCAATGCAATATTTTTTTTTTCCAGAGCATAATTAGAACTAAACTCAACACACATAAGGTGTACTTCATTAGTTCATCCTTTTGGAAGTGAGCCACACTCTTTTGTAATCATTTCAATCCGTGAGCCTTTCAAGGACAGCGTATCCTGGCAGTGTGCCCTATATTATCTTATGACTTGTTATAATATATGTGAGCTAATCCTCACTTTGGTTTTTCCCATTCTTGGTTTTCCACGTAAACAATCCTAGTGTTCATGTGTCATGTGATGTTCTGATCCCTTTCATGTTTTTGTTTATAGTTGCAGCTATATATGTTTTAATTATTGAATGGTTAGCAGCTAAATGGTTTATTAGAATATTGATTCACCCTCCCTCTTATTATTTTTGGTGTTCAACAAGTGATCTCATTTAAAGGTTGCATCAGAGCTTCATTACATGTAGTTTTAGTTGTAGTGTATTTTTAAGGTTTTTGGAGTGTGTAGATTGAGTAGTTTTGCAATGGGTGTTTTTAGAATTTTTTCAGTTATTTATTGTTGTGTTATGGTTTATATCATCCCCATTTTTTAACTTCCATTAGTTATTTCATAATATAATTTAGGATTCATATTCTACCATTTTTATGTTGTTAGTGAAATTTTTAGTTTTGCATACAATTTTGTGTTTATGATGAAACATATAAATTTTCTGATATGTATAAGATTGATGTAATACAACAATACATTTTTAATTTAATGTCACTTGAAAATTCAATAATAAAATTTTGGCTTCATATACTATCATTTTGGTGCTTTCCAGTGAATTTAGGTGTAGTAAAATGGATAGATTTGTATGCAAATCCATGTCGGTTGTAAAATATGATAAATTTATGGTATATATAAGCTACATTCCATTCAAATGCTATTATTTTATGATATTTACCTATATATTCAATTTGGTGAAGTTTTCATTTGATTCAGATGTCAAATTATCAATTTTGGGTGCAGATGTGTAGTGAAAAAATTGGGCACTTTTTGAGCTAATGAAAAATGATTTTGAGATCTGAATTTTTTTTTAGATATTTTGTGTAGATGATTAAATCACCTGTTCCTTATCCATTATTTTCCTTAATGTTATATGCATAAAATGTATCTTTAAGATTCATAAACACACCTATAGGTGTGAGAAGACATCCTCTTTGCATTCACCATACCTCTTAGAAACATTAATGGAATTTTGGTTTGAGTGCACAAGATAAAAAAATACTTATGAAATTTTCTAAATATATGGCTTAGAGATAATAGATGAAGTATCAAGATTTGAAAAACAACTTAAGCATGAATTAGGGCATCACTCTTTCACATTATTTTTTCCATTTAGATCCACACCTTTTGATAAAAATAGGTTTTCTAGGTACAAATAATTTAGAAGTTTTTGAGATTTTTCAACTTAGTAGTGATGTTCTAGGTCATCTAGGAGAGTAGGTAGGTTTTACAATGAAAAATGGTAGGAGTTTCAAATTTTGAGGGTTAGGGGTAATTCATGCATCATGCCTTTGGTTAAGGTGTTGGGGATCAAAGGTAGCAAAGAACTCATACCATTAAGTTATGATGAAATATAGTAGAGAGTGTCGTGGGTCAAGGTTCAGAGATACCTTGGAATAGGTATTTGTGAAAGGGGAAGACCAAATGTCCAACTTGAATAAAGGTAACTTAGCACTTGTAATTGGTTGGGGAGTCAAGATCGGGGTTGACAAGGAAATAATACACCAGTATGAGATGTTCCAACACTCTAGTTTGAAAGACCTAGAAAATTTAAAGATAAAGGACTAGGAGATAAGGGATAGGGGAAATGGCATGGCATAAGGGGAAACTATAAAATCTAGCAAGTTTGATAATAGTTTTGGACTTAAGGAAAACACCAGAAAATAACCAAGACAAAAAATTTATGAATTTTTGTAACCTTTGATGTTAGAAGGGGCACACAAAGGACATCATTTAGGAAATTTTTATAGATGAACATCCATTAAAATATATCTCATATTGATTATAATCTATGGGAAAAATTAGGCCTAAATACAAAGGAAGTTAAGACTCAAGACAAACATGGCACTACAAATTTGAGTCCCAATTGTACCTTCATGGGCATATCTTTCACATTTAGATCTTACCTACATGATTTATTCATGTCCTAAGATGAAATTATATGACATTATTGGATACATACATGAGTAATCCCATAGTTATGGGTCCCAAACTTGGGACGTCTTGATTTTTCTTGAAATCACATATTCTTTAGAAAAATTAATGATTTAAGTCTCGAGGGGTTCAATCTAAAAGGTTTTAACTAAAGAGGGTTAGATAATACCCCCTTATAAATGCTCTAGTCTTAAATCATACCCACAATGGAGTCTTCTTCACACCTATCAAAATACTGACATAAAAACACTATTTCTTTACCTTTCAAGGGATCAAATAAAGTCATTTAGAAATTATATTTTTTAAAGTATGTAGCCCTTATTATAAGCTTTCTAAAAATTATAATTTTGAATCTTTTTAATTTTATTATTATATTTATCTTTTTATTTCTTGTGAATGTAGGTTTTTTTCCAAACATCAAGATATTTTTTCACATGTGAAAAAATAGAAAAATAGAGAAAAAAAAATCTAAAAAATATTTGTGCACTAGGTATTGATGTCCTTATTTCAGCTAAAAACAAATAAATTCATTTCAACACATACAAAACAAGTTATGCATGACGACATACATCTATGTCCAAATTATAATTACTTTGTCTTAAAAAATTAATTAAAAAAATGAAACAAAAATTATGAAAAAATATCCATGCACTAGATATTAATGTTACAAATCTATATTTTAAAAATTATAATTTATCCTTTCAATAATTTTTTTTATGTGTACGACATAAATGTCACTTTTTAAAAATGTTGTTTACTATAAAAAATAAGTTATTCAAAGTTACATAAAAGAATTCACAATTTATTTCTACTTTTTTTTAAACAAATATATTGAGAATCTACACACAAATCCTCACAATTCACTAGTTCATACCATTTCCAAATTATTAATGGTTTAGTTGCTATATGTTTCATAAAGTGAAAATTTGGTGAAAATGTTGATTTCAATGTCCTACTTTTACCAAAAAGTGGGAACCAGTATTGTGGGTTGGCCCACATCAATCCTTATCACCACTAGGGACTTATCCCTTCCCTATACTAAAGTACACTCATTCTCTTGGATGCCACATAGGGGATATATGATGCTCTAGTCTCTTAAGTACTTACATGGGCTTTCCTATCTAGTTAAGATCCCTAACATTGATTCTTATTTCCCATGTTGGGAGACACATTACCATTCCCTAATATTACCTCCAAACTATGTTCTTAA
Source organism: Sequoia sempervirens (assembly GCA_007258455.2). Classification (NCBI taxonomy): domain Eukaryota; kingdom Viridiplantae; phylum Streptophyta; class Pinopsida; order Cupressales; family Cupressaceae; genus Sequoia; species Sequoia sempervirens. The sequence continues at coordinate 49,404,654 of VDFB02047230.1, forward strand.
CGCACCTATCATTCAAGTTATTGGAATTCTTAGGCATAATGTATTCTCTCATAATTAGTACTTTATATGATTGCATTCTTATATGCTTAAGCATTTAATTTTTAATGCATTATTGTCCCCTCTCCTTTGATCCCTTGTTTGTTATAGATACAACTAATTGTGTGGGTGTATCATATCACTAACACTCTTAGGATAAGTTTTCATATAGTTAGGAGTTCTTAGAGAGAATTATATCCTATACATGGTAGGCCTTCTTCATGCACTACCAATTGCCAAGTAAGACACACTAGGACTATATTATTTTGATACATGTATAATTTAACCTACTAATTTTCTCTATCTTATTATAATTTTTGATAGAAATATATTTAGAGTTGCATTTGATCTTATATATTATTGTGTCACAGAAACTATTCATGGAATATTTTTCCTTTTTCTTGTAATTTTTTCATGGATAATACATGATGGCATCTTGTAGGGTCCATTATTTTATATAGGCCCCATGACAATATCCTTTGATGTTTAAATAGTTACTTTGTAAGCATGGTTGTGAGTGCTATGCATATTTAGATGCATGATCATTATAGGATTCACATGCACCTCAAATTAGGAGTAAAATACAATGGTAAAATTTGTGTATCTATGTAATTTCTCATTTAGTTTCAAGTCCATTTTCCTCTATTATCCATCTACTCATTACATGTGTTATTATGGAGTTATTTTCCTATGAATTTGTCTCTCTATGTTATCCCTATGGTTAGCTATCACTATCCATTCACCTTATCCCTAATATAATTTTATTTATTAATGTACACATTTTTATTTACACATTACCCATGTTTATTTGACCCTTTATATGTCTTGGTTAAGACTAGAGTCATAGGGTCAACCCTATGGTCTTGCACTATACCAATTTCTCTCCAAGGACCAACTAAGTACAATTTTGTGTGACTTATTTTTATGTTCTTAATTTAAAGGCATTCAATGCATTCAATTTGATCGTCAAATAATCACTTTCTATTTTTGAATCAATTCACATATCATTCACATACTCACACTTTAATTGGTGGATTAAATGGAATCTTAAAGTACATGAGTATTTCTAAGAGCATTTTTATTACTAAAGAGCATTATCTTAGATCATTCCTCTTTGTTTTATAGAGTTGACCTAGGAGAACATGTATTAATGTATTTTAAATACCTCAAGCCTTTTGATACTAAAATTTTGTTAGTTACTAGATAAAGTTTGTAGGTGCAAGGATAGATCTATGGTTGCAAACATGACCCCAAACCCCAAACTTGATTCTACATACTCTATTTTGAATCTCAAGACATATCATATTTAACATCTAGATCAATACTTGGATAACTAATGATCATAGAGTTAATCATCCTTATTCTCCTATTTACTTTCTTGAAATAACATGCATTAATTGTTCTATATTTCCATACTAAACTATATTTAATTAGTCAATGTAAATTGATATTTCAATATCCAATTATATTTAATTATCAATATAAATTAATATCTTACTTATATGTATTATTTAATCAACCTAAATTGCCAAATTTATTTTACAATAATTTTATTTAAAGATTAAAGACACCAAAAAAAAGAAAAAGAAAAAGGTAAACTATCATCAATTTTAAAAATACTACACAACATTGATAATAAAATATTGAAAGGCTTTTTTTGAAAAAAATTGAATAAAGAAGGAGAATTCCATACATGAAATATTGAAAACTAAAGAATAAAACAAAGGACAAAGTTTTTCATAAATAGATAGTCAAAGTAAATTACACTTCTCAATCCCTTTGCTTTCTCCAAATAATCGATCAACAATTATTTGCATTAAAGTTAAAGCTTTGCCTTCTTCCTCTTCATTCAGTGGGGCCTTAAACCCCTTCTTTATGTTGATGCTACTATATATTATAATACGCTCTTCGAATATTGCATAATTATGTTCGCCTACACATGTTGAGCATATAAATTGAACCCTCCCGTAAGGATAATTATTAAATATTCTAAGCAAAGCATATATTGTGATTGTGCTTGATGAGATTCTCCTATCGAGTGGCAGTGTATATTCCCCTCTCTCAATCTCAACAACCGCTTTTGTGTCGATCACTTCAGAAAACAAATTTACATCCAATCTAGACCCTGTTGAATCCTTTGGCATCCCTTTTAAAATAGTATACTCTGACGGCAGCCTCTGAAACAATTAAAATTTCAACATAAAACATTAAATAATTGAAAAAAATATTAAAGAATAAAACACATAATTTTAACACACACTTAGGAGTAGTAATATTCTTTTTCCAGGAAAAATCACCAAATTAACTTTTTTCACAATAAAAAGACTTGCTTTCCCCTAAAAATCAATTGTTTGCATTGAGCAAAGCAGTATTACCCTGAGTCCATAAAAGCAATTCCGTACCCCTGCATATCCATTGTGAGGCACTTCAATTGTCGGGCTTTTCAATCCTTCCAACTCTTCAAAACCTTCTACACTCTGCAGCTGATGACATCCTAAAATGGTGATTCGGTCCAGAAGACGTTGATGTACAAAGGTCACCAACGATTTCAACCAGTAACATTCCTCCGCTTTAAACACCTGAAGTGCTGTTAGAGAAGATAACCCTGGTATTGTTTCCCATCTGTAACAAGAGCACACTCTAAGAAACTGAAGCCCAGTTAGAAAAGATAACCCTGATATTGTTTCTAATTTGGGACAACCATTCAGTGTAAGAGATTGAAGTCCTGTTACAAAAGAGAACTCTAATGTTGTTTCCAATTTGGGACAATCTTCCACTGTAAGAGACTGAAGCCCTATTAGAGAAGATAACCCTGACATTGTTTCCAATTGGGGACAACCCTTCACTGTAAGAAATTGAAGCCCTGTTACAGAAGATAACTCAAATGGTGTTTCTAATTTGGGACAATCCTCCACTCTAAGAGACTGAAGCCCTATTAGAGAATATAACCCTGATATTGTTTCCAATTCGTGACAGTAGCACACATTAAGAGTATCCAGTCTCTCTAGCTACTTTAAGTCCATTTCTTTTAGAACCCACATCCATTCAACTTTCAATGATCGAAGTATGGGACAAATCTCTCCACTAATTAGCATCTTTGATATATAATTTAATCTGCGAAAATCTATGGATTCAAGGCTAGTCATGCGGCCACTTGTAGAAGCCTCCAAACTAGTTGAATCTCTATCTCTTCTCAGATTCAAATTCTCACTGAAGAAGATGCCGCCCTTAGATCACAAATACAATGATCTAAGATTACTAAGGTGTTTAAGTGATTCTAGGAGTGATGGTATATCAGTCTTCTCTAAGGCGCACCTTATTGCTAATACTTCCAAATGACTGAAAATTCGTATTAAATCTAGAAGCCTTTGCAACGAGGGAGAGTAGTAAATCTCCAGCTCTCTCAACTCGAAACTAGCTTGACATTCACAATTAAACTCAAAAAATGAATTTGTTCTTAGTAGTAAACAATCTTCGTCAAACATGTATTATGAAATGACAGTTCTGCCGTGATGGGAGACTTATTTCAACTAAAGAATAGCAAAATACCTGGGTATTGGTCTGCAACTATTGCTGAAAAGTGCTCCACAGTTCTTCCACGCCGAAAACATATAAATATTGCAATTTTCGTAGAGGAATCCATTAAGGAATTTCTTTTAAGCGAAAAATTTCATTGTCAATTTCAAGCCACAAGAGGTTTGTCTCAGCAAAATCATTTGAATTCCCTATGAAATAAGTAATTTTTCTTTTGAAAGACGAATCTTGGAGCGAATCGCGGAACTCATGAAAACACCTGCCCTTTGTTTCTACTAGGATTTGTTTAAATCCTTTTTCTTCCTGCATATAAGGATCAGGGTTAAATGTGTGGTTGGCTGGATTCTTTTTATAAAAATAAAAATGCTTTCTATAGTTCTAATTTCAAAAATTTAAAGAAGCAGCACACCATAGATCCAAGAATGTGTGGTCTCCACAGCCGAGGAGGCCCCAAGTCATCTGCCATTTGTCTTCCCAGATCGTGGAGGTGATTGTGCATTTCAAATTGGCATGAACTCACTTCAATTAGGCACTTATCTTGCAGGGTTTGAACTGCATGTTCAGCGCTCCAGCCGGACGCGTTCCAGATTAATATAGCTTTACTTTTCACATCCCTCATGTATTTCTTATTGAATAAACAAGCAATATCTATAAATATCTATTTCTCCTCTTGGTCTAGACCATCAAAGGTAATTTTTAGTCTTTGCAGTATATCCTTAGGCTGGATTTTCTTAACTTTTTCCAATTGCAACTCCCAATAATACTTGTCCCTACCATAAAGATGGGTGCCCAAAACATTGAGTGAGAGGGGTAAACCTCCACAGAATTCTAGGAAGCTTTCAACCAATTTTTCATATGTAATGGGTGGATCCCGCCTGTGGAAAGGATGGCCATAGAAGAGATCTTCAGCATGATCCCAATTCAATGCCTTCATCTTATAACAGATATTTGTACCCGTTAACATACTTTGGTCACGGGTTGTAACAATAACCAGGCTACTAGAGCTCAACATACCTTCAAGTAACAGGGCATATAACTAGTCTTGATGATCGATATCATCTAGGACCATAAGAAAATTCAAATGCCTTGCTCTTCCTAGAAAATCCTTCAGGTTTCCGATTCCATGGTGCACACTGCTAATCTCTAGATCTTTAATCTCTGGATCTTTAAGGAAAAGATCTTTCAAGAGCTAACTTTGCAAGCAGTGCAATTCACGATTGGCATGTGATTCTCTCACATCGGAGAGAAAACATGATGCATGGTAGCCTGAACGCTTCCTGTTAAACAATTCTTTTGCCAGGGTGGTCTTGCCAGACCCCCCAAGTCCATAGATCCCTAGCAATTCTCTGGTGACCTTTCTTTGCCTCTTTGTCTCTGAACAACAACTGTCAAAATCTTGGACGAGTTCAGCAAGTCCAGCCGGATATTTCGCAACATCTAACGGTATCCTATTTTTCCTTTCTTGCACTCCTTGTTGCACACGAGACAAAATATTTTCACACAAATGGCTGAAATCCAAAACCAAAAATTTATTTAGAAAGTCATCCTTCTAAGGTCTAAGGAATGTCATGGAACTAGAGATAAAATTAATTTCATGAAATGGAGAAAAAGAGAAAACATGAGTAATCGCAATCAGTATAAAACATATGACAGTAATCTTACTTTTGATGCTGGCTAAGTTCATAACCAGATCTGTTTGCAGTGGATTTGAGGGCCTTTTTCCATTCATCCAACTTATCAAGATTCATGCCTTTGATAATCAGCAAATGTTGCAGCATACTGTGACTTGTCGTTCTCGATGTGACAAAGCTCCCACGGTTGGACATCGTAGAAGACAGGAATAAATAGGGCATCAGTTTGTTGTAACATAAGAACCAGCTCATCTAAACACCATGAGGACTCAACATATCCATGGGAAAAAATGGCAGTTTGCACAAGAGATGAGCATATGGCATTGGAAATGGAAAAAGGAATAGAATCTCCTCCTTGTATCTCTTCACGGTCTAGAAATTCTCGGCACCCTCTTTCCTAGAGAAGGTGATACAGTTGTTTAGCAAGGGTTTCCTTGACATCAGGGCCTCGGTGGCTGATGAATGCATCATATAATTTGGGAGATGCAATCGATGAGGAGGAGGAAGCCATGAATGCAAGACTAGAATTGCAAAATGTATGAAACTTTCTGAAGCAGAATGGACTGTATTTGATGCAAGGATACAACAATTAGTATTTGTAAGGAAATGCGCAAAAGAATATTGTGGGGCCAATAGCAAAAGAATTGTGTCCCTTGCAATGAATTATTTCCAAGCGAGAAGTAGGAAGTGCATTACGGGAGCATCTTCCTTCGTATTTAAAAAGGAAAGATGTCCTCTCCAACTTTATTTAAAGGAAAGATGTCATCTCAAAAGCAAAAGCAAAAGTAAAATCATGTTTTCACTTCAACTTCTCGTGTTGTGGTTTTAGATGGTTTTTTATAAGATAATTGTAACGGTGAAGTTCATATTTTTATTATTTTTATTTAATTTTCTTTTTATTTTAAGAAATTTTTTTTGATCTATAATTAGAATATTTTTATATAATAATTGTAATTGTGAATTTATATATGTATAGTATTTTTAATCAATTTTTTTTATATTTTAAGGAGAGTGTTTTGATACATATACATTGTAAATGATACAATCTTGTGTAAAGTCAAGTCTTTGTTCTATGTTATTCACCTATCTCATTACACATCTTTTTATGCATCTACCATTTAATCTATTTTCCATGTTCACACGTTCTTATACATTACCTTTATTAACTAAAATTTTAAAAGACAATGAAAAATTTGTATTATTGTATGAAATGAATTATATATGATATGGAATTAGTTTTAGAAGAGACAAGTGATTAGCCATTAGCAAGTGATTCTTTGTTAATAATAATAAAGTTTGTTTATTATTAACAACATGTAATATAAGGATGTACTATTATAGCATTATTATAATATTATGCCAATCCCCCCTTAGTACATCATATTCTAAAGAGAACATATTAAGAAATCTCAAAAAGCTTCAAACTTAATTGTTGTAGGAGATTTAATAAATATGTTAACACATTGCTTTTGAGAAACAAATTTGAGTTGGATATTTTTCTATTGGACATGTTCATGGATGAAGTGGCATTGAATCTCAACATTTTTCATACACATGAAAAATAGGAGTTTGAACAAGATTCAAAACACTAATTATTTTAGAATAAAGATGCCAAACATGTCTCATGGACATCCATGCTTATAAAAATACAAAATAATCATATCACCTTATAGACAACTCCACCTATGACACAATATTTTTCCTCTATAGAAGAGTGGGTAATAATGGTTTACTTTTTGCTTCCTATGATATCAAACCAAAGCCCAAAAAGAAAACAAAATCTTGAAATAGAATTCTTATCATCCACAAAGCTTGCATAATTTACATCCAGTTGTCATTGCAAAGGGAATTTTTAGTCTTTATATATTTTGGTCTATATTCAACTATACCATGGATGTATCTCCAAACAAACTTTATTCCTTTGCAATGTGAAACCTTAGTTCATTTATATAATCCTAGAAAGATAGGTAACAACATATGTGATATTGTGCTTAGCATAGGTTAGGTAAATTAGAATTCTAATCAATTGATGATAAATGATAGCACTCACTTGAGGTGATTGCCATTGGAGAAAATTTGTAGTCATGTATTGATAGGGGTTGACATAGGTTGACAAATTTCATCCTAAACTTTTTGATTAATCTCTCAGCATATTACATCCAAGAGACAATTTTTTTTTTTCATTGCCATACTTTAAGTCCAAGATAATAATTTAAGAGTATGACATTTATCATCTTATAAAATTATTTAAGATCATTCATTGTTGTTGTAATGATATGTAGAGAGCTCCTTGTGATGACCAAATTATTGACATATATAATCAAGATCATAATCTCCACCATTGCTCTTTGAAGTAGAAAATGATGTCAAAAGGATTCTTGGTGAATGCATGCAAAAGGATATACTCACTGGGTAGCCTACTTAGACCATATAAGGATTTCACAAGTCTACACACTTTTTGTTATTGGCCAAGTGTAGTGTACCCAAAGGATAGAGAAGTATCTCACATGCTACAAGGGTTCACCATTTCCATTATACTTGTCGAAAGAAAGATTCTCCATAGCCACAAGAGGGGTATACACGAATATGAAGAGGTAAGGGGGAAAATAGTCATGTAGATGTAGGAGTAATAATAGAATAAAGTTAAACATCCAAATTTGAAGAAAGTTTCATATAGTTTTTCATAGATATATAATAAGGTTGGGTAAGAGGATAAAGGATTAATGTGTGGGTTGGAACAAGGTAGTGATATCTCATGGGTAGGGTGAGAAATACAACTTGGGGTAATAATTGGGAAGGGTTTTGTATTGATGAAATTGGATATAGGAGGAGGTAACTCAAAAGTAGATTTCAATGCATCCAAAAAATGAAATGGCACATAAGTGGTGGGATGTAAGGAATATGTATATGTATAATGGAAAAGGTCCAAATATCTAGGAGAGACACCTCAAAATGCAAGGGAGGTTATAATAGATAAAGAATCAAAGAAGGATGCTCAATATCTAATAGGATGAAGTTCAACCAATGGGATGTTGAGGAAGTAATAAATGATGATAGCATGCTCAATATTGTCTACAAGGTGGATTTAATCTTCCAAAGAAAGAGAGGTAGGGGAAGAATAGGAGAAGAGTCCATTTTTCCATGAGAAAGGATCAATACAAGTGTGAGCCCCATCATCACTTTAAGAAGAGTTTCCAAACAGACTAAAATAAAGAGTATCAATAGAATTTTGAATGTCATGTGGTGAAGGAGTATTATTAATTGTAAGAATAAGATCCTCATAGGTAGTGATTGAAGAGAGCATGAATTTAACATCCTCTAAAAGATCCATGGAGGTTGAACATGTAGCAAGAGGAGGGAAATAACTAGAAAAAAAATATGTTACCATCATGGACTATGGGAGACATGGTGTAAGTAGAAGAAATCTTTTCAATGGAATGAGAAGTGGATGGAAATATTATATAATTGGTATTATCATTTTTTTCATAAAATGTTTTATCATGATGAGTGATGAAGAAGAATGTAGTAATTTCTTCTAACATAGATGAGTAAACATGCATGAGATCAACAAAGGATAAAATATTACATAAGTAATCAAGGATCTTATACTTACAACATGGAGGTGTATCTATGTCATAGAATAAAGATATATCATCAAAGAGTACATGGGTAGTAATCAATAAAGTGTAAAATAAATCATAGTTCATGATACTTGCATGTAAGTGTAGACACGTAAAATGTACAAATTGATGCTATACACCTGATCATGATTTCACTAACATCAGTTCGTCCTAAATCATCCCCTTTTCTAACCATTTAATCGAATAACCTTTATTTGATTAAATTTGTCACATTTCACCTCTCAATTAAATAAATCATATTTATTTAATTAAGTCATCACCTCCTTTTAATTAAATAAATCATTTTATTTAATTAATCCTATAGACCCTCTTTTAATTAAATAATTCACTTTATTTAATTAATCTATAAAGTCATCCATTTAAATTAAATAAATTTATATTTATTTGATTTAAAACTAACATCATCTTTAATTAAATAAATCAAACTTTATTTAATTAAGTCTAAAATCATTTTCCTCTCATTTTGATTTAAACTAACCCAAAAGTCTAAGTCAAATTGTCAAATCATCTAATCTCCTCACTTAAATTAATCAAACTTGATTAAATCTAATCCTAATCACCTAAATCCTCTAGATTTTGCAACTTGCACAATAAATCATTTCTCTTGATTTATTATTTCTTCTAATTTCCCTCAACATGGCATAAAAAAGGGAATATTCTTCCAAATTTGAAAATCCCTCCAAAAGGATGTGTCCTTCCAACATGGCATTTATGCCTCTTACATGTCCTTATTCATTGAGCCAAGTGGCATTTAAGGCATTTTTCATCCCCCTCAAACTTGTCATTTCACAAATTTCAAATTCCACCTAAAATCATTTATTGGCACATTCATCAAAATGTGCACAACCCTCCTCCATTCACATCTTAACAAGTGGCACTTGGCCATTAGATGTTGAATGATCTCATATTCCTCCATTTTGCTTATTCTTCCATCTTTTTCTTCTATAAATAGAAGTCTCTTATTCTCATTTTGGATCCACAACTTAGAGAAAAGTTACTATCTTCACATTTAGAGCTAATTCGTCCATTTTCATAGCATTTTCTATCACTATAGCTAGGTTATTGCAGATTTCACCAAGGAGCTCATTGTTCTTCATCATCAAGTGGATCAATCTTCATCAAGCTTCCAAAGGAGTTAGGAAAGGGTCATTTTCCACATCAAAATAGCACCAATTCCCCCATGGGATTGATAGTTTTCTTGCATTAGATAGGATTTGATACTTTTCATTTGTGTTCTTCATTTCCATTTCTTATCTTGTGCATTTCAAATGAATTTGATGGGGAATGATGTTTCTAACTTCCGTATGGATCTAATTGTGTGATTGTTTCTCATGTTTGTGCAAGTCTAGGATCACCATTCACATTTTGGCACTAGAGGGAGGGTGAATCAAAAGTTTTCAACTCATTTTTTTGAGAAATTTTGTGGTTTTCTTGACATTTTTTGTGCCTACAGGAAACTATGTCTCTATCAGTCTAGCGGTGCCATAGAACGATGCTAGCAGTCCAGCGGTGCCATACAACGACGTTGAAAAACTCCAAACTCTACCACTATGCCTTCCCGCCAAAAAAATCAAATTTCTAAAGTGTGACACTTGGCCATTTCTCTTGTTGATCAGACGGTTAAACTCCAAATTGCATCATGGACTAAAATAGCACCGCACACACACTCTCTAGTTTTCTACAGTAAGATGCTTATCAGTCTATCGATGCCATACAATGTCGTTGACCTCTCTAAACTCTGTCACACCTATAGACTATGCCATTGGGGTGGAGTAAAAGGCTAAAATTTAGTTTATTTTGACATGTGCTTTTTATTTTTGGTCATTTTGGATTGATAACCTATTTATTGTCTCTATATTTCTTGGTTTTAATCAGTTTTGCAGATTGAGGTAAGGAGGAAACGAAATTGAAGGCTTCATTATGACATCATCATCTTATTGTATCAAGTGTTTTTAAACACTTTGGGGAGAAATTATAATCCCTTTTCTAAGGATTTGTTTCTGCAAGCTTTTAGGACTCACTAATTTTCAACTTGGGTCTAAAAAGAACAAAATAAAAGGCTTAAAAAGAATCATAGAAAAACTTACTAGATTTTGTTTTAGACTTAACAATTGAATAATCAAATCTCACATTTCCTTTGGTGCTTAAAAATAATTCACTCTTGCTTTGAAGGATTAAAATGAACATGTGCTTTTATGTTTTGTAATCCCTTATCCAAACTAATATCACCTAAAAGACGTGTGTGCTTCTCTCACGCCTCACGACGATCTTGAGAATCAAAATACTTTTGGTGATATTAAGTTGTGTAAGTGATTACCTCCACACTTCAATTTGGATTCTTAAAATTGAACAAACCATGCGAGTGTGAGTCGAGTACATCAAATGTGTTCTCTCTTTGTTTCTCAACGAAGATTGATCAAACTATGAATGTACTTGCTCACTTTTGTTTATCTTTAGAGGGGATGCCTTGTGGGAAAAAGTAATCACCCAAGGGAATGACCCAATTAGGAACATGCTAAAGCCAAGTGACTTCCAACCGGTATATAAGTGTGGGCACTTGGGGAAAGTCCAAGTATCATGAGGATTGTTATGACAAGAAGGGAAACAATGGTCTCTTGCCTCATGGATGATCCCCCACGAACGAAATTCCCCTACTAAAATCTTTTGTATAAAGGTCAAAATCCTTATTCTATTTGTTGGTGCAAGAGGTCAGACCTCTGAAGCTACCCCACATTTTTGCGGTTCCTAGTAGATATGAGAAGTATGCCATGGGAGTTTCATAGGTACTGATGCTTAGCTGACATGAGAAGAGAGTGCACTATAAGGGGGAGTCTGTGTGGTCAAGCATCTAGTCATCCAGTTTGAATAGGTGCAGCTAGATTTATCCAAGTGGGGACTCAACAAATATTGTCTTTCATTCATAGGATTGTGCATGTATTGGAAACAAAACACTTTGCTTGATCAAAAACATTAGAAAAAAAATATTCAACATGAGCATCAAATTTCAAACCCTTTAAGAGGAGCAAATACCCCTTGAAGAATTCAACTGCTATTGCTTTCCCTTGGGATTCTATCCTTAGAGGCTTCTAAGCATTTGAATTTTATCTCAATTTGCTCCTACTAAAGTCAACATTAGGTAACTTTTTCCTTGATTTCCTTGATTTCCACATAATGCACTTTGTGGGATGAGAAGAAGTTAGGACATTAGAAATCTAGTTTCAAAAGCTAATCAAGAGTGTGTTTGTGATAAAAGGAACTCACTAAGAAAAGCTAAGAACAAATTGAACCCCACACATGTGTCTCAAATGATTTCACATAAAATCAAAATCCAGAAACCAAAGTCAAAAGTTCTTAGTCTAAAACCTCGTCAAAAGCGTCTCTCAAGGCTCTATGAATTTAGAGAGAGATTGGCTTTCAACTTCTATAGAAGAGCATCAAGAAACAATCATAATTTGTATGAATTCTATCATCAACAATAGTCGGGTCTTTTTCAACAATTTGAGTATCTTGTATAAGAAGTAAGGCATGCTCTTAAAAACTGAGGTATTTTAAACAAGAGTCTTTTTAGGTACACATAGGATCAAAGTCAACCTTCATCCATCTTTCAAACATCAATCAAAATCATCTCACCAACAACTCTTGAAAATATTGAAACCATCCTTTTGCTAGAATTTTTGGAAAATCCATAAATCAAAATCCTTGAATCAAACATCAAAACATATTGTTTGGCTAGGTATGTGTAGATGTATCCTTCTCCATATGCTTAGTTGAATTATCATCAAATCATCTTGTTTGATTAGGTCTGGGTAGATGCATCCTTCTCCCTACACTTAGTCAAATTATCATCTTGTGAGCAAATCTATCCCATAGATAACATCCAACATCTTGGGATCTATTTGTTCATTATCCAATTCCAAAATCAAAAAATACAAAACCAAATCAAGTCAAAATCAAAATCAAAATCCAAGAATCCGAGAATCCAAAATCAAAATCAAAGCCAAAACAAAATCTAAGAATCCAAGAATCCAAAAAATCCCAAAAGTCTAACATTCACCTCAAGATTTTCTCAGAGTTCAATCATCCATATCACCCATCTCTCACGTATCTCACCATCACACCTTTGATCCTTAATTCATCCTAAATTTACTCTTTTGAGCCTAAAGTTAGATCAATCTAAAGAATTAAAGATTCATCTCCCACATTCTTGAAAATTTGATTCCTATTTTACGGTTCAAGCAAGATCACAACACAAGAAGAACATGGAGAACCACAAAGAAACAACAACTTCAAGTGACCTAAGTCAAACCGCACCTGAGATCAATCCTGTTGGACCTAGCAACCCACTACCCGATCTTTCTCTCATAACACAAGATCCTCAAGAGGAAGGGAAATTGGAAGACATCACCAATTTGGGGATGACCCAAGATGAGATCACCGAAATGCTTGAAAACCCTGACAACCATAGACTTTTCAAAGCCATGTTAAAACTAGACCCTTCCCAATACATGCTTGAATTGGTAAAGGAAGGAGCTAAACTACCTTCCGATTTTGATATGAGTACTATTATGGAGAGGCCTTTTATGCTGCTTGTACCATTCACCTCACTCACTCAAAGTGTCATCCAACCCATTTTGCAATCCACATCATCCATTGCCACCACGCAACACATTGTTAATAGGGGAGTTCGTTACTCCATGCCCATCAAAAACACCCCCTTGTCAATAATCAAAATTTGGATGCCAATACCATCATAGGTACTGTTAGACCCCCAAAAATTCTTGATATTTTGAGGTCTTTTATCCTCAATATTAGCATAGTATGTTGATCACACATAGGGTTTAGGGCTTTAATTTGAATAGCCTTGTCATCCAAATTCCCATTTAATCCTCAGATGTCTTATTTATGTGTTGACTTGTTTGTCTAGTTACCAATGATATAAGTTACCTCTTGAGTCATTGTTTAACATTTCTTATCGACCCCTTCGTTTAGAATTGTTTAGTCATCCCTAGTCAAAGGAGTCTTAAATATTCCCAAAGTTAGCTTTCAATATTTCATACACAAATGACTTATGTCTAAGTCATAAATCCCGAGGGGTAAATTCTCGTAGGCCTAGTCAAGGCCCTTCTTAAGACTAACTATTGTGTTCATGCAGGTTTGATGATCACAAGATGACAAGATTTAATCTGGGCCACTCCTCATTGGCCCATCCGTTTGAGTTGAGTGTAGTTTAAATGTTGCAGGGTTACGAGGTAATGCCATGTGTAAGTGGGTCTGGCCGCCATGTCTCATCTCAATGGCCAGAACTTTGAGATTGACAGTGCTAATCAGATGAAGAAAGGTGATCATAGTTGTTCCCCACCAACTCACAGAGGAAAGATGCAAGTCTCTTAAAAATGGTGAGACCTACGAGATAATGCCACGTGCACTCTACAGCTACTAGTGGATGGGGCCCTCACGTACATGGGGAGAGTCCTGCCAACGAATTTCTATTGGTTGTTCGTCCGAGTTGGAGTGGTGTTGTGAATTCAAATGATTTTGACTCAATTTGAGTCATTTGGGATGCCCATCTCACCTACGGATCAACGACATGTATTCAAAATTGTAAAGTACACCCATTGCAATGATTTTGCTTCACGCAAATGGGAATTAATGGTGGAGGTGACTTGTAAACCTATTCAATTCCCTTCAGAAATTATGTATGCGTCTGGCTATTACTTGTTTGAGATTTGAAGATGTGTCCAAGGAAATACGAAGAGTTGAGAGGTGAATTGCAGAAGTTATCTCGACCGACATTAGGGTTTGTCATGGTTGAAAGCAGTAAGTATAATAAACGCAATTTTATGCCTTTCAATTTTTTGAGTTAAGGTTTTTTTTAATTTGTTTTAAACCAAGTGTGTTTCATCATTCTGCTTTCATTGCTTTAAGCTAGAGGTAATATTTTCTTTTAAAAGCCATAGCCCTGTAAATTGCCCAGAATTAGCTCTTGTCCTAGCTCATAAATTGTAATTAGGAGGTTGAGTAGTTAAAATTCCTTTGTAAGAGCTCTTGTATATTCAAGCCCATGGCTAGCAAAATTCAAGGTGCTTCCTCCTCTACCCAGTCTAGAACCCTTTTTCAGGATGTGATTGATTTACTGCCCCCGTCTACAAACAAGAAACCAAATGGAAGGGTCTTGTTTCGTGGCCCTAGTGTGAAGGAGGGTTTAATAGATAAGGCATGTTGCATCAAGGATGTCAAAGTACCTTACACGGGATGGCAGATTTTCCAACACTGGTTCAGAAATAGGAACCTTAGGTCTCCTTTCAGTAACCCATGGAAGCCGGATATGAAGAAATTGATTGTTCCCAACGTGTACATGGATGTAGATCTCCTAAAGGATATTGCCTTGAAATACGACCCAGTTTCTAGGATAATTAGATCATATGATGGGGTGGTCATGGTGGAAATAACAGGGAAGAGATTGAAAAGGTTTTTGACTTACATGAATGAAGTCAAGACCTAGTCCCTTTGAACATGGATACTATTAGAGAAAAATACAACAATACTAAAGTGTTCATCAGAACAAGGACTTTGCATCTACATACTGCAATGACCTATGAAGGGAAAAACATGAGAAAATTTAGGATTGATAGAGAGCTTGAACCTTTCCCAATGAGCTATTTTTCCAGTTATTTCAAAAAGACCGTATATTCTCTATATCCGATTATTGGTGCCAATCCACCTAACACATTGTAGAAGGAATATAGTTATATGGCTGTACATTTTCAACACCCACCATATAGTATTGTTTATGATTATGCAACTTATCTAGCTGAACGTATCCATCAAGGCTTAGTTGAATTGAAGGAAGGGAAACAATGGGTGAAGTTATGGTGGTACTCATTGTTAATGCATATTTTTTTGTACAAAGGACAATGAGCCTTTGAGAAGGAGATCACCTTGGAAAGAAAAATGGATGGAGTTGACTTGCTTGTCCAATGTTGGACTAGAATCTTGGATGAAGATGATAAAAGGTATAACTTTGTGATGTTTAGAAATGCTTTTGCATCTAGGATAAGGAGGGCCCTAATATATGAATGACCTATAATATCCAAAGAAATCCATGAATTTTTGAGACCTAGGGAGTTGAGGCCAAATCTTAATTTGAGCCATAATTAGGGAGATTTGATTTTGTACTATGATAAGACAATTATCAAGATATATGGTAGTGCTTTGGGCCCATAAGTTTTTCCTACAGATGTTCCTTTGAGAATAGGTTTCCTTGAGATCATGAGGCAATTAGGAGCTACACAAGAAGCACACTTACCTGAATCAGCAAGGAAGGGGTCATTCTTCCCAGAATGGACAATATTTATAGATTACATTGTGACAAAAGGGATGGTGAATGAGTTAGAATATCTACTAGTTCCTTATAAATTGATGACTATGAGCCCAGGGAACCATGATCCTGAAGGCTTCATTAGTAAACTCAAAGCAGATAAGAAAATGGGTACCTTTGTACATGTGTTTAATTACCCTGAGGAAGTCATCAAAAATCTTTTCAACTTTGAGTAGCAGGATGAGAGAAAGGCGAAGTACCTGGCTTATAGAAAGATGGTAGAAGCCAAGAAGAAGAATCATCCCCAGTATGATCCTCTACCAAAATACATGGTGATTTCAATAAAGTTATGCATGTTATGGACAATTTTGAGAATGTTGTTGGTGTTTTAAAAGAACGGGAAGTTCGAGATAAAGGAAAGTCAATGGTGGTTGAAGAAAGTGTTGAAGTGACATTAGAAGAAAGACCTCCATATCAACCACCCAAACAGTTAAGGATTTATTCTAGGAGGAAGAAAGTAACAAGTGAGGAAAGGAGCTCACAAGCCCCAATCACCTCTGAAAATCCAAAAGCATACTCTCCCAAGAGTACAGTGCCAACTCCTCCTACACAGGCTTATGTTCCTATAATTGATCTTGATTCACCTCCTGCGGGTTATGCCCTTCCTAAAAAACCACCTTAGAAGAAGTAGAGGATTGAAGCAAAGGGAGTGGTGAACTACTCTGACATGGATGAAGATGATATTTATGTAACCCCTGAAAAAATGTAGATAGGAATGTCTCCTCATGAAGAAGAAATTGCTTCAGGTTCAGGTCTAAGTATCCTTAGACTAGGAAAGCTTGGCATTTCTAGATTGAATACTGTAGATGATTTGAGGGTGGAGGCCAGCAAAGAGTTTATGGAAGATGATTCTTTTATTGAAACCTTAGCATTCCAGGATTTCTAGTGGAAATCCAAACCTGCAATGTATGTAGAAAAGGTTGTCATTGAAAGAAGCTTGCATCTTGAGCTGCCTGAAGAGGTCATTCAAGAAAATCTGACAAGTATTATGAGAGATGAGTTCAAAAAGAATAATGCCTAGGATGGCAAAGAACTTGTAAAGAACAGTGGTGTGTTGTTGTTGCCAAGATGGACTATTTTTGATGTCATTGTTTTAGATGCCATAAGAAGGGCTAAGACGCCTCTCATACAAACATAAGAAGAATTGGAAATGGCACTCAAAGGTTCAACTTTCAGTGAAGATTGGAGGCATTCACAATATGGTCATTATCTTCAAGATCTAGGAAACCAATTTTGGTAGAGCCATCAGATTTCAGTGGGAAATTGCTTGTAAAAAGAGTTGTTGATACTCCATCTTTGGAAGCTACAAACATGGTTGTCAATGTGGCTAGGTTTACTCTCTCAACTATTGAAGGTCTCACCTTAGAAAGAGACAACCTCATAAATAAATATAGAGAGATCCTCAACAATTATGACAACAGTCAAAGGAAGGTGGTTATGTGAGAAACTCAACTAAACTTTTATAAACAAAGAGTACAAGTGCAAAGAGAATAGGGTTAGCCTAGTACAAGCCACCCATTTCCAACCTCTCCAATGGCATTCTTTCAGCATCTGCCTCATGACCAGTCCTTGGAAATAGTACCATACACTAGGGGACAGGGATCAATTGCAGTGGAAGAGTCAAGTGGGTCAGTTTCAAGTTCATTTGATAGGGAGCAATTACTTTTTCAAATTAAAACATATAAGAAGCTACTAGAGAAAGCCCAAGATGCAATGTATGATAGCATATGAAAATTTGTATGCACTTCACTAAAACATCTAAACCAGAAGATTCAAGCTAGACTTAATGGTGTGCATGACAACTACACTTTGATGTTGCGTGCAATGAGATTATCGCAAAAGGATAAGTTGTTGGCCATACCAACCTTAAATAAATGGGTCGCAATATCAAAGAGATTGAAGTTGATATTAGTGGGAGCTGGTCAGCATGAAGATAAGTACCCTTTGGGGTAGTTGGTTTATGATTTTGTATGTTAATTGAGTGAGAAAAAGTTTCAAGGGTATGCAACCCCACTTGAGAAAAAGATAATAGAATTTTAATCTCAATATGCTCATACTTATCTGTCACCATTGCTAGATGTTGAGATCAATAACTATGAATTGAAGACATTGCATGAGTGGAAGAAGGAACTAGATGAGGTTATTCATTCCCAGGTAAATGAAATATGCAAGGAGGCTAATATTAATCTCTTTAATGACACCTTAAAGAGGTTGAAATTTCTTATCAGTTTTCTAGAGGATTTTGATAGAGAATCCAATGCAATGGTAACTAAGTACTCCACTTACAAGAAAGCCATGGATGAAATTATGGATTTTGATTGGCCATCTGAGGAAGAATATGAGGAATGGGAGAAGGTGTATGTTAGAAAATTTGGTTTTTGAAACATATACTGGGTCAAGTATCGTACAGGTCTGGCCTTAGAAGTTACATTGTTAAAAATATGTTTCACAGTTAAGTATCGACTATTGACAATGTGGGATGCTGATTGAGATGCTGACTCACTGATAATCTACATCATTTTGTCATCTTGCTCAATAAATTGGGTGTGTTCCTTTTGACATGTGCTTTTGAAAATGCAAAGTTGCTCTTTATTGCAAATGTAATATTCTTTGTCTTTTGTGTATTCCCTCCACTTTTGACGATTGCAAATATAACTGAATTTGGTAATATACCTTCAAATGTTCCAATATAAGTGAAGCATGTGTACACTTGGCCTAAGGCTTTTTTTTGCTCCCTTATTCTATAAAAGGGAATTCATGGCCATTTGTGTGGATCTTTTTTTGAAATTCTGGAGCTACACTGAAAGAATTGAAGAACACAGAGTAGATATGTTGAGTCTTTATCTAATGCTTTGAGTCTAGACAGTAAGTTTAGTTAAATGTATGGTTTCTAAGTATATTTGAATGATTATGGAGATTTTCTAAGTCTATAGTCTCTCCATTCTGGTTTTGCATTAGAATCATTAATGAAAATGTTGATCAACAATCATTTCATTAATTTTCACCGTGTTATACTTTGATATGTGAATTGGTTTTGGCTCTTGTTCATGGAATGAGTTAAAATGCTTGAATTAGATCATGGGTTCATATATGAAGTCATTTGGATTTGATAAGTATTCTTTAGTGCTCAGTCATTGATTTGTGAATTAAAAGGTGATATCACTAGATCATAACGGCTCAGAATTAAACATACCTTACATTTCAATTTGTGCAGACTCCTAGCCAGTAGATAATGGCACTAATCTTTAATCCATTGAACCTTTCTTGTCGTTGCAGTCACCCAACTTGAGAGAAATCTTTTAAAGTAATCATTGATCCACCTGTTATTCATTTTTGTTTTATATTCTCAGCTTAAGATGCATAATTAACTCAAATATTTTCCATCTTCATGAGTGATTTCGTATTGTTTTCTATTAATGAGAACATGTCTGCCTTGATTTAGAATGTATGTGTAAATTGTTGAAATGAGCTATATATTTGGCATTGTGGGAACACCCTCTGAGGTTTGGAAAAACCCGAAATGTAGGAGATAAACTAATATATGCTTTATCTCATTTGTTGTCCACTCGTCTAGCATGTATTCAAGAATTGGGTTTGGAAAACTCATAGGTACTTGTTAAGGCATGCTTGGTTCATTAAAATTAACCAACATAATGGAAAATTTGATGGGGAGCTTTCACAAAATTTAGCGTCTCTCGTGCAGACCTGGTATAGTCAGAGTCAAGTCTTTATCATCATTTATTAAACTAGGTTGCCATTCGCTCTTAGGAGTTATACACATAATTTTCTTTTCATGCATCAACTTTTAGTTAGTTTTGTCACTTTATGTTGGGTTATGTTCAAAATTCTCTCTAAAGTTGCAAATAACAAGTCTAGATACAGTCAAATCTTATTTCCCGGTATCCTGGGTGGTGACTCTGAATTTTCTCACACCAGTGCAACAACAACATCTTGAAAAGAACTTGATAAGGAGAAATTTGACAGCTCGGCAAGCATCATGAGGAAAACTAGAAGTCAATTGAAGAAAAATCCTAAACAAAAGGTAGAATATGAGCCTACAAAGGATAAACAACCTCTATGGAAGAAGAAAGTTGCAGAATCTGGTAAGTTCCTTGATTCTCTTCTTGGAGCATCTCCCAGTTTTAACAATGAAGTAATTAGTGCAAATACTGCTAGAGATTCAAGTAATAATGGGGAAATTGAGGGAGGACGAGGTAGTTTCCCAATTAAACAAGTATTTGATAATCTCATAATTTCTAGAGAAGAAGATAAATGGGAATTCTAGGGTAAGAGTAAAGTGCCCTCAGACCCACTGATGCCTGGGATGGGATCTATATTTCATGGGGAAAATTTTAATCCTAGAGGAAAAGATACGAGTCCACCAGCACTTACGTTCCTTGGGGAAGAGGTTGTGGATCAAACATTCCATACTCCAGCTCAGAGTTTGTATGGGGATTTCCTCAAAAATTGAGGAAGATTTCAACAAAGATATACAAGCCTTGGATGAAGAGGCTAAATGGTTGGATGAACAAGCAGAGAAAAGGAAATACCAAGCTCTAAGAGAAAGAGAGGATAGAATTAAGGCTAAGTAGCTTGAAAGGCATAAGAAGAAAGAAAGAGTGGAGAAAATGAGAGAAGAACATGCTAATCAAAGAGCTATTGAAAAAGCCGCTCAAGAAAAGATAGCCCAAGAAATGGTTACTTGAGAGAAGATTGTTAAGGAGAGAGTTGCTAAAGTAGCATCCCAATTTTTCCCCGAAGTTCCAAAAATCACAATCTCAATGGGAAATTCTACTGCTAGCACTTACACATCAACCATTGCTACCACTAAGACTTCTGACCCCACTAAGAAAACATCCTTCATAGATCGTGGGAAAAGGATTGCTGGCTATTCCTGATAGAATGCCTCTAATGCTCCTGATACCAATACCAACACAAATACCCTTACCTCTGTAGCTAAGAAACCTATTATCAATCCCAAAGTCAACTCTGATCCATCTATTGCACCTTTAGATCTTGACACCTTGAAGTTGTAGTTGAAGGGTGAGAAATTGCAAGAAGAGTTGAGGAGGGCTGAGATAGAAGCAAATAATACAAAAATGTCTTGAAGAATTTATTTCCTCAAAATGTCAATCCCAACCCTGGAGCCTTCAAGTTCTGGGAAGAGTGATAGTGGATCTCATGAAAATAAGCTCAGGGACATACTCCTAGTGGAGGGGGTGGTGGTAATAAAGGAGGTGGAGGAGGTGGAAACCGAAGCAATAGTTCTTACTCTAATGATGAGGAAGAAGGTAGGAATAAGAATGATGGTAGAAAAGGAAATGGGAAAGGTAAGGAATGGGATCAAATGGATAGTAATAAAAATAATGAAAAAAAGGATAATCATAGGGATAGGTGTCCTGGGGGGCCACCTCATAATGACTAATATAGGCAACTATGTTTTGATAACATCCCTAGTTACCCAAATCCTGTCCCTAACAATGCCAGGAAACATATCCCTAAATTTACTGGAAATAATGCTCTTAGTGGAGAAGATCATCTGAAAGCCTTCTAGAGTTTTGTTAAGGACTTCGAATTCTGGGAAGATGATGAAGCAATGAATTATTTTATGCAATCCTTGGTTGAGGATGCAAGGGATTGGTATAGAGGATTACCTGATGGAAGTATTAACTCAAAGGAATCATTCTACTAGGCTTTTAGGGAACACTATGGGGATCAAACTGATCCTAGATTCAAATTGAATGATTTCAATAACATTACCAAAGGGCATAATGAATATGTTGTAGAATTCAACACAAGGTTTCAAAAATCTATGAACAGAGTACCCGCTTATTTGAAACCTAACCCGATGCATGTTTGGTGACATACTACAATGCTTATGATTCTAAAATATGTTACTTACTTAGGGACAAGAATCCATGAACTTTGCCTAAGGCATATAAAATGGTTGTGAATATTGAGAATAATAGGGGGGCTTCTGTTAAAGTAGGAAGGAGAGATGATCCTAAACTTCTAAGGAATACCAAAGCTCAAAATGAGAAATTCAATAAGGTTGCGGCTCTTGATGAGAAACTAGATCAAGTTCTCAGTATGTTACAAAAGCAAGGAAAAAATGATAAACCTCAATTTCAGATAAATGATAGGCCCCCCAGACTTCAGGATTTCCCATATCATACCAATTGGCATAATGGTAAGCCAATTCAAAACAATCAGAAGAATTACCAAGCTACACCCAATCCACTACATAAGAATACCATGAATGTAGTTGAGGAGTTACCATGGTGCGAATTTTGTGAGATGCCCAATGCATCACAACAATGTGTTGTAGTTAGGTCTATGTCAGAAAACCAACAAGACCAAGGAGAATCATATTCACCTAGCAATCCAGATGAGTTAGCAAATATGTTCATGACTAGGTCAAATTTGGAATGTGGTGGTTATTCTTCCAATGATGATGCTGAGACACATGATGTGGATACACAAAGGTGACAAGCAAGTGTATACCATCAGCAAGTATTGTTAGATGAAGGAAGAGAAGATGAGTATAACACCTACAATCTTGAGGCCTCATTTTTTCTCTGAGAAGACCTTCAAATGAAGAGATAGAGAGATATACAGTTGCCTTAGCTACAAGAGCTCAAGCACGAAGTGATCTCCACTTGAGAAATAGAGTGGTGAGTGGAAATCAAGGTCATCGTGGAGGTCTATTCATAAAAGAAGGCAATGCAA
>VDFB02047230.1:49427702-49502785 GCA_007258455.2 Sequoia sempervirens
TATGGAATTAGTTTTAGAAGAGACAAGTGATTAGCCATTAGCAAGTGATTCTTTGTTAATAATAATAAGGTTTTTTTATTATTAACAACATGTAATATAAGGATGTAATATTATAGCATTATTATAATATTATGCCAATCCCCCCTTAGTACATCATATTCTCAAGAGAACATATTAAGAAATCTCAAAAAGCTTCAAACTTAATTGTTGTAGGAGATTTAATAAATATGTTAACACATTGCTTTTGAGAAACAAATTTGAGTTGGATATTTTTCTATTGGACATGTTCATGGATGAAGTGGCATTGAATCTCAACATTTTTCATACACATGAAAAATAGGAGTTTGAACAAGATTCAAAACACTAATTGTTTTAGAATAAAGATGCCAAACATGTCTCATGGACATCCATGCTTATAAAAATACAAAATAATCATATCACCTTATAGACAACTCCACCTATGACACAATATTTTTCCTCTATAGAAGAGTGGGTAATAATGGTTTACTTTTTGCTTCCTATGATATCAAACCAAAGCCCAAAAAGAAAACAAAATCTTGAAATAGAATTCTTATCATCCACAAAGCTTGCATAATTTACATCCAGTTGTCATTGCAAAGGGAATTTTTAGTCTTTATATATTTTGGTCTATATTCAACTATACCATGGATGTATCTCCAAACACACTTTATTCCTTTGCAATGTGAAACCTTAGTTCATTTATATAATCCTAGAAAGATAGGTAACAACATATGTGATATTGTGCTTAGCATAGGTTAGGTAAATTAGAATTTTAATCAATTGATGATAAATGATAACACTCACTTGAGGTGATTGTCATTGGAGAAAATTTGTGGTCATGTATTGATAGGGGTTGACATAGGTTGACAAATTTCATCCTAAACTTTTTGATTAATCTCTCAGCATATTTCATCCAAGAGACAATTTTTTTTTTTTTCATTGCCATACTTTAAGTCCAAGATAATAATTTAAGAGTATGACATTTATCATCTTATAAAATTATTTAAGATCATTCATTGTTGTTGTAATGATATGTAGAGAGCTCCTTGTGATGACCAAATTATTGACATATATAATCAAGATCATAATCTCCACCATTGCTCTTTGAGGTAGAAAATGATGTCAAAAGGATTCTTGGTGAATGCATGCAAAAGGAGATACTCACTGGGTAGCCTACTTAGACCATATAAGGATTTCACAAGTCTACACACATTTTGTTATTGGCCAAGTGTAGTGTACCCAAAGGATAGAGAAGTATCTCACATGCTACAAGGGCTCACCATTGCCATTATACTTGTCGAAAGAAAGATTCTCCATAGCCACAAGAGGGGTATACAAGAATATGAAGGGGTAAGGGGAAAAATAGTCATGTAGATGTAGGAGTAATAATAGAATAAAGTTAAACATCCAAATTCGAAGAAAGTTTCATATAGTTTTTCATAGATATATAATAAGGTTGGGTAAGAGGATAAAGGATTAATGTGTGGGTTGGAAGAAGGTAGTGATATCTCATGGGTAGGGTGAGAAATACAA
Source organism: Sequoia sempervirens (assembly GCA_007258455.2). Lineage (NCBI taxonomy): Eukaryota > Viridiplantae > Streptophyta > Pinopsida > Cupressales > Cupressaceae > Sequoia > Sequoia sempervirens. The sequence goes on from VDFB02047230.1 coordinate 49,429,257, forward strand.
CTTGGGGTAATAATTGGGAAGGGTTTTGTATTGATGAAATTGGATATAGGAGGAGGTAACTCAAAAGTAGATTTCAATGCATCCAAAAAATGAAATGGCACATAAGGGGTGGGATGTAAGGAATATGTATATGTATAATGGAAAAGGTCCAAATATCTAGGAGAGACACCTCAAAATGCAAGAGAGGTTATAATAGATAAAGAAACAAAGAAGGATGCTCAATATCTAATAGGATGAAGTTCAACCAATGGGATGTTGAGGAAGTAATAAATGATGATAGCATGCTCAATATTGTCTACAAGGTGGATTTAATCTTCCAAAGAAAGAGAGGTAGGGGAAGAATATGAGAAGAGTCCATTTTTCCATGAGAAAGGATCAATACAAGTGTGAGCCCCATCATCACTTTAAGAAGAGTTTCCAAACAAACTAAAAATAAAGAGTATCAATAGAATTTTGAATGTCATGTGGTGAAGGAGTATCATTAATTGTAAGAATAAGATCCTCATAGGTAGTGATTGAAGAGCATGACTTCAACATCCTCTAAAAGATCCATGGAGGTTGAACATGTAGCAAGAGGAGGGAAATAACTAGAAAAAAAATATGTTACCATCATGGACTATGGGAGACATGGTGTAAGTAGAAGAAATCTTTTCAATGGAATGAGAAGTGGATGGAAATATTATATAATTGGTATTATCATTTTTTTCATAAAATGTTTTATCATGATGAGTGATGAAGAAGAATGTAGTAATTTCTTCTAACATAGATGAGTAAACATGCATGAGATCAACAAAGGATAAAATATTACATAAGTAATCAAGGATCTTATACTTACAACATGGAGGTGTATCTATGTCATAGAATAAAGATATATCATCAAAGAGTACATGGGTAGTAATCAATAAAGTGTAAAATAAATCATAGTTCATGATACTTGCATGTAAGTGTAGACACGTAAAATGTACAAATTGATGCTATACACCTGATCATGATTTCACTAACATCAGTTCGTCCTAAATCATCCCCTTTTCTAACCATTTAATCGAATAACCTTTATTTGATTAAATTTGTCGCATTTCACCTCTCAATTAAATAAATCATATTTATTTAATTAAGTCATCACCTCCTTTTAATTAAATAAATCATTTTATTTAATTAATCCTATAGACCCTCTTTTAATTAAATAATTCACTTTATTTAATTAATCTATAAAGTCATCCATTTAAATTAAATAAATTTATATTTATTTGATTTAAAACTAACATCATCTTTAATTAAATAAATCAAACTTTATTTAATTAAGTCTAAAATCATTTTCCTCTCATTTTGATTTAAACTAACCCAAAAGTCTAAGTCAAATTGTCAAATCATCTAATCTCCTCACTTAAATTAATCAAACTTGATTAAATCTAATCCTAATCACCTAAATCCTCTAGATTTTGCAACTTGCACAATAAATCATTTCTCTTGATTTATTATTTCTTCTAATTTCCCTCAACATGGCATAAAAAAGGGAATATTCTTCCAAATTTGAAAATCCCTCCAAAAGGATGTGTCCTTCCAACATGGCATTTATGCCTCTTACATGTCCTTATTCATTGAGCCAAGTGGCATTTAAGGCATTTTTCATCCCCCTCAAACTTGTCATTTCACAAATTTCAAATTCCACCTAAAATCATTTATTGGCACATTCATCAAAATGTGCACAACCCTCCTCCATTCACATCTTAACAAGTGGCACTTGGCCATTAGATGTTGAATGATCTCATATTCCTCCATTTTGCTTATTCTTCCATCTTTTTCTTCTATAAATAGAAGTCTCTTATTCTCATTTTGGATCCACAACTTAGAGCAAAGTTACTATCTTCACATTTAGAGCTAATTCGTCCATTTTCATAGCATTTTCTATCACTATAGCTAGGTTTGCAGATTTCACCAAGGAGCTCATTGTTCTTCATCATCAAGTGGATCAATCTTCATCAAGCTTGCAAAGGAGTTAGGAAAGGGTCATTTTCCACATCAAAATAGCACCAATTCCCCCATGGGATTGAGAGTTTTCTTGCATTAGATAGGATTTGATACTTTTCATTTGTGTTCTTCATTTCCATTTCTTATCTTGTGCATTTCAAATGAATTTGATGGGGAATGATGTTTCTAACTTCCATATGGATCTAATTGTGTGATTGTTTCTCATGTTTGTGCAAGTCTAGGATCACCATTCACATTTTGGCACTAGAGGGAGGGTGAATCAAAAGTTTTCAACTCATTTTTTTGAGAAATTTTGTGGTTTTCTTGACATTTTTTGTGCCTACAGGAAACTATGTCTCTATCAGTCTAGCGGTGCCATAGAACGATGCTAGCAGTCCAGCGGTGCCATACAACGACGTTGAAAAACTCCAAACTCTACCACTATGCCTTCCCGCCAAAAAAATCAAATTTCTAAAGTGTGACACTTGGCCATTTCTCTTGTTGATCAGACGGTTAAACTCCAAATTGCATCATGGACTAAAATAGCACCGCACACACACTCTCTAGTTTTCTACAGTAAGATGCTTATCAGTCTATCGATGCCATACAATGTCGTTGACCTCTCTAAACTCTGTCACACCTATAGACTATGCCATTGGGGTGGAGTAAAAGGCTAAAATTTAGTTTATTTTGACATGTGCTTTTTATTTTTGGTCATTTTGGATTGATAACCTATTTATTGTCTCTATATTTCTTGGTTTTAATCAGTTTTGCAGATTGAGGTAAGGAGGAAACGAAATTGAAGGCTTCATTATGACATCATCATCTTATTGTATCAAGTGTTTTTAAACACTTTGGGGAGAAATTATAATCCCTTTTCTAAGGATTTGTTTCTGCAAGCTTTTAGGACTCACTAATTTTCAACTTGGGTCTAAAAAGAACAAAATAAAAGGCTTAAAAAGAATCATAGAAAAACTTACTAGATTTTGTTTTAGACTTAACAATTGAATAATCAAATCTCACATTTCCTTTGGTGCTTAAAAATAATTCACTCTTGCTTTGAAGGATTAAAATGAACATGTGCTTTTATGTTTTGTAATCCCTTATCCAAACTAATATCACCTAAAAGACGTGTGTGCTTCTCTCACGCCTCACGACGATCTTGAGAATCAAAATACTTTTGGTGATATTAAGTTGTGTAAGTGATTACCTCCACACTTCAATTTGGATTCTTAAAATTGAACAAACCATGCGAGTGTGAGTCGAGTACATCAAATGTGTTCTCTCTTTGTTTCTCAACGAAGATTGATCAAACTATGAATGTACTTGCTCACTTTTGTTTATCTTTAGAGGGGATGCCTTGTGGGAAAAAGTAATCACCCAAGGGAATGACCCAATTAGGAACATGCTAAAGCCAAGTGACTTCCAACCGGTATATAAGTGTGGGCACTTGGGGAAAGTCCAAGTATCATGAGGATTGTTATGACAAGAAGGGAAACAATGGTCTCTTGCCTCATGGATGATCCCCCACGAACGAAATTCCCCTACTAAAATCTTTTGTATAAAGGTCAAAATCCTTATTCTATTTGTTGGTGCAAGAGGTCAGACCTCTGAAGCTACCCCACATTTTTGCGGTTCCTAGTAGATATGAGAAGTATGCCATGGGAGTTTCATAGGTACTGATGCTTAGCTGACATGAGAAGAGAGTGCACTATAAGGGGGAGTCTGTGTGGTCAAGCATCTAGTCATCCAGTTTGAATAGGTGCAGCTAGATTTATCCAAGTGGGGACTCAACAAATATTGTCTTTCATTCATAGGATTGTGCATGTATTGGAAACAAAACACTTTGCTTGATCAAAAACATTAGAAAAAAAATATTCAACATGAGCATCAAATTTCAAACCCTTTAAGAGGAGCAAATACCCCTTGAAGAATTCAACTGCTATTGCTTTCCCTTGGGATTCTATCCTTAGAGGCTTCTAAGCATTTGAATTTTATCTCAATTTGCTCCTACTAAAGTCAACATTAGGTAACTTTTTCCTTGATTTCCTTGATTTCCACATAATGCACTTTGTGGGATGAGAAGAAGTTAGGACATTAGAAATCTAGTTTCAAAAGCTAATCAAGAGTGTGTTTGTGATAAAAGGAACTCACTAAGAAAAGCTAAGAACAAATTGAACCCCACACATGTGTCTCAAATGATTTCACATAAAATCAAAATCCAGAAACCAAAGTCAAAAGTTCTTAGTCTAAAACCTCGTCAAAAGCGTCTCTCAAGGCTCTATGAATTTAGAGAGAGATTGGCTTTCAACTTCTATAGAAGAGCATCAAGAAACAATCATAATTTGTATGAATTCTATCATCAACAATAGTCGGGTCTTTTTCAACAATTTGAGTATCTTGTATAAGAAGTAAGGCATGCTCTTAAAAACTGAGGTCTTTTAAACAAGAGTCTTTTTAGGTACACATAGGATCAAAGTCAACCTTCATCCATCTTTCAAACATCAATCAAAATCATCTCACCAACAACTCTTGAAAATATTGAAACCATCCTTTTGCTAGAATTTTTGGAAAATCCATAAATCAAAATCCTTGAATCAAACATCAAAACATATTGTTTGGCTAGGTATGTGTAGATGTATCCTTCTCCATATGCTTAGTTGAATTATCATCAAATCATCTTGTTTGATTAGGTCTGGGTAGATGCATCCTTCTCCCTACACTTAGTCAAATTATCATCTTGTGAGCAAATCTATCCCATAGATAACATCCAACATCTTGGGATCTATTTGTTCATTATCCAATTCCAAAATCAAAAAATACAAAACCAAATCAAGTCAAAATCAAAATCAAAATCCAAGAATCCGAGAATCCAAAATCAAAATCAAAGCCAAAACAAAATCTAAGAATCCAAGAATCCAAAAAATCCCAAAAGTCTAACATTCACCTCAAGATTTTCTCAGAGTTCAATCATCCATATCACCCATCTCTCACGTATCTCACCATCACACCTTTGATCCTTAATTCATCCTAAATTTACTCTTTTGAGCCTAAAGTTAGATCAATCTAAAGAATTAAAGATTCATCTCCCACATTCTTGAAAATTTGATTCCTATTTTACGGTTCAAGCAAGATCACAACACAAGAAGAACATGGAGAACCACAAAGAAACAACAACTTCAAGTGACCTAAGTCAAACCGCACCTGAGATCAATCCTGTTGGACCTAGCAACCCACTACCCGATCTTTCTCTCATAACACAAGATCCTCAAGAGGAAGGGAAATTGGAAGACATCACCAATTTGGGGATGACCCAAGATGAGATCACCGAAATGCTTGAAAACCCTGACAACCATAGACTTTTCAAAGCCATGTTAAAACTAGACCCTTCCCAATACATGCTTGAATTGGTAAAGGAAGGAGCTAAACTACCTTCCGATTTTGATATGAGTACTATTATGGAGAGGCCTTTTATGCTGCTTGTACCATTCACCTCACTCACTCAAAGTGTCATCCAACCCATTTTGCAATCCACATCATCCATTGCCACCACGCAACACATTGTTAATAGGGGAGTTCGTTACTCCATGCCCATCAAAAACACCCCCTTGTCAATAATCAAAATTTGGATGCCAATACCATCATAGGTACTGTTAGACCCCCAAAAATTCTTGATATTTTGAGGTCTTTTATCCTCAATATTAGCATAGTATGTTGATCACACATAGGGTTTAGGGCTTTAATTTGAATAGCCTTGTCATCCAAATTCCCATTTAATCCTCAGATGTCTTATTTATGTGTTGACTTGTTTGTCTAGTTACCAATGATATAAGTTACCTCTTGAGTCATTGTTTAACATTTCTTATCGACCCCTTCGTTTAGAATTGTTTAGTCATCCCTAGTCAAAGGAGTCTTAAATATTCCCAAAGTTAGCTTTCAATATTTCATACACAAATGACTTATGTCTAAGTCATAAATCCCGAGGGGTAAATTCTCGTAGGCCTAGTCAAGGCCCTTCTTAAGACTAACTATTGTGTTCATGCAGGTTTGATGATCACAAGATGACAAGATTTAATCTGGGCCACTCCTCATTGGCCCATCCATTTGAGTTGAGTGTAGTTTAAATGTTGCAGGGTTACGAGGTAATGCCATGTGTAAGTGGGTCTGGCCGCCATGTCTCATCTCAATGGCCAGAACTTTGAGATTGACAGTGCTAATCAGATGAAGAAAGGTGATCATAGTTGTTCCCCACCAACTCACAGAGGAAAGATGCAAGTCTCTTAAAAATGGTGAGACCTACGAGATAATGCCACGTGCACTCTACAGCTACTAGTGGATGGGGCCCTCACGTACATGGGGAGAGTCCTGCCAACGAATTTCTATTGGTTGTTCGTCCGAGTTGGAGTGGTGTTGTGAATTCAAATGATTTTGACTCAATTTGAGTCATTTGGGATGCCCATCTCACCTACGGATCAACGACATGTATTCAAAATTGTAAAGTACACCCATTGCAATGATTTTGCTTCACGCAAATGGGCATTAATGGTGGAGGTGACTTGTAAACCTATTCAATTCCCTTCAGAAATTATGTATGCATCTGGATATTACTTGTTTGAGATTTGAAGATGTGTCCAAGGAAATACGAAGAGTTGAGAGGTGAATTGCAGAAGTTATCTCGACCGACATTAGGGTTTGTCACGGTTGAAAGCAGTAAGTATAATAAACGCAATTTTATGCCTTTCAATTTTTTGAGTTAAGGTTTTTTTTAATTTGTTTTAAACCAAGTGTGTTTCATCATTCTGCTTTCATTGCTTTAAGCTAGAGGTAATATTTTCTTTTAAAAGCCATAGCCCTGTAAATTGCCCAGAATTAGCTCTTGTCCTAGCTCATAAATTGTAATTAGGAGGTTGAGTAGTTAAAATTCCTTTGTAAGAGCTCTTGTATATTCAAGCCCATGGCTAGCAAAATTCAAGGTGCTTCCTCCTCTACCCAGTCTAGAACCCTTTTTCAGGATGTGATTGATTTACTGCCCCCGTCTACAAACAAGAAACCAAATAGAAGGGTCTTGTTTCGTGGCCCTAGTGTGAAGGAGGGTTTAATAGATAAGGCACGTTGCATCAAGGATGTCAAAGTACCTTACATGGGATGGTAGATTTTCCAACACTGGTTCAGAAATAGGAACCTTAGGTCTCCTTTCAGTAACCCATGGAAGCTAGATATGAAGAAATTGATTGTTCCCAACGTGTACATGGATGTAGATCTCCTAAAGGATATTGCCTCGAAATACGACCCAGTTTCTAGGATAATTAGATCATATGATGGGGTGGTCATGGTGGAAATAATAGGGAAGAGATTGAAAAGGTTTTTGACTTACATGAATGAAGTCAAGACCTAGTCCCTTTGAACATGGATACTATTAGAGAAAAATACAACAATACTAAAGTGTTCATCAGAACAAGGATTTTGCATCTACATACTGCAATGACCTATGAAGGGAAAAACATGAGAAAATTTAGGATTGATAGAGAGCTTGAACCTTTCCCAATGAGCTATTTTTCCAGTTATTTCAAAAAGACCGTATATTCTCTATATCCGATTATTGGTGCCAATCCACCTAACACATTGTAGAAGGAATATAGTTATATGGCTGTACATTTTCAACACCCACCATATAGTATTGTTTATGATTATGCAACTTATCTAGCTGAACGTATCCATCAAGGCTTAGTTGAATTGAAGGAAGGGAAACAATGGGTGAAGTTATGGTGGTACTCATTGTTAATGCATATTTTTTTGTACAAAGGACAATGAGCCTTTGAGAAGGAGATCACCTTGGAAAGAAAAAGGGATGGAGTTGACTTGCTTGTCCAATGTTGGACTAGAATCTTGGATGAAGATGATAAAAGGTATAACTTTGTGATGTTTAGAAATGCTTTTGCATCTAGGATAAGGAGGGCCCTAATATATGAATGACCTATAATATCCAAAGAAATCCATGAATTTTTGAGACCTAGGGAGCTGAGGCCAAATCTTAATTTGAGCCATAATTAGGGAGATTTGATTTTGTACTATGATAAGACAATTATCAAGATATATGGTAGTGCTTTGGGCCCATATGTTTTTCCTACAGATGTTCCTTTGAGAATAGGTTTCCTTGAGATCATGAGGCAATTAGGAGCTACACAAGAAGCACACTTACCTGAATCAGCAAGGAAGGGGTCATTCTTCCCAGAATGGACATTATTTATAGATTACATTGTGACAAAAGGGATGGTGAATGAGTTAGAATATCTATTAGTTCCTTATAAATTGATGACTATGAGCCCAGGGAACCATGATCCTGAAGGCTTCATTAGTGAACTCAAAGCAGATAAGAAAATGGGTACCTTTGTACATGTGTTTAATTACCCTGAGGAAGTCATCAAAAATATTTTCAACTTTGAGCAGCAGGATGAGAGAAAGGTGAAGTACCTGGCTTATAGAAAGATGGTAGAAGCCAAGAAGAAGAATCATCCCCAGTATGATCCTCTACCAAAATACATGGTGATTTCAATAAAGTTATGCATGTTATGGACAATTTTGAGAATGTTGTTGGTGTTTTAAAAGAACGGGAAGTTCGAGATAAAGGAAAGTCAATGGTGGTTGAAGAAAGTGTTGAAGTGACATTAGAAGAAAGACCTCCATATCAACCACCCAAACAGTTAAGGATTTATTCTAGGAGGAAGAAAGTAACAAGTGAGGAAAGGAGCTCACAAGCCCCAATCACCTCTGAAAATCCAAAAGCATACTCTCCCAAGAGTACAGTGCCAACTCCTCCTACACAGGCTTATGTTCCTATAATTGATCTTGATTCACCTCCTGCGGGTTATTCCCTTCCTAAAACACCACCTTAGAAGAAGTAGAGGATTGAAGCAAAGGGAGTGGTGAACTACTCTGACATGGATGAAGATGATATTTATGTAACCCCTGAAAAAATGTAGATAGGAATGTCTCCTCATGAAGAAGAAATTGCTTCAGGTTCAGGTCTAAGTATCCTTAGACTAGGAAAGCTTGGCATTTCTATATTGAATAATGTAGATGATTTGAGGGTGGAGGCCAGCAAAGAGTTTATGGAAGATGATTCTTTTATTGAAACCTTAGCATTCCAGGATTTCTAGTGGAAATCCAAACCTGCAATGTATGTAGAAAAGGTTGTCATTGAAAGAAGCTTGCATCTTGAGCTGCCTGAAGAGGTCATTCAAGAAAATCTGACAAGTATTATGAGAGATGAGTTCAAAAAGAATAATGCCTAGGATGGCAAAGAACTTGTAAAGAACAGTGGTGTGTTGTTGTTGCCAAGATGGACTATTTTTGATGTCATTGTTTTAGATGCCATAAGAAGGGCTAAGACGCCTCTCATACAAACATAAGAAGAATTGGAAATGGCACTCAAAGGTTCAACTTTCAGTGAAGATTGGAGGCATTCACAATATGGTCATTATCTTCAAGATCTAGGAAACCAATTTTGGTAGAGCCATCAGATTTCAGTGGGAAATTGCTTGTAAAAAGAGTTGTTGATACTCCATCTTTGGAAGCTACAAACATGGTTGTCAATGTGGCTAGGTTTACTCTCTCAACTATTGAAGGTCTCACCTTAGAAAGAGACAACCTCATAAATAAATATAGAGAGATCCTCAACAATTATGACAACAGTCAAAGGAAGGTGGTTATGTGAGAAACTCAACTAAACTTTTATAAACAAAGAGTACAAGTGCAAAGAGAATAGGGTTAGCCTAGTACAAGCCACCCATTTCCAACCTCTCCAATGGCATTCTTTCAGCATCTGCCTCATGACCAGTCCTTGGAAATAGTACCATACACTAGGGGACAGGGATCAATTGCAGTGGAAGAGTCAAGTGGGTCAGTTTCAAGTTCATTTGATAGGGAGCAATTACTTTTTCAAATTAAAACATATAAGAAGCTACTAGAGAAAGCCCAAGATGCAATGTATGATAGCATATGAAAATTTGTATGCACTTCACTAAAACATCTAAACCAGAAGATTCAAGCTAGACTTAATGGTGTGCATGACAACTACACTTTGATGTTGCGTGCAATGAGATTATCGCAAAAGGATAAGTTGTTGGCCATACCAACCTTAAATAAATGGGTCGCAATATCAAAGAGATTGAAGTTGATATTAGTGGGAGCTGGTCAGCATGAAGATAAGTACCCTTTGGGGTAGTTGGTTTATGATTTTGTATGTTAATTGAGTGAGAAAAAGTTTCAAGAGTATGCAACCCCACTTGAGAAAAAGATAATAGAATTTTAATCTCAATATGCTCATACTTATCTGTCACCATTGCTAGATGTTGAGATCAATAACTATGAATTGAAGACATTGCATGAGTGGAAGAAGGAACTAGATGAGGTTATTCATTCCTAGGTAAATGAAATATGCAAGGAGGCTAATATTAATCTCTTTAATGACACCTTAAAGAGGTTGACATTTCTTATCAATTTTCTAGAGGATTTCGATAGAGAATCCAATGCAATGGTAACTAAGTACTCCACTTACAAGAAAGCCATGGATGAAATTATGGATTTTGATTGGCCATCTGAGGAAGAATATGAGGAATGGGAGAAGGTGTATGTTAGAAAATTTGGTTTGTGAAACATATACTGGGTCAAGTATCGTACAGGTCTGGCCTTAGAAGTTACATTGTTAAAAATATGTTTCACAGTTAAGTATCAACTATTGACAATGTGGGATGTTGATTGAGATGCTGACTCACTAATAATCTACATCATTTTGTCATCTTGCTCAATAAATTGGGTTTGTTCCTTTTGACATGTGCTTTTGAAAATGCAAAGTTGCTCTTTATTGCAAATGTAATATTCTTTGTCTTTTGTGTATTCCCTCCACTTTTGACGATTGCAAATATAACTGAATTTGGTAATATACCTTCGAATGTTCCAATATAAGTGAAGCATGTGTACACTTGGCCTAAGGCTTGTTTTTTCTCCCTTATTCTATAAAAGGGAATTCATGGCCATTTGTGTGGATCTTTTTTTGAAATTCTGGAGCTACACTGAGAGAATTGAAGAACACAGAGTAGATATGTTGAGTCTTTATCTAATGCTTTGAGTCTAGACAGTAAGTTTAGTTAAATGTATGGTTTCTAAGTATATTTGAATGATTATGGAGATTTTATAAGTCTATAGTCTCTCCATTCTGGTTTTGCATTAGAATCATTAATGAAAATGTTGATCAACAATCATTTCATTAATTTTCACCGTGTTATACTTTGATATGTGAATTGGTTTTGGCTCTTGTTCATGGAATGAGTTAAAATGCTTGAATTAGATCATGGGTTCATATATGAAGTCATTTGGATTTGATAAGTATTCTTTAGTGCTCAGTCATTGATTTGTGAATTAAAAGGTGATATCACTAGATCATAACGGCTCAGAATTAAACATACCTTACATTTCAATTTGTGCAGACTCCTAGCCAGTAGATAATGGCACTAATCTTTAATCCATTGAACCTTTCTTGTCATTGCAGTCACCCAACTTGAGATAAATCTTTTAAAGTAATCATTGATCCACCTGTTATTCATTTTTGTTTTATATTCTCAGCTTAAGATGCATAATTAACTCAAATATTTTCCATCTTCATGAGTGATTTCGTATTGTTTTCTATTAATGAGAACATGTCTGCCTTGATTTAGAATGTATGTGTAAATTGTTGAAATGAGCTATATATTTGGCATTGTGGGAACACCCTCTGAGGTTTGGAAAAACCTGAAGTGTAGGAGATAAACTAATATATGCTTTATCTCATTTGTTGGCCACTCGTCTAGCATGTATTCGAGAATTGGGTTTGGAAAACTCATAGGTACTTGTTAAGGCATGCTTGGTTCATTAAAATTAACCAACATAATGGAAAATTGATGGGGAGCTTTCACAAAATTTAGCGTCTCTCGTGCAGACCTGGTATAGTCAGAGTCAAGTCTTTATCATCATTTATTAAACTAGGTTGCCATTCGCTCTTAGGAGTTATACACATAATTTTCTTTTCATGCATCAACTTTTGGTTAGTTTTGTCACTTTATGTTGGGTTATGTTCAAAATTCTCTCTAAAGTTGCAAATAACAAGTCTAGATACAGTCAAATCTTATTTCCCAGTATCCTGGGTGGTGACTCTGAATTTTCTCACACCAGTGCAACAACATCTTGAAAAGAACTTGATAAGGAGAAATTTGACAGCTCGGCAAGCATCATGAGGAAAACTAGAAGTCAATTGAAGAAAAATCCTAAACAGAAGGTAGAATATGAGCCTACAAAGGATAAACAACCTCTATGGAAGAAGAAAGTTGCAGAATCTGGTAAGTTCCTTGATTCTCTTCTTGGAGCATCTCCCACTTTTAACAATGAAGTAATTAGTGCAAATACTGCTAGAGATTCAAGTAATAGTGGGGCGATTGAGGGAGGACAAGGTAGTTTCCCAATTGAACAAGTATTTGATAATCTCATAATTTCTAGAGAAGAAGATAAATGGGAATTCTAGGGTAAGAGTAAAGTGCCCTCAGACCCACCGATGCCTGGGATGGGATCTATATTTCATGGGGAAAATTTTAATCCTAGAGGAAAAGATACGAGTCCACCAGCACTTACGTTCTTTGGGGAAGAGGTTGTGGATCAAACATTCCATAGTCCAGCTCAAAGTTTGTATGGGGATTTCCTCAAAAATTGAGGAAGATTTCAACAAAGATATACAAGCCTTGGATGAAGAGGCTAAATGGTTGGATGAACAAGCAGAGAAAAGGAAATACCAAGCTCTAAGAGAAAGAGAGGATAGAATTAAGGCTAAGTAGCTTGAAAGGGATAAGAAGAAAGAAAGAGTGGAGAAAATGAGAGAAGAACATGCTAATCAAAGAGCTATTGAAAAAGCCACTCAAGAAAAGATAGCCCAAGAAATGGTTACTTGAGAGAAGATTGTTAAGGAGAGAGTTGCTAAAGTAGCATCCCAATTTGTCCCCGAAGTTCCAAAAATCACAATCTCAATGGGAACTTCTACTGCTAGCACTTACACATCAACCATTGCTACCACTAAGACTTCTGACCCCACTAAGAAAACATCCTTCATAGATCGTGGGAAAAGAATTGCTGGCTATTCCCGATAGAATGCCTCTAATGCTCCTGATACCAATACCAACACAAATACCCTTACCTCTGTAGCTAAGACACCTATTATCAATCCCAAAGTCAACTCTGATCCATCTATTGCACCTTTAGATCTTGACACCTTGAAGTTGTAGTTGAAGGGTGAGAAATTGCAAGAAGAGTTGAGGAGGGCTGAGATAGAAGAAAATAATGCAAAAATGTCTTGAAGAATTTATTTCCTCAAAATTTCAATCCCAACCCTGGAGCCTTCAAGTTCTGGGAAGAGTGACAGTGGATCTCATGAAAATAAGCTCAGGGACATACTCCTAATGGAGGGGGTGGTGGTAATAAAGGAGGTGGAGGAGGTGGAAACCGAAGCAATAGTTCTTACTCTAATGATGAGGAAGAAGGTAGGAATAAGAATGATGGTAGCAAAGGAAATGGGAAAGGTAAGGAATGGGATCAAATGGATAGTAATAAAAATAATGAAAAAAAGGATAATCATAGGGATAGGTGTCCTGGGGGGCCACCTCATAATGACCAATATAGGCAACTATGTTTTGATAACATCCCTAGTTACCCAAATCCTGTCCCTAACAATGCCAGGAAACATATCCCTAAATTTACTGGAAATAATGCTCTTAGTGGAGAAGATCATCTGAAAGCCTTCTAGAGTTTTGTTAAGGACTTCAAATTCTGGGAAGATGATGAAGCAATGAATTATTTTATGCAATCCTTGGTTGAGGATGCAAGGGATTGGTATAGAGGATTACCTGATGGAAGTATTAACTCAAAGGAATCATTCTACTGGGCTTTTAGGGAACACTATGGGGATCAAACTGATCCTAGATTCAAATTGAATGATTTCAATAACATTACCAAAGGGCATAATGAATATGTTGTAGAATTCAACACAAGGTTTCAAAAATATATGAACAGAGTACCCGCTTATTTGAAACCTAACCAGATGCATGTTTGGTGACATACTACAATGCTTATGATTCTAAAATATGTTACTTACTTAGGGACAAGAATCCATGAACTTTGCCTAAGGCATATAAAATGGTTGTGAATATTGAGAATAATAGGGGGGCTTCTGGTAAAGTAGGAAGGAGAGATGATACTAAACTTCTAAGGAATACCAAATCTCAAAATGAGAAATTCAAGAAGGTTGCGGCTCTTGATGAGAAACTAGATCAAGTTCTCAGTCTGTTACAAAAGCAAGGAAAAAATGATAAACCTCAATTTCAGAGAAATGATAGGCCCCCCAGACTTCAGGATTTCCCATATCATACCAATTGGCATAATGGTAAGCCAATTCAAAACAATCAGAAGAATTACCAAGCTACACCCAATCCACTACATAAGAATACCATGAATGTAGTTGAGGAGTTACCATGGTGCGAATTTTGTGAGATGCCCAATGCATCACAACAATGTGTTGTAGTTAGGTCTATGTCAGAAAACCAACAAGACCAAGGAGAATCATATTCACCTAGCAATCCAGATGAGTTAGCAAATATGTTCATGACTAGGTCAAATTTGGAATGTGGTGGTTATTCTTCCAATGATGATGCTGAGACACATGATGTGGATACACAAAGGTGACAAGCAAGTGTATACCATCAGCAAGTATTGTTAGATGAAGGAAGAGAAGATGAGTATAACACCTACAATCTTGAGGCCTCAATTTTTCTCTGAGAAGACCTTCAAATGAAGAGATAGAGAGATATACAGTTGCCTTAGCTACAAGAGCTCAAGCACGAAGTGATCTCCACTTGAGAAATAGAGTGGTGAGTGGAAATCAAGGTCATCATGGAGGTCTATTCATAAAAGAAGGCAATGCAGATGGTAAAGTTGTTGAAGAACAAGAATGAAGAAACCAAGCCTAAGGAACCAAGAGAAATAAGAATCTGGGAAAAGAAAGGTAGCAAAGCTAAAGCTAATATTGAACTTGTGCATCATGACCTAAAAGCTAAAGAGTTGAAAACCACTATTGAGAAAGCTAACAAACAAGTTGAGAAGATGATTCCCCAGGAAATACTATTTCCTGAGATTCCTAGCTATTCTCCCATTCACATGTTTCAAGTCTTATCCCAAATCTGGGTCACAGTCCCACTCCTTGAAATGATAAGGATTGATGATCATAAAAGTAAAAGTGTGGCTATCATCAATAGTATTTTAGGAGGAAATAAGCACAATGCAAAGGTTGATGCACTTGACACAAGTGTTGGTCAATCAAAAGGTACTGAACTAGAAGCAACTGTTAGTGAAATACCTAAGATTTACTTAGTGACTACTATTATAGCAAAGCCAAGTTTGGTCAACCCTTTCTTTTTGAGTCTGATCATTGATGGGAAGATACTCAAAAATTGTATGATTGATTTTAGGGCTTCAAATAATGTCATACCCATTAAGATCATGGAAGAGATGGGTTTGAAATTTGATAGTACATATGGAAAATGTTATGCCATGGATTCAAGGGAGGTCACTGTCATTGGTGTAATCTATGAGGTCCCATATATAGATTGGCTACATTTCCTAAAAAGGAGTTAGTCATGAGTGTTACAGTAGTGGACATTCCCCTGACTTATGGGATGCTACTATCTAGAAAATGGTGTGCCTCCATGGGGGGAAGCATGCAATGTGATTTATCATTTTCCACCTTCTCCATTGACTAGGAGGATGTTAAAATTACCATAGAATCAAGATTTTGACATATGATTGAGCTAGTTGAAGAATCAAAGGATCCCCTGATGATTAATGTTGTGGATACAGGCCTTGAAACCTTCCATTTAGAGGAGTTAAAACAAGATGAGGAAGAAGCTAAGCCTAATCCAATTGCTAGGGAAATATCACAAACATCCCAGGAAGGTGCCCTATGGACGCTCTATTTTGATGGAGCATGTTCAAAAGAAGGTTCAGGTGCTAGGGGTCATTCTTATCTCCCCTCAAGGTAAGATGTTTAAATACTCTTTCTTACTACAATTTGTATGTACCAATAATGTGGTTGAATATGAAGCCTTGTTACTCGGTCTAAAGTTAGCCTCTAAGTATGGAATAAAGTTGTTAAAAGTATTTGGGTACTCTGAACTAGTAGTATCCCAAGTCAGGTCCAGATTTGTCACTAAGGATAAAAGGTTGAGGTAGTATACGAATGAGGTATGGGATACTTATGAATCATTTGATGCCTTTGGAATAGATTGGGTAGAAAGAGGAAAGAACCTCAAAGCAAATTTGTTGGCTATTATTGCAATCAAGCTCAATGATGTAACTTTTGATGGTGTCTCAAGAATTGAGGTACAAACAAGGCCAGTAGTACTTGACAACATCTACAACTGGTAGGTGTTTAATGATGACAATGACATATTGAGATTCCTACATTGTGTGGATAGATATGAGAATCAAGAAATTGATTTCAGCTCACATGTGGTGGAGGTGGATGGAAAGGAGACATTATTTTGTAATGAGATAATCCAACTTAAGACCAATAAAATTCCTAAGGGTTTAGTTGCACTTGAGAGAGTTTTTGATGGCCTAGATATATCCAATGTTAACCAATCAAGTGCACATAAAGAGGACCTAGAATAAATCCATTTGGGAACAAAAAGTGCTCCTAAGAAGGTATATATAGGGAAAAGGATGAAACCACATGTGAGGACTATGTTGATTGCATTACTGTGAAAGTATAGACATGTGTTCGTATGGTCTTACGATGATTTGAAAGCCTACAAAGAGGATTTATTTCAGCATGAGATTATGCTAAATCCTGACACAAAACCTTTTAGGTAGAAACAAAGGCCTATTAATCGTACCCTAAGGCCCAAAATGCAAGAGGAGCTCACCAAATTAAGTGATGCAAGAATTATCAAACCAATAAGACACTCCTCATGGGTGTCCAACCTGGTTCCTGTCAGAAAGAAGAATGGCAACTTAAGATTATGTGTATACTTTAGGAACCTAAATGTTGCATCCTTGAAAGATAATTAACTGTTACCTAACATGGAAGCAATGTTATAGAAAGTCATTGGTTGTGAACTACTTTCTATGATGGATGGGTTCTCCAACTACAACTAGGTCATGGTCAGGGAATCAGAGCAATATAAAACAACCTTTACAACCTCGTGGGGGACTTATGTTTATGTCAGGATGCCATTTGGTTTGATAAATGTTGGTGCCACTTTCCAAAGGGCTATGGATGTGGCTTTAGCTAATTTTATAGATTTATTCCTTGTTATCTACCAAGAGGATCTCACTACCCATAGTAAGAAAGAGGAGGACCACTACTCACATCTTGAGTAATTATTTGTTAGAGATCTAGAATATGGCATCTCATTGAATCCCAAGAAATATACTTTTTGGGTTAAAAAGGGAAAGTTGTTGGGGCATATTGTCTAGAAGGAAGGAATCAGGATTGAACCTGAAAGAGTGGTAGCTATAGATAAAATTACACTACCAAGGAATGTCAAGGGTATTCAATCTTTCTTTAGAAAGATAAATTTCCTAAGGAGGTTTGTCACTAATTTTGCAGAAATAGTTAGACCCATCTCGAAGATTCTCAAGAAAGGAGAAAAGGTGGCATGGTCGGAAGAACCTCTTAAAGCTTTTCAAGCTATCAAAGATGCAATTAAAGCTACACCTATCTTGAAAACTCCATATTATGCCAAGCCTTTCCAATTATTTACATTTTCCTCTTTCCACACTATAGTTGGAGTCTTGTTGCAGAAAAATAATGAGGGTTATGAACAACCAATCGCCTTCTTTAGCAAATCCTTGCAAGCAACCGAGCTGAAATATGATACCATTGAGAAGAAATCCTTTACTTTAGTTAATGTTGTCAATAATTTCAAGACATATTTGATTGGTGCAATAGTGGTGGCTTACGTCCCTGGCGTAGTAGTCAAGGATATTTTTACTCAACAAGAAACTATAGGCAGAAGATGTAGGTGGATAAACAAAATGCAAGAATTTAACATAGACATTCAAATTACAAAGTTAGTAAGGGGCCCAGGCTTGGCCAAACTTATGGCTGAATCTAACTTGGAAGTTAACCAAATCAATGAAGTGGAGCTGGAAAATGTCTCTCCCATTTGTGATATGCAAACATGTTGTTGGTACCGAAGGATAGTTGAATACTTGTAGACCATGAAATTCTTGGATGGCATGCAATTAGGTATGTTATCATTGATGGTGAAATCTGGTGGAGAAGCCCAGAGGGTGTGCTCCTTAGATGTGTAAATGGTGACCAAGTGGAAGATCTTCTGATTGAAATGCATAAAGGAGTATGCGGAGGTCACTATATGGCTAAGACAACAACAAACAAAGTATTGAGGGCTGGTTTTTGGTGGCCTACATTATTCAAGGATGCACACCGGCTTACGCAAAAGTGTGATGCCTATCAGAGATTTATAGGAAAACTAAAATTTGTAGGTAATTTACCACTTAGACCAGTCTCAACGCTAGCCGCCTTCCAATAGTGGGGTATTGACTTTATTGGAGAAATGGCAGTGAAGTCCAGTGGGGGACATGCTTGGATTTTAGTCACTATTGATTACTTCACAAAGTGGGTTGAGGCCATTCCCACTAAGAAAGCCATGAGCAAAGTAGTCATTGATTTCTTGATGAAGAACATTTTAAGCAGATTTGGTGTGCTTGAAAGAATTTTCACAGATAATGTTATGTGCTTTAGGTCTGAGGAATTCATGGACTTTTGTAATGAGCATGGTATAAATGTATCATATTCATCTCCATATCATCCCGAGGGAAATGGACAGGATAAATCCAGTAATAAAATCCTCATGAAGATTATTAAACAAGTTTTGGACAAGAACAAGAAGGATTGGGATTCAAAATTGCAAATGGCATTGTGGGTAGATAGAACCACAGTCAAGAAAGCTATTGGGAATTCCCCTTTCAACTTGGTGTATGGAGTGGAGGCTAGGATACCACACAATAATTTGATGAAAATGTATAAGTTTGTCCAGGAATATGATACTGACATTTGTAATGAGATGCAGAATAGGATAATGAATTGGCTGAGCTTGATGAGCTGAGGAGAGAATCTCACAAGAAGAAGGAGAAAATGCAGCTTCAAGTTAAATATTTACATGACAAGCGAGTTGTGCCTAGGAAATTTGAGAAAAGATGTATGGTATTAATATGGAATGTCAGACTAGAGGATAAAGGAAAACATAGGAAGTTTGATCCCCTATGGCTTGGCCCTTACTTAATCACAAATGTTGATGGGGAGGATTCTTACGTCTTACAATCACTTGCAAGTGAATTTCTAAAAATTTTAGTACATGGATAGTTATTAAAACCCTATTTCTCCTAAAATAGGTTTGTTTCCATGTACATTGTATATTCTATAAATTTTGTACATAGGGTGTGGTGTGTTTTCTTTTTGTTGTGTCTGCTTGCCTTGTCTGGGCAAGCTCCTACCCTTTTGATCCCTCTGTGTTTGGTCTGCTCCACCAAGAGATCTGTTTCTCACCATACCCACTATGGGTATGCATCCCCGAGTATGAGCCGATGTTAGACCCCCAAAAATCCTTGATATTTTGAGGTCTTTTATCCTCAATATCAACATAGTATGTTGATCACAAACAAGGTTTAGGGTTTTATTTGAATAGAATTGTCATCCAAATTCCCATTTAATCCTCGGATATCTTATTTATGTGTTTACTTGTTTGTCTAGTTACCAGTGATATAAGTTACCTCTTGAGTCATCATTTAACATTTCTTACCGACCCCTTCATTTAGAAATGTTCAGTCATCCCTGGTCGCAAGGTGTCTTAAATATTCCCAAAGTCGGCATTCAATATTTCATACACAAATGAATTATGTCTAAGTCATAAATCCCAAGGGGTAAGTTCTCATCAACCTAGTCAAGGCCCTTTTTAAGACTAACTATTGTGTTCATGCAGGTTTCATGATCACGAGATGACAGGATTTAATCTGGGCCACTCCCCATTGGCACATCCATTTGAGGTGAGCGCAGTTTAATTGTTGTGGGGTTAGCGAGGTAGCACCACGTGTAAGTGGGTCTGGCCGCTATGTCTCATCTCAATGCCAGAACTTTGAAATAGACGGTGCTAATTGAATGAAGAAATATAATCATAGTCGTTCCTCGCCAACTCATGGAGGAAAGATGCAAGTCTCTTAAAAATGAAGAGACCCACAAGACAATGCCACATGCACTCTACGACTACTAGTGGGTGGGGCCCTCATGTACATGGGGAGAGTCCTATCAGTAATTTTGTATTGGTTGTTCATCCAAGCTCGAGTGGTGTTGTGAATTCAAATGAGTTTGACTCAATTTGAGTAGTTTGAGATGCCTAGCTCACCTATGGATCAACATAATGTATTCAAAATTGCAAAGTACGCCTGTTGCAATGATTTTGCTTTGTGTGAATGGGCATTAATGGAAGAGGTGGCATGTAAACCTATTTAGTTCCCTTTAAAAATTTTGTATGTGGTTGACTATTACTTGTTTGAGATTTGAAGATGTGTCCAGGGAAATATGAAGAGTTCAGAGGCGAATTGCAAAAGTTATCGTAGTCGGCATTAGGGTTTTTCACGGTTGAAAGTAGTAAGTATAGTAAACACATTTTTTTTTCCTTTTTAGTTTTCTAATTTATGGTTTTCTTTGAATCTATTTTAAAACAAGTGTGTTTCATCATTTTGCTTTCATTGCTTTAAGCTAGAGTTAATCTTTGCTTTTAAAAGTCATAGCCTTATAACTTTCCCAAAATTAGCTCTCATCCTAGGTCGTAAATTGCAATTAGGAGGTTGAGTAGTTAAAATTCCTCTATAAGAGCTCTTGTATATTCAAGCCTATGGCTCCCAAAATTCAAGGTGCTTCCTCCTCTACCCAGTCTAGAACCCTTTTGTAGGATGTGATTGATTTACTACCATAGTCTACAAACAAGAAACCATAGGGAAGGGTCTTTTTTTGTGGTCCTACTATGAAGGAGGGTTTAATAGAAAAGGCATGTTGCATCAAGGATGTTGAAGTACCTCACACAAGATGGCAGATGTTCCAACATTGGTTCAGAAATATCAACCTTGGGTCTCCTTTTAGTAACCCATGGAAGTTGGATATGGGGAAATTGATTGTTCCCAACATGTACATGGATGTAGGTCTCCTAAAGGATATTTCCTTGAAATATAACCTAGTTTCTAGGATAATCAGATCATATGATGGGGTGGTCATGGTGGAAATAACCAAGGAAGAGATTGAAAATGTTTTTGACTTACATGAATGGAGTCAAGACCTGGTCCCTTTGAACATGGATACTATTAGAGCAAAATACAACAATACTAAAGTGTTCATCAGAACAAGGATGTTGCCTATACATACTGTAGTCACTGTTCAAGGGAAAAATAGGAGAAAAGTTAGGATTGATGATAGAGAGCTTGAACCTTTCCCAATGATCTATTTTTCTAGTTATTTCAAAAAGACCATATATTCTCTGAATCAAATTATTGGTGCCAATCCACCTAACACATTGTAGAAGGAATATAGTTATATGGTTGCACATTTGTAAAACCCACCATATAGTATTGTTTATGATTATGGAGCTTATCTAGCTAAACGCATCCATCAGGGCTTAGTTGAATTGAAGGAAGGGAAACAATGGGTGAAGTTCTGCTGGTAGTCATTGTTAATGAATATGTTTTTGTACAAAGGACAATGAGCCTCTGAGAAGGAGATCACCTTGGAAAGAAATAGGGATGGAGTTGACTTTCTTGTCCAATGTTGGACCAAAATCTTGGATAAAGATGACAAAAGATATAACTTTTTGATGTTTAGAAATTCTTTTGAATTTAGGATAAGGAGGGCCCTAATATATGAATGACCTAGAATCCCTAGAGAAATCAATGAATTTTTGAGACCTAGGGAGCCGAGGCCATGTCTGAATTTGAGCCATAATTAGGGAGATTTGATTTTTTACCATGATAAGACAATTATTAGGATATATGGTAGTGGTTCGAGCCCATATGTTTTTCCTGTAGATTTTCTTTTGAGAATGGGTTTCCTTGAGATCATGAGGCAATTAGTAGCTACACAAGAAGCACACTTACCTGAATCAGCAAGGAAGGGGTCATTCTTCCCAGAATGGACAATATTTGTAGATTACATTGTGACAAAAGGGATGGTGAATGAGTTAGAATATCTACTAGCCCCTTATAAACTGATAACTATGAGCTCGAGGAACCATGATCCTGAAGGCTTCATTAGTAAACTCAAAGAAGATAAGAAAATGGGTACCTTTGTACATGCGTTTCATTACCCTGAGGATGTCATCAGAACTCCTTTCAACTTTGAGGAATAGGATGAGAGAAAGGCGAAGTACCTGGCTTATAGAAATATGGTAGAATCCAAGAAGAAGAATCATCCCCAGTATGATCCTCTGCCAAATATACATGGTGATTTCAATAAAGTTATGCATGTTATGGACAATTTTGAGAATGTTGTTGGTGTTTTAAAAGAACGGGAAGTTTGAGGTAAAGGAAAGGCAATGGTGGTTGAAGAAAGAACTGAAGTGACATTAGAAGAAAGGCCTCTATATCAACCATCCAAACAGTTAAAGATTTATTCTAGGAGGAAGAAAGTAGCAAGTGAGGAAAGGAGCTCACAAGCCCCAATCACCTCTAAAAATCCAAAAGCATACTCTCCCAAGAGTACAGTGCCAACTCCTCCTGCACAAGCTTATGTGCCTATAATTGATCTTGATTCACCTCCTACAGGTTATGCCCTTCCTAAAAAAACACCTTAGAAGAAGTAGAGGATTGAAGCAAAGGGAGCGGTGGACTACTCTGACATGGATGAAGATGATATTTATGTCACCCTTGAAAAAATGTAGATAGGAATGTCTCCTCATGAAGGATTAATTGCTTCATGTTCAGGTTAAGTATCCTCAAACTAGGAAAGCTTGACATTTCTAGATTGAATACTACAGATGATTTGAGGGTGGAGGCTAGCAAAGAGTTTATGGAAGATGATTCTTTTATTGAAACCTCAGCATTCCAAGATTTCTGGTGGAAATCTAAAACTACAATGTATGCAGAAAATTGTCATTGAAAGAAACCTGCATCTTGAGGTACCTGAAGAGGTCATTTGAGTAAATGTGACAAGTATCATGAGAGATTAGTTCAAAAAGATTAATGCCCAAGAGGGAAAAGAACTTCTAAATAAGAGTGGTGTGTTGTTGTTGCTGGGATGGACTATTTTTTATGCCATTGTTTTGGATGCCATAAGAAGGGCTAAGAGGCCTCTCATAGAGATAGAAGAAGAATTGGAAATGACACTAAGAGGTTTAGCTTTTAGTGAAGATTGGGAGGCATTGGCTATATGGTCATTATCTTTAGGATCTAGGAATCCAGTTTTGGCAGAGCCATCAAATTTTAGTGGGCAATTGCTTGTTAAAAGAGTTGTTGATACTCCAGCTTTGGAAGCTACAAACATGGCTATCAATGTGGCTAGGTTTATTCACTCGACTATCGAAGATCTCACCTTAGAAAGAGATAACCTCTGAACTAAATACAAAGATCTCCTCAATGATAATGACAATAGCCAGAGGAAGGTGGTTGTGTTAGAAACTGAACTATCCTTTTATAAACAAAGATAAGAAGTGCAAAGAGAACAAGGTTAGCCTAGTACAAGCCAACCTTTTCCAACCTCTCCAATGGCATTCTTTCAACATGGACCTCATGATTGGTCCTCTGGAAATAGTACCATACACTGAGGGATAGGGATCAATTGCAGTGGAAGAGTTAAGTGGGTCGGGTTCAAGTTCATTTTATAGGGAGCAATTACTTTTGCAAATTTAAACATATAAGAAGCTACTGGAGAAATACCACGATGCAATGTATGAGAGCATATCAAAATTTGTACGCATTGCACTAAAGCATCTAAACCAGAAGATTCAAGCTAGACTCAATGGCGTGCATGACAACTAGGCTCTGATGTTACGTGCAATGAGATTATCCCAAAAGGATAAGTTGTTGGTCATACCAACCTTAAATAAATGGGTCACAAGATTAGAGAGATTGAAGTTGATATTAGTGGGAGTTGGTCAGCATGAAGATAAGTACCCTTTGGTGCAGCTAGTTTATGATTTTGTATGTAAATTGAGTGAGCAAAATTTTCAATGATATGGAGCCCCACTTGAGCAAAAGATAATAGAATTTTTATCTCAATATGCTCATACTGATATGTCACTATTTCCAGATGTTGAGGTCAAAAACTATGATTTGAATCCATTGCATGAGTTGAAGAAGGGATTGGATGAGGTTATTCATTCCCAGGTAAATGAAATACGCAAGGAGGTTAATGTAATCTCTTTAATGACATCTTAGAGAGATTGAAATTTCTTATCATATTTCTGGAGGATTTTGATAGAGAATCCAATGCAGTGGTAACTAAGTACTCCCCTTACAGGAAAGCCATGGATGAAATTATGGATTTTGATTTGCCATCTTAGGAAGGATATGAGGAATGGGGGAAGTTGTATGTCAAAAAATTTGGTTTGTGAATTGATGTGTGAAACATATACTGGGTCAAGTATCATACAGGTCTGACCTTAGAAGTTACATTGTTAAAAATATGTTTCACAGTGAAGTATCAGTTGTTGACAATGTGGGATGCTGATTGAGATATTGACTCACCGATAATCTACATCATTTTTTCATCTTTCTCAATAAATTGGGATTGTTCCTTTTGACATGTTTTTCTGAACAGGTAAAGTTGCTCTTTATTGCAAATGTAAATATTATTTGTCTTGTGTGTATTCCCTCCATTTTTGACGATTACAAATATAACTAAATTTTGGAATATACCTTCCAATGGTCCAATTGAAGTGTGACATATGTACACTTGGCCCGAGGCTTGTTTTTTCTCCCTTATACTATAAAAGGGAATTCAAGGCCATTTGTGTTGATATTTTGTTGAAATTATGGAGCTACATTGAGAGAATTGAAGAACACAGAGTAGATATGTTGAGTCTTTATCTAATGCTTTGAGTCTAGACAGTAAGTTTAGTTAAATGTATGGTTTTGAGTATATTTGAATGATTATGGAGATTTTCTGAGTCTATAGTCTCTCCATTCTTGTTTTGTATTAGAATCATTAATGAAAATATTGATCAACAATCATTTCATTAACTATCATTGTCTTATACTTTAATATGTGATTTGGTTTTGGCTCTTATTCATGGAATGAGTTAAAATGCTTGAATTAGATCATGAGTTCATTTATGAGGTCATTTGGATTTGATAAGTAGTCTTTAGTGCTTTGTCATTGATTTGTGAATTACAAGGTGATATCACTAGATCATAACGGCTTAGAATTAAGCATACCTTACATTTCAATTTGCACAGACTCCTAGCCCGTAGATAATGGCACTGATCTTTAATCCATTGAACCTTTCTTGTGGTTTCAGTCACCCAACTTGATAGAAATATTTTAAAATAATCATTGATCCACCTATTATTCATTTTTTTTTATGTTCTCAACTTAAGATGCATAATTAACTCAAAGAATTTCCATCTTTATGAGTGATTTCATCTTATTTGGTATTAATGAGAACCTGTCTATCTTGATTTACAATGTATGTGTAAATTGTTGAAATGAGTTATATATTTGTCATTGTGGGAACACCCTCCTAGATCTGGAAGAACCCGAAGTGTAGGAGATAAAGTAATATATGCTTTATCTCATTTGTTGGCCACTCATTTGGCAGGTATTCGAGAATCAGGTTTGGAAAATTCATAGGTGCTATTTAAGGCCTGCTTGGTTCATTAAAATTATCCAATAGGTACATCAAGTACCATCCCTCAAAATCCACTCCACCAATATGTCCCACTCACATTCCATGACTCCAACAACACATCTTTTCACGCAACACCGACATATTCTCTTGACACCCAATTTTGCCTCCCATTGGTACAAGCAGGCCTATTTGAACTTGGTGGACTTTTTGGGGCCTTATACTCATCTCGTCCAGATAAATTTCCACTGATTTCATCACTACCACCACCACTGCCACCTGTGCCACCATTTCCTCCACTACCAACATCAACATCATTTCTTGGTTTAGGGCTCCCCCCTTTACCTAACACAAATCAATCAATCCAAGGCAATCTGTCAAACACCAATCAAATCATTGCATCTAATCCTCCAAATATACCACCAATATCACAACAATAGGTGGTATCCATCTAAGCAATGAAATCAATCCCAACACCCCAAAACACAATCTCCCAAAGACCTAGCTCCTCAATCATACCAACCACCATGATCACTCCTATCACATCTCAAC
Organism: Sequoia sempervirens; assembly: GCA_007258455.2. NCBI lineage: Eukaryota > Viridiplantae > Streptophyta > Pinopsida > Cupressales > Cupressaceae > Sequoia > Sequoia sempervirens. The sequence continues at coordinate 49,455,698 of VDFB02047230.1, forward strand.
CACTCACCACCACATCTAACATCCTGAATCGCCCACCACCACCACCAAATCCAAACACGGAAAGCCAATACAACATAGCATTGAAAGATCAACAAGCCTACCAAAAGGAACTACAACAATACCAAAGCCAACAAGCACAAGCTGCATAGCAAATTGCACAACAAACGCAAGCCACCCAACAAGCAGCACAAGCCACTCAAGTCACACAACAAGCAACACAAGCCAAACAAGCACAAGCTGCTCAACAAGCACAACAAGTAAAACAAGCTACCTAGGCACAAGCCCAAGAATTGTTGCAACAACAACAAGCACAAGTCACTCAAGTTGTTCAAGCCGCTCAAGTTGCTCAAGCTACTCAGGCCAGTCAAGTTGCCCAAGTCGCGCAAGCTACTCAAGCTACCCAAGCTTCCCAACAATCACAAGCACAATACCTTGCACAACAAGCATACTAGTAGGCCTTCCAACAATATCAAGAGAAGCAAGAAGCAACCCAACAACAAGAATTGTTGGCGCAACAACGACAATAGACCCAACAACACACATTATTAGCGCAACAACAACAGGACCAACAACAAGTTTTGTTGGTACAATAGCAATTACATGTGTACTTAGCGTAGCAAAATGTGCAAACACCATCCACCAACACACCAACCAATCCATCCATCCCTCCAATGATTGAACCTCCTCAAAACACCTTCATCCCACCCCCTGATCCTCAAGATGACATATTAGCACAAATCAAATTTCTTTCACAACAAGTGCTTGATCTTCAATCAGGTAAAACCACAAAGCCACCAAAGAACTTATTCCCCTACTCATTCAACAGAAGCATTATCATGAAACCATTCCCAAAGGGATTCGAGATCCCAAAATTTGACAAGTATTATGGGATAGGAAACCCTGAAGATCACATTAGGGAGTTCCAAGTGCATTACATGGAGGTCACATATGACAAAACTTACCTAATGCTATTTTCCCTCAAAGCTTGGCAAGTCTTGCCATTAACTAGTTCTCTCATCTCTCAATAATCAAAAAATTCTAGGAAATTGTGGACGCATTTGTGCAAAACTATGCCTTCAACATAGCTATGGATGTGAGCCTGGAAGAACTATTAGCTATGAAACAATCTAAGGGAGATACATTTGTGTCATTCTTGCAATGATGGTGATCCAAAGCCAACAGAAGCAAATGGGCCATGCTTGAGGAACAACAAGTATGCACCATCATTATGAATCTTGACAGACTCTTGTCTTTCCATCTCAAGATGCAATGCATCACAACCAAAGATCAGTTGATCCCCAAGGTGCTCAATATCAAATGAGCCCTTATCTCATAACGGGGAGCTCCTTCTTATCAGGAAAGTCACCCATCCACTAGCTATAATGACAAACCATGCACATGGGTGAAGAACAGAAATGCTACCAATGATGGTGTAGTCGACGCCAAAGTTGTCATCAATGCACCTTAACAAAACACACAAGCACCTCAACAACCACAAGCCAACAATCAGAACAATCGACAAGCCAACATTATGGTGTAGTAGCCAAACAACCAAATAGTCAACAACATGGATAATCAAGGGTGACCACCCCAGTGAAATAAAAATTCCCCAAAGCAAAAGTACATAGCCCTTGGAGAATCGACTGAATCCATCATGAAAAGATTGGTGGAGGAAAAACACATCACAATCCCCACCTATGACAACTATCAAGAGCCCTTGGTAAAACCACTGCAGTACAATGAAAATCACCTTTGTGATTTTCATAAAATCAAGGGACACACAACTTCCAACTGCATGAGGCTCAAAAACTTGATCCAAGACCTAATAGACGATAAAATCAAAAACATGGAACAACCAGTTGGAAATCAAGATCTCAAGATTTACACGAATCTAATGCCCAATCACAACAAGGAAAATAATAACAATGATTAAGGAAAGGGTGCATTCAAAAGTGTAAACCATGTATACGACCATGTCGTTGCATCCCTAGATGAGTATTGCATTGTTATCACCATCAAAGGAGCCCAAGCTGATTGTGGAGTCACCACAAGATGAAGAAAAGTCACCATTACAGGGCCATCTTATCCAACCAGAGCATCCACTTCCCATCCAAGGTCTGTTTCTAGTGGCTATAATGTCCTAGATCAGTTAAAGAGAAACCCTGCATAAATCTCCATGATGGAGTTGTTGAAAATATCACCAACCCACAAAAAGATCCTTGAAGAAGCCTTGGCCTCATCTTCCATCCCCACTGATCTTGATACACCTCACTACACCTCACCTTCTAACATTTTCAGAGCAAGATCTTCCAACATAACCATCACGTGCTTCATCTTGAGGCTTATGTCCATAAAAAAAAAATACAAGAGGGTCTTGGTGGATGCAGGTGCATGGAGAACATATGCACCCTTAAGTTAATAAAAAGTCTGGGCTTCTCTAAAGATACTTTCAAAAAAGGAAAAGGCATAACCATCAGATCCTACGATGATCAAGAAAGAGTGTCTCAGGGCACCATCCAGCTCCCTATTCAAGTAGGGTCGGCCATCATGGAAACATGTCAGGTTCTCGACCTAGAATTTCCTTATAATATCCTTCTGGGGCATCCTTGGATTCATGGGATGAAAATTGTTTCTTCCACCTTCCACCAATGCATCAAATTCCCATACCAAGGCCAAGAAGCCACCGTCCATGGTGATCCTAAACTGTTCTATTACTGCAAGAACTGGAAGCAAAATATTACAAAATCCCCCAAGTGCCCAAGAACGATGAAGACCCTTCAACACCATACATAGACCCAACTACTCTTGCCTCCACTTCTGGGACAAAGACACATGAAATTCCCACCATCTCCGACATCAAGGTCATAATCCAAGATAATGGGTGTGGGGATTACACAATTCTAAAGAATACTTTCATGGTAGAAGAGTTACCAAAATCTCCTAGGTCATGTGGCCAACCATAGTTGAATAATGCCTCCTCATCCCAAACCTTCAAAGTAGATCCCTCAAGATTCAGGTGTTTGGGAGACCTAGGCTAAGAAGTAGTGGAAGAATACCCATCCAAAATTTTGTACCAAGACAATAGACCTGCAGCTGACCTTCCCATGGATGATAGTAGCAAAGGGTTACAAATGATGCTCATCATGGACTTTAATAGAAATAAGAAAATTGGGTAGAATGATAATGGTCTCCTAGAACCCATCATTGTTGTGAAACACTTGAAAAATATTGGCCTTGGGTGTACTCCTCCTAAGGTAACCATACATGGTAGAGCCACCCCAGTTAGAAAGGTCAAAAAACCTCCTTAGGTATCAGTATCTTCTCCCCAATCATCAGTCATTGCCCTTCAATTTCCAATGTCCATAGGGTTTCCCTTAGATAATTTTACCTTTGACATAACCGATGTGTGTAATAGTGGAGATGAGGACCCCGTTACAAACCTACCTATGCTATTCAAAGACTTTGACCTTTTTATGATTAGCACCCTATCCTTAAGGTTTGAAAACCAAGCCAATGAGATAAAATTAGTCTATCCCTAGCTCATCGATTACGACCGACAAGGACCGCCAATTCTAGACACATTCAAAAATGATGAGGCACTCTCAAAATTCATGGGACTGCAGGATAACATTCCATGTGGGCATCACAAAGCAAGATTTGAAATTGAGCTAGACACACATGCATACTATGGGGAGACAATTGAATCCCTCAATTGCAAAAGTGAAAAACTAAGAATAATCTCTAGGTCTCTGAGTGAAAACCACGCTGTGGCACTCTTCGACCCAAAAATAGTAAAAATAAATGACGAATCCAATGATGAAAACCTCTCTAAGGCGCCCGAGGATGGGGGATTCAATATTCCTCTTAGTGCTCTACATTAGGAGAAGTCAACAGTTCTAGCCGAAAAGTGCAACCCAGTCAACTTGGGAACAAAGGAAATGTCGCACATCACATTCTATGCAGAGTCATTGTTGTTAGAGGAACAAGAGCTCTTAGCTGCCTTCTTAAGGGAGAGGAAGGTCAACTTTGCATGGACCTATGCCAACATGACTGGACTTGATCCAAAGATTGTGGTCCACCATTTAGCAGTTTACCCCGAAGCCAAGTCTGTGAAACAAAAGTTAAGGAAAATGAACCCTCAAATTGCACTACTGGTCAAAATGGAATTAAGGAAATTACTTAATGCAGGTTTCATATGGTCAATCAACTATCTAGAGTGGGTATCAAATTTGGTACCCATCTCAAAGCCCACTGGGGGCATTTGTATCTGCACAAATTTTAGAGACCTAAACAAGGCATGTCCCAAAGATGATTTACCGCTACCCAACATTGATATGATTGTAGATATGACCACGGGACATGAGATGCTCTCACTAATGGACAGATTCTTTGCGCATAACCAAATCATGAAAGCCAAAGAAGACCAACATAAAATAGCTTTCACTTGTCCATGGGGGACATATTGTTGGAACATGATGTCATTTAGCCTAAAGAATGTTGGAGCAACCTATCAAAGGGCCATGACATTAATATTTCATGATATGATCCATAAAACTATTGAAGATTATGTCAATGACATATTGGAAAAATCCAAAAAGAGGAGGGACCACATAGCAACATTAAGTGCCATCTTTGACAGACTTGAGGAATACAAGGTCTGACTCAACCCAAGGAAGCGTGTCTTTGGCATACAATCAAGAAAGTTGTTAGGGTACATTGTGTTCATAAGGGGTATTGAGATAGATCCTGCTAAGGTCAAGGCCATTCTTGAAATGGAGGCACCAAAAACATTGAAATAGTTAAGAGGCCTACAAGGAAAAATCTAGTCACTTCATCGGTTCATAGAACAACTAGCAGACAAATCTATTCCTTATTCTCATCTACTCCACAAGGGAGTAACATTCAAATAGGATGAGAAATGCAAATAGGCCTTTAACAAGATCAAAGAGTACTTTCTCACACCTCTGGTTCTCATGCCACAAATCCCAGGAAAGCCTCTAATCCTCTACATATCAGCAACAACAACAAATCTTGGTGCTCTCCTAGCTCAACACGTTGAAAACATAAAAGATGGGGCCATCTACTACATCAACCAAACCATGGTAGGGAATGAGTTAAACTACTCATTCATCAAAAAATCTTGTCTAGAAGTGGTGTTTTCCTCATAGAAGTTCAGGCACTACATGTTAGCACATAAAATCAAACTCATTGCCAAGATCAACCCACTCAAGTACCTACTCTCCAAGGAAATGATCATGGGAAGGATGGCCAAGTGGGTCACGATCCTATCTAAATATGACATTGAGTATGTGGAGCGGAAGGCTATCATGGGACAAGTAATCGCAGATCAACTTGCAGAGGAACCAATGTATTCAGAGAACCCATTGATATCAGAGTTCCCCGATGAATCCATCTTCAACCTAAACATAGCCAATCACCAGAAACTATACTTTGATGGTTCCTACACACAGCATGGATCAAGATCTAGGGTCTTTTTCATCACTCCATAGGGAGACTACATACCAAGATCCTTTAAGTTGGCATTTCCCTACACCAACAACATTGCAGAATATGAGGCTCTAACCATAGGAATTAGAATAGCAATATAGTGTCATATCATGGCTCTCAAGGTATATGGAGACTCACTGCTAATAATTAATCAAGTGAATGATGAGTACCAAACAAAAGATGATAAGCTGACTCCATACAAAAAGCTGGTAGAAAGTCTCAAGGAGTCCTTCATTGATATCACATTCGAACATATTCCTAGAGCAAACAATAGAGTAGTTGACACCATGGAAACAATTGGATCCCTACTAGACATCCCTCGCAATGTACCAAAGCATGAATTTCTAGTAGATCAGCTTCTCGTACCCACATTCGAGGTACCAAAGTCTGAATTTGTGTGTGAAATTGTTGGTCCCAATGATCCTTGGTATCACGATATATATACCTACTTGCGAATAGGATTCCTACCTGTTGACTTACCCTCAAGCCTAAAAAGAACCTTTGTCAAAAAATTCACTTCGTTATCCTAGGAGACACCCTATACTGTAGGATCATAGAAAGAACCCTATTATGGTGTTTGAATACTGAGGAGGCTTTGACCACTCTAATCGAGGTGCATAATGACATTTTTGGTTCCCATTTGAGTGGTATGACCTTGGCTAAGAAATTGCTAAGAACAGGATACTACTAGCCCACAATGGAAAGGGAAGCCCATGAATACGTCAAAAAATGCTTGCAGTGTCAATAGTGTGGAGATCTTATCCATGCACCACCTCAAGAGCTTAATCCCATCATCACACAGTTGCCCTTCTCATAGTGGGGGCTCTATCTCATTGGAAAAATAACCCCCACCTCATCCAGTGGCCACAAGTTTATCATTACCGCCACTCAGTACTTCACAAAGTGGGTGGAAGCCATACCCAAGACTTACATAACTAGAAAGCAGATATCCAAGTTCATCCTGAACTATCTAATATGCCGCTATGGTGTCCCCTAAGCCATTATCTTAGATAACATGACACCATTCAAAAATCAAGATGTTCAAGACCTATGCTACAAGTTCAAAATCCAACATCTCTTTTCCACTCCATATTACCCCCAAGGAAATGGCCAAGCTGAGGCCACAAACATGACCATTCTGAAAATCTTGAAAAAGACAATCAATGAAGCTATATGTGACTAGCACTTGCAATTAAATCCCACCCTCTAGGCCTATTGAACAAGCATACACACACCCACAAGTGCCACCCCATTCTCCCTGGTTGATGGATTAGAAGCCATACTCCCCATTGAGATCAAGCTTCTATCCCTGAGGATATCACTGTAGAATCACATCATAGATGAGGAATATCTGGTTTCAAGACTGAATGATCTAGAATTGTTGGATGAGTGGTTTCTAAATGCCTTGAACCATCTACAAGTCTATCAAAACCACCTCAAGAAGAGCTATAACAAGAAGATTAGAAGCTGAACATTTCAGGTTGGAGACCTTGTACTGAAAGAGAACCAAAAAAATGTGCCTAATCCAGAGAGAAAAGGAAAATTTGAGCCCAATTGGTTGGGTCACTTTATCATCATAGCTAGCTACAAATTAAGGGCATATCAGTTGTCAACACTTGAGGGAGAACCTCTACAGGAGCCCATGAACAGCTCCCATATTAAAAAGTTTTATGCCTAATCTTGCAAGGTATAAAACCAAAAATACAAAAAAAATGAGAAAATGTCCTGAAGAAATGGTCACCCTAATGAAAAATTGGAAAATAGGCATCTTGGTGACAACAAAAAATCAAAAAAAGTAAAAATTAAAAAAAAGGATTAAAATCAGTAAAGGGAATTGCCGGTATTGGCATGGTGTAATGGTTTATAGGTGGCATTGTTGTTCTTGTCACCAAGGTTCAAACCCTGTTGGGTGAAATTGTTGAATGGTACCTTGGTGAAAACCTGGAAAACAGGTGCCATGTGTAAATAAGCACTCTCCATCCACCTTCATCTCCACAACTTACTCTATATCACTCATCCATCCATCGCATTCTTCCATTAATCATCCACATCTACATCATAGCTTGGTTATGTGTTTGTATCATGATCCCTCCTAGTACTACTCGGCCCATTCCAAAGGTCAGTTTGTCTTGCCTATATCAGAGTAGTCTATCGCATCACATTGGGGGCATGTCCTACATTGGATCGAATTAGTGTACATTCTTGAGGTCTTAAAATTAGAAAATCTCCTAAAACATCAAAAAATCCAAACCATCCAAATCATAGATCAAAAATCCCAAAGACAGGTCAAAAAGTCAAAAAAAAGTAAAAAATGGAGTCGTCTTGTCAAACTACGAATCTTTCAGCTCTAAATGTAGTCAAGGTTGATCTTTGATCATCCCCTGAGACACTTAGGTCAGTCCTTTAGGAGTTTGTCACAATAAACTGGCAATCCATCTGTTCATATCTTCATCAATAGCCACGTCTGTCGTCAGTCAAACTACATGGTCTCTGTGTGTATAATGTAGGCAAGGCTAATCTTTTGATCAGCCCCCGAGGCCCTTAGGATAGATCTTTAGGTTAGTGTCTTGGTCAAAATCTCAGAAAACAACTAAAATTTGGAAAATTTGAAAATCAAAACATTTTCAAAATCTCAAAAATACCAAAAAAAATCTCAAAACATTTAAAAAACCCCAAAAATTCACCCATCTCATCTCGCTTTCACCCACAATAAATATCCGATCATAATAAACAATCATCACCCTCAACCTTTGGTAAAACAGTCAAAAACTAGTCTAATAGTCAAAAGTGAAAAATTAAATGTCAAAATTCTCAAGTCTATATCAGTAAGTAAACAAGTTAGTCAACTTTTCATATCAATAGCTCATCATCTAGTCAATCTCATCATCATCTGATAAACATCATATCCTAGGATGCATCCTTCCTACAATGGACATCAACATCAGGCATCACCGTAGTTTAGTCTTGGCTAGTGGTATGAAGAACATTAGCTTGTTTGTTTACTTGGTTTTATCTTGTTTGATTTATCTTATTGCGCTCATTTCAAAGACCGCTTGATGATGTCTTAAAAAAATATTTAGAGACATAGGAATGGGGAAACGATTATTATCTTTTATCTGTTGTGCTTGTTGGATATTCTTGTAATATAACCTTGGCCATGCATGATTTGTTTAGTTTGTAGGGAAGGTGTTTTAGGTGTCTTGTTGACCACATAGGAAGGCTTGCTTTTATGTGTTTTGGTCTGAGGTGTTTGAAATATTTGAATTGCAGTCTGAATGAGGTTTTGTATGCCAGGTGTGAACAAGAGTACTCCTATCTAATTTTCAATTCAAAGTCCATCACAATAGGTACAACACCATCCTGGTTCTTTATACCTTGATGCATTGTATCCATGTGTTTAATCAAACATAAGGTAAATGTCCCTTTTAAAATCCCAATTCTCGGCTAGAAAACATCATCCGCATAATCATCATCATCTCTAATAAAGTCTTCTTAGATCATGGACTTGTTGGATCCTCTCATCTTCACATATTTTCTTCTATCTTCTTTTTTGCACTAACATGGTGCCATGACAAATAAATCAAACATCACTAATGCATCCATCCTACATCCACAAACCATCAACATGCTACATAATGCACATCATATCATATAGGAAACATTAAATTATTTCACATGCATTGCATAATATAGATTTGTTATTCTAATCATATTAAGATCATTTGCATATCATAAACATTTGCATCCATACATTTATTGCATCCATATATATCATCATCATAAAGAGTGCATAGAAAAGACATTGAAAAATAAATGCATCCATAAACATTTGCATAATCATTGCATAAAGTAGAGTCATATACAAAACATTGCATATAGGAAATTAAATAACATCATACATCCATGCATAAATAAAATAGAACACTATACATCACATCGAATCATCTCATATCATATATCCTCAATAGTGTAACTATCATGGTACAAAATCAAGATCATATGTGTATATCAATGAGTACAAAAAGGCCCACAGGGCTATCAAAAAATGAACCCATAGATCGCAAAAAGAATCATGTCTCTAATCAAAAATAAGCTAGCCCTACTGGCTACTCCCATCGCTAGGCTGCCTCTCCCCATGATCCTAGAGAGGCTGGTAGTTTTTCTGCTAAGAAAAATTGAGAACCCAGGCTACTCGGGGCACGACCTAATGATAGTAAGCTCTGTAATAATTGGCCTCTCGGACTACCTCCCTATATGGTCATAAAGAAATTGTGCTCTAGGAGGGGGATGAGGCCATGCTTTCTAGTTGTTGGTAGTGAACCATCTCCTGTGCTTCCCTCAGCTATGCAACCTATCTCTATTGAGCGGCCTGATCCGGCTCAACCCTTAGTTGATCCCTCTCAGCCATAAAGGCAGCAACCTGTCCCTGCAACCCCTACACCTATGCCTATAACTGTAAAATGAGTGCATCTTGCTAATCAGGTGGAGGTGGTGGTGGAGGTCCCTGATCTCTCTGAGGTGGCTAATCCGCCTGTCTGTCCTAATCCTGGTCCTGTCTGACCTGATCCTGGGAGATAGTAACTTGGGGTTCTGTGTCGTGATATCACCCTAGCCATAGTGGGTCGTTGGGTCGTCAATTGGGATAAGCTATTTGTCCTGTCATCTCATTTCCCTTGCTTGCGTGATTTAAATTTCCTAGTGAAATGGTGTTTGCTTTATTTAATTTTATTGCCAAAATTCATAAAAGGGTGCTTACTAATTAATTAGTTAATTTAATTCAATTGATAAAATAATCTAATCGTGAATTTTATTTATTGTTGATTAATTAAATTAGTCCAATTGTGTTAGCATTATTAAATAATGAGACAAAAAAATATATATATAGAAGTTGTATTGCATTCCTATTGAAATAAAATTAAAAATGATTGGTTTTAAATGTAATACTTAGATTCAATTTTGTGAAATAAAGTGAATTTAGTTATCATTGTGGGGTAAATGGAATTTTGTTTGAAATAAGTATTATGCATTTGAAAAGGAAAATAAAGTTGTTTTATTAATTTCCAAACAATGAAAATATCCAAAAATATCTAAATTGCAATAACTTTTGGTGGGTGACTAAATTAGGGGTTTGACATTTTTGGAGAAGGGGGATAAGGAAAATGCATTTCTTTTTAGAATTATCTTTTTGGAGAATTGGGTAATTTTTGAAGAGCAAAAGGAAAATTTTGAAAAAGCTTGGAGAATTCTTGGAAGAGGTTTTGGAAGGATTGTTGAAGCAAGATTTGAAGGGGATCAACCTCCATTGAAGGGTTCAAAAGAAAGCTTGGAGAAAACAAAAAGGTTTCATACTTTCCCCTCTTCATGCAATTTTTAATCTTAGCAAATTTAGTGTTGAAATGGCTCAACTTGGATTGGAATTTCAACTTTGAATTCAAAACCCATGATGGAATCACCATTCAAACTTGGATAAAATAGTTTTTCAATTTTATTTTTTTTGAGAAAACCATGTGAACCATAAACCATCCTCAAACCATCATGTGGAAAATTGAAACAAATTTGAAAATTTAAAATGGTTATTATGAAAATTTGTGGGTGAGGAAAATCCCTAATTATCTTGCAAGAAATCATGAAATTATGGTGTTAAACTTTGGAGTTTCAATGGAAAAATCATTTTGTTGCTTAGATTGTGAGTTTGCCCAATTTGGGTATTGAAGAAATGTAGTTTTTCAAACAAGTTATGAAGCTATGTTGTGTGTATTTTCATATATATATATATATAAATACCTGTTGGTATGTATTTACATATATATATACATATATATATATATACATATATATATATATATATATATATATATATATATATATATATATATATATATCATATATATATGTATTTTTTTCCGAAAATTTTGAAATTCTAGGAAGTCACATTTTTTTTATGACTGTTTTTTTACCTTCTCGTTAAATTTCTTGTCCACCGCTTTTGTTTGGGCGGAGCCGTTTACGTGCCCGTGCAGTGAATGTGGCAGGGGTTTTAACCCCCGCAGCCCCCATGGCTGGGGACGGCGGCCTGCAAAGGCAGCGTCACTCGCTCACAGGCCGCAACCCCCAGCAATGGAGGTTGCGTCCCCTGTTGCTATAGGGTGCGACCGAACATTCGGCGTTGACCTCGCCTTAGGGTTCAGACTTTGTTATAATATATATACTATATTTTATGTAATATATATAATATAATATATATTATATTATATTTTATATATTACATTTAATATATATATATATATATATATTGTATTTTGTTTTTTTTATATATATATAAATTTTATTTATTATATTTATTAAATATAAAGTTTATAATATATTTTATATTTAATATATATAATATATGAGATTTTTGGAAATTAAAGTTTTAATGTATGAATTAAAATATAATATATATATATATATTTAATATATATGTTATATATATATATAATAATATTATTTATATATATAATATATATATTATACTATGTATAAACTATATTTTAATTAAGGGTAATAATTATCTTTTGAATTTAAATAATATTTAGATATATATATATATTTTTAAGATATATATGTGATTTGACATGTGTAGGAATATTTAAAAGGTGTTTTATTCCCTTAAAAGAGAAGAAGTATTTAATATGTATAACATGAGATGTTGTAAAGGAATAGACGAAAATTGTGTATAGGAAATTTTGGTTTAGCAAAGAATGATTACTTTAATTCATCGTATGTACTATGTCAACAAGAATCAACAAACATTCAAACCCTTATGTGATTGTGCAAGAACATAGTTATTTAAATTGTTTAAATGCACCAATGCGATGATTGATTGGATTTACGAAATCCAAAGGTAGATTTCAGTTTTATCGTTTGCAAGCTTCTTTCGTCATGGGGTGTTGATCCTTGTTGGGTTTTGGTCGGATCTTGTAAGTCTTCTAGATTTAATCATCTCTTATGTGTTTTGGGGTTGTCGTCATGTATTTAACCTTGTGTGCCATGGGTAGCACTTACGTGCGTCTAGTGTTATATCTGATTATTTTGGGCGGGTTTTGTCTACTTCATGTCATGGTTGGGGAATCATTACCCCTAGGTCGTACTTGAGTACCTTTGGTGGTGGCATGGTTCCACGTGTTGTCTTAGAGAAGTGGCTTGCATTGAAGGCCGACACACAAAGTGGTGCCAGGAGATCTTAATGCAAGTTGGTTAATTCAGTGAAAACTAAAACCAATTAATTAGTATAGGTAGTTCCAACTTTTAAAAATATTAATTTTGCCTCGCTCATGGACGCAAGTGCTTGTAAAGACTTGGGATGAGACGAGAAGGCCTGAAATGGAAAGATCATTATCTTGTCTCTTCGAAAGATAATTGATTCCGCTTTGGTTTGCATGTGGGGCCGGGAGTCGTTAGAGGTTACCAGGATATCCCGAGATGGGGGCCGGGACCTAGGAAGACTTGCCAGGATATCCCATGCAACATTGTGATGACACTTCTCCTAAGTCAGCATTATGTTTGTATTAGTGATGTGTTCATGTATTTGAAATCTGGAAGCTTTGTAACCTTTGTGTCATGTGATGTCATGTTCAGAATCTTTTCCAGTTGAGTCATGTTGCCTATGTTTAGAGGTTGTTGGTCTTGACCTGCAACCCTTGTTACTATCTCTTAGCACGAGGGGTGAGCCTTTAGGTATCACATGGTTGGGTGGAACGTGCACCATACTCCGTTGTTTTGGCATTGGCTTTGAGGGTGAGACTTTCGTGTTGGAGAGCTCGTGGGATTCTGGTTGCTACCTTGGTTAATTTATGTTAAATGCTCTTGTATTTTATTTACCCCTCATTTTGATCGAGGTGGAAAGTGTAATAAGCGATCATGATATTGGTTTACCTCATTCTGGGAATGAGAGATGTAATTGTAATTATATAGCTTTTGTCGTTGATAACCATGGAGGATCTCATGGTCTTAATGAAAATCTCATGTATGGAATGTATGCGCTTTAATTAGCTTAAGTGAATGTTGTTATGTTTCATTTCATGCATGTTGTTTTAATTCGTGAATTAATTATCTTTGTCTCATGACCTCAGGGGATTGTTGGCTTTGTGTTGTAATCATACATGTAATTGTATTTAAGAAAAAAAATTGTTGTGAAATCGTTTGTAGTTGCAACTTCCCCTAGGGTTGCGTGGCGGGGCATTACACGTGGTATCAGAGCCTAGGTTTAAACACTGGGTACTCTGGGATTATGATGAGCCCATTAAGCTTTTAGTTGTGTGGGTTTTATTTGTGTGTTGTGCTTAATTCCTTTTTGTGTCTGTATAGGATAATGCCTCCCAGGCGTGGAAGAGGAGGGGGTCATAGACGTGGCCATTTAGGCGGTCGAATTGAGGAACAACAAGACCCACCTCCACATGATCCACTTGTTTCTTACCATGAGGAGCAACAGGCTTCTCAGAATATTCAGGGAGATGGCAATCTGAATCTGGATCCACCTAGGATAGAGGACGCTCAGTTGCGTCAGTTGTTAGAGGAGACACTTTCCCGCCTTGGGCCTAGGTAGGAGGTAGAGCCAGTGGTGGTTGGAGAGAGAGAGGTACCAGTTCACTCTGATGTAGAGGTAGCAGCCCACATGAGGGACTTGCTTAGAGCACGACCACCCACTTTCGATGGATTAGGTACTGGTTTGGAGGCAGAGACATGGCTCATTGACTTGACTAGGTGTTTTGCTATGCACCCATATGGGAGCAACACTCGAGCTAGGTGCACTATCATTCACTTGAGGGGATTTTCCTCCACTTGGTGGAGATTAGAGGAGAAAAAGCTCCATTTGGATATTGGTACAGTTTCTTGGGAGTTGTTCCTAGAGTGGTTTCAGGCTATATTTCTTTTCGAGCATTGGAGGCAGTGTCGAGGGGATGAGTTCCACACCCTTCGACAGATGACTATGTCAGTAGAGATGTATGAGCGTCGTTTCTATGAGCTCAAATAGTATGCGGGCATAGGTGATGATGAGGGCATGTTGGTACAACATTTTCTCAGGGGCTTAAATGCCCGTATCAGTGGTGGAGTGCGGGTTTTCGAACCCAAGACCATGGAGGTGGCAGTCGACAAGGCCAAGCTCATTGAGGAGAATCTGGCGATGGGCTTAGGTGGTCATGTAGGAGTGCAGGTGGGCAATGGTCCAGCAGGCGGGACTAGTGCTTGAGGAGGTCAGCCTTAGGGAGGTGCACCTTCTAGAGCTCAGCAGGGTCCGTCTCAGAGTGGTCAGCAGTAGCAGGGTTCCCAAGGGAAACGGAAGGGGTTCCAGCAAAGGCAAGGGGACAAGAGTTGGAGGCGCATGAGACACTTCAACTCTGAGCAGCCAGCGCAGAGTTCTCATTCATCTTTCAGGGGTAGTGCGCAGCAGTCTAGCGTACCACCTGCAGGCAGGGGCTTCGGTAGAGGCACTAGATGTTTTGCGTGTGGCCAACAGGGTCACATAGCGAGGATGTGTCCCAATAAGGGTGCATCGGGTTATTCACAGGGACCAGCGACATCAGAGCCAACTGTAGGTGATGCAGGTCGTGGTCATCGAGTATTTGCAACAGTTGACAACTGCCAGGCAAAGTACTAGGGTACAGTTGTTGAGGCCTATGGTATGTTGGGGGGTAACCCAGTTTCTATTCTATTTGATTTTGGAGCATCAGACTCCTTTGTTTCTTCATCAGTCGTGGCACGATGTAGACTAGATGTGGTAAAGCAGGCCGATAGGTGGCAGGTAGAGCTAGCTTCGGGTGCAAAAGTTGCATCCCTTTCCCTTGTGCCAGAGTGTAGGTTAGAGGTGGGACCTCTCCAGACTACCTTGGACCTTCATGTTATTCCTTTGGGTTCTTATGACGTTGTCATAGGAATGGATTGGCTAGAGGCTCATAGTGCAGTCATTGACTGTCGACGTAAGTCGATTAGATGCATTGGGACATCTGGTAGAGAGATAGAGGTAGTGGGGGTTCAGAGGCTGATCTCCTTGAGGATCATCTCAGCTATGTAGTTGAGAAGGTGTATGCGGCAGGGTTGCCAATTGTTCGCTGTTATAGTGGATGATTTGGGTCTAGGAGGTGGAGAAGGGAAGGTTTCTCTTGATAGTCACCCCATCCTTCAGGAGTTTTCTGATGTCTTTCTAGACGAGATTCCAGGGATGCCTCCTCAGAGAGACATTGACTTCAAGATAGACTAGGTACCTAGATTAGAGCCCATTTTACGAGCTCCCTATCACATGACTACCCAGGAGCTGAAAGAGCTTCGGTTGCAGCTTGAGGAATTGCTAGAGAAGGGTTTTATTCGCCCTAGTGTTTCTCCATGGGGAGCACCTGTCATCTTCGTAAAGAAGGACGATTCACTTCGGTTATGCATTGATTACCGACAGTTGAACAAAGTGACCATCAGAAATCGGTATCCTCTTCCTAGGATTGACGATCTATTCGATCAGATCAAGGGTGCTACCATCTTTTCAAAGATTGATCTCAAGTCAGGGTATCATCAACTTCGAATCTTCGAGTCAGATATTCATAAGACCACGTTCCAAACGCAGTATGGTCACTATGAGTTCACAGTTGTGCCATTTGGTGTGACAAATGCACCCTCAGTGTTCATGAGTCTTATGAATGGGGTATTTCGTACATACCTTGACCGGTTTGTTCTTGTGTTCCTAGATGATATTTTGGTATACTCTAGAACAATGGAGGAACATGAGGAGCACTTGCGACAGGTATTGTAGTGTTTGCGAGATAATCAATTATATGCTAACTTGTCGAAGTGTGAATTTTTTAGGACTGAGGTTCAATACCTTGGTCATGTGATCTCTAGGGAGGGTATTTCAGTGGATCCTGCAAAGATCCAAGCGATCTTAGATTGGCCTGCCCCCACGAATGTGGCAGAGATACGTAGCTTCATGGGGCTAGCGGGTTATTACAGGCGATTTGTGCAGGACTTTTTGAGGCTAGGGCATCCTATCACCTCACTTCGGAGGAAAGGAAAGAGGTTTGAGTGGTCTGAGAAGTGTGAGAGCACCTTTTAGTGTCTTAAGGGGAAGTTGACCAATGCGCCTATACTTGCGATTCCAGATCCTATTGGGGACTTTGTAGTTTGTACAGATGCGTCCTTGGAGGGATTAGGAGCAGTATTGATGCAGGAGGGTCGTGTCATTGCATATGAGTCATGAAAGCTCAAGGACCATGAGCTAAACTATCCTACCCACGATCTTGACTTGGCGGTAGTGGTTCATGCATTGATGAGATGGAGGCACTTTCTTCTTGGACATAGGTTTGAGCTGCATAGTGATCATAGGAGCCTGCAGTATATCTTCACGCAGCCTAACCTTAATGCTAGGCAAAGGCGATGGATGGAATTTCTCTGTGAATATGACTTCGAGGTGAAGTATATCCAAGGGAAGGAGAATGTGGTTGCAGATGCCCTTAGTAGGCGAAGGCATGAGATATCTGAGTTGACTCTTATTGTTGATTTGCGGAGTCGGATTCTTTCTGCCCTCCCAACCGATAGTTGGTATTAGGATGTTAGATCGGTAATAGAGGCAGGAAGACCCCTTGAGGGTAGATATTCAGGATACTCTCTTGATGAAGATGAGATATTGAGACACACGGGATGCATATATGTTCCCCCATCATGTGATCTTCGTGCTTTGGTCATGACTGAAGCACATCGTGCACCTTATTCAGCCCATCCAGGGGTGAAGAAGATGTATGCAGATTTGCGTCAGTTATATTTTTGGCCAGGGATGAAGCGAGATATTGCAGATTTTGTGTCGAGATGTCTTGAGTGTCAACGGGTAAAAGCCGAACACCAGCATCCAGCAGGGCTTTTGCAGTCACATTTAGTACCAGAGTGGAAATGGGACATAATCTCATTGGATTTCATTGTTGGTTTACCCAACTCTTCGAGACGACATGATGCAATTATGGTGATAGTGGATAGGTTGACGAAGGTAGCACACTTCTCACCTATGCGCTCTTCCTATACTGCATCATCCGTAGCTAGAGTGTTCATGGAGGATATAGTGAGGTTGCATGGTATTCCACGTCGGATTATCTTTGACAGGGATCCAGTGTTCACCTCAGCTCTATGGATGTCATTACAGCATGTGATGGGAACACAGTTGAACTTCAGTTCAGCTTACCACCCAAAGATAGATGGACAGACTGAGAGGGTCAACCAGATCCTCGAAGACAAGTTGCGTATGTATGTGATGGACCAGCAAACACGATGGGAGGACTATCTCTATTTGGTAGAGTTTTCCTATAATAATGGCTTTCAGAGTTCTATCGATATGGCTCCATTCCAGGCATTGTATGGGTGACCATGTCGCACTCCCTTGAGTTGGGATCAGCTAGAGGACAGAGTAACTTTGGGCCCTGAGATGTTGCATGATATGGAGCAGCAAGTGGATAGGATTAGAGAGCACTTGGTGGCAGCACAGGATAGGCAGAAGAAGTATGCAGATGCGCATAGAGTGGATCGTCAGTTTTCTGTAGGTGATAGAGTCTTCTTGCGGGTGTGTCCACGAAAGAGTCCAATCCGTTATGGAAAAGGCTCTAAGTTGGCACCTCGCTTTGTTGGACCCTTCGAGATTCTCGAGAAGATTGGTCCTGTTGCTTACCGTCTTGCTTTACCGCCCAATCTCTTGCATGTGCATGACGTATTTCATGTATCAGTTCTTCGGCCATACCATCCAGACATTTCTCATGTCCTTGATTGGAATGCTTTGCAGGTAGAGGACGGGCAGCTGGCTTTGGATCCCATGGCCGTGGTAGAGCGCAGAACGCTCGCTCTTCGAGGGCAAGATATTGATCAGGTTAGGATCCAATGGGATCCTAGGGATGACTCATCATCCACTTGGGAAGATGTAGCTAGGATGAGGGAACTCTATCCCTACTTGTTTGCAGGCTTCCAGGAGTAAGCCTGACCCTAGGGGGGAGGATGTAACACCCCTCCATTTTGTTCTTTTGATCGAACAGTGTTCGTTATGTATATTTTTCCTTGTTAACACGTTGGTTATAAACTTGGTTACTTTTGATCACTAATTGTTAAGCGATGTAAACATTATGTTTTGATGTGATGATACTTTAATCAGATAATATTATTATTTCATGTTGTGGATTGAATTATAATGTATGTGAATTATTGATGCTTTATGCTTTGATTATACCATTGATGATTAGAGGCATTAGTTAGCGATATTGTATTGGTGAAGGGGACGGGGTCACATCACTCGCACACGAGTGCCTTGTGGTTCCGCGATTTCTTCTTCACGGTGTGTTTTAATATTTATATATATATGTATGCATGTTTGACTCTCGTGTTTTGTGCAGGATGCAGGTACATGACATTGACTCCACCTGATTCAACAGGTCTGAGCATGTCCCTTGTTCAACAGAAAACGATTGGGAGATAGTAACTTGGGGTTCTGTGTCGTGATATCACCCTATCCATAGTGGGTCGTCGGGTCGTCAGTTGGGATATGCTATTTTTCCTGTCATCTCGTTTCCCTTGCTTGCGTGATTTAAATTTCCTAGTGAAATGGTGTTTGCTTTATTTAATTTTATTGCCAAAATTCATAAAAGGGTGCTTACTAATTAATTAGTTAATTTAATTCAATTGATAAAATAATCTAATCGTGAATTTTATTTATTGTTGATTAATTAAATTAGTCCAATTGTGTTAGCATTATTAAATAATGAGACAAAAAATAAAATATATAGAAGTTGTATTGCATTCCTATTGAAATAAAATTAAAAATGATTGGTTTTAAATGTAATAGTTAGATTCAATTTTGTGACATAAAGTGAATTTAGTTATCATTGTGGGGTAAATGGAATTTTGTTTGAAATAAGTATTATGCATTTGAAAAGGAAAATAAAGTTGTTTTATTAATTTTCAAAAAATGAAAATATCCAAAAATATTTGAATTGCAATAACTTTTGGTGGGTGACTAAATTAGGGGTTTGACATTTTTGGAGAAGGGGGATAAGGAAAATGCATTTCTTTTTAGAATTATCTTTTTGGAGAATTGGGTAATTTTTGAAGAGCAAAAGGAAAATTTTGAAAAAGCTTGGAGAATTCTTGGAAGAGGTTTTGGAAGGATTGTTGAAGCAAGATTTGAAGGGGATCAACCTCCATTGAAGGGTTCAAAAGAAAGCTTGGAGAAAACAAAAAGGTTCCATACTTTCCCCTCTTCATGCAATTTTTAATCTTAGCAAATTTTGTGTTGAAATGGCTCAAATTGGATTGGAATTTCAACTTTGAATTCAAAACCCATGATGGAATCACCATTCAAACTTGGATTAAATAGTTTTTCAATTTTTTTTTTTTTGAGAAAACCATGTGAACCATAAACCATCCTCAAACCATCATGTGGAAAATTGAAACAAATTTGAAAATTTTAAATGGTTATTATGAAAATTTGTGGGTGAGGAAAATCCCTAATTATCTTGCAAGAAATCATGAAATTATGGTGTTAAACTTTGGAGTTTCAATGGAAAAATCATTTTGTTGCTCAGATTGTGAGTTTTCCCAATTTGGGTATTGAACAAATGTAGTTTTTCAAACAAGCTATGAAGCTGTGTTGTGTGTATTTTCATATATATATATATATAAATACCTGTTGGTATGTATTTACATATATATATATATATATAAATATATGTATTTTTTTTTTTAAATCGAAATTTTCCATTTGAAATTCTAGGAAGTCACATTTTTTTTTATGACTGTGTTTTTTTACCAGTCATTCTGGTTAAATTTCTTGTCCGTCATTTTGTTTGGGCGGAGCCGTTTACATTGCCCGCACAACAAATGTGGTAGGGGTTTTAACCCCCGCGCAGCCCCCATGGCTGGGGACGGCGGCCTGCAAAGGCAGCGCCGTCACTGCCTCACAGGCCGCAGCCCCTAGCAATGGAGGTTGCGTCCCCTGTTGCTGCAGGGCACGACCGAACATTCGGCGTTGACCTCACCTTAGGGTTCAGACTTTGTTATAATATATATACTATATTATATGTAATATATATAATATATATTATATTATATTATATTTTATATATTACATTTAATATATATATATATATATATTGTATTTTGTTTTTTTATATATATATATATAAATTTTATTTATTATATTTATTAAATATAAAGTTTATAATATATTTTATATTTAATATATATAATATATGAGATTTTTGTAAATTAAAGTTTTAATGTATGAATTAAAATATAATTTATATATATATATATATATTTAATATATATGTTATATATATATAATATTATTTATATATATAATATATATATGTATTATACTATGTATAAATTATATTTTAATTAAGGGTAAGTAATTATCTTTTGAATTTAAATAATATTTAGATATATATATATATTTTTAAGATATATATGTGATTTGACATGTGTAGGAATATTTAAAAGGTGTTTTATTCCCTTAAAAGAGAAGAAGTATTTAATATGTATAACATGAGATGTTGTAAAGGAATAGACGAAAATTGTGTATAGGAAATTTTGGTTTAGCAAAGAATGATTACTTTAATTCATCATATGTACTGTGTCAACAAGAATCAACGAACATTCAAACCCTTATGTGATTGTGCAAGAACATAGTTATTTAAATTGTTTAAATGCACCAATGCAATGATTGATTGGATTTACGAAATCCGAAGGTAGATTTTAGTTTTATCGTTTGCAAGCTTCTTTCGTCATGGGGTGTTGATCCTTGTTGGGTTTTGGTCGGATCTTGTAAGTCTTCCAGATTTAATCATCTCTTATGTGTTTTGGGGTTGTCGTCATGTATTTAACCTTGTGTGCCATGGGTAGTGCTTACGTGCGTCTAGTGTTATATCTGATTATTTTGGGCGGGTTTTGTCTACTTCATGTCATGGTTGGGGACTCATTACCCCTAGGTCGTACTTGAGTACCTTTGGTGGTGGCATGGTTCCATGTGTTCTCTTAGAGAAGTGGCTTGCATTGAGGGTTGGCACACAAAGTGGTGCCAGGAGATCTTAATGCAAGTTGGTTAATTCAGTGAAAACTAAAACCAATTAATTAGCATAGGTAGTTCCAACTTTTAAAAAGATTAATTTTGCCTCGCTCATGGATGCAAGTGCTTGTAAAGACTTGGGATGAGATGAGAAGGCCTGGAATGGCAAGATCATTATCTTGTCTCTTCGAAAGATAACTGATTCCGCTTTGGTTTGCATGTGGGGCCAGGAGTCGTTAGAGGTTACCAGGATATCCCAAGATGGGGGCCGGAACCTAGGAAGACTTGCCAGGATATCCCATGCGACATTGTGATGACACTTCTCCTAAGTCAGCATTATGTTTGTATTAGTGATGTGTTCATGTATTTGAAATCTGGAAGCTTTGTAACCTTTGTGTCATGTGATGTCATGTTCAGAATCTTTTCCAGTTGAGTCATGTTGCCTATGTTTAGAGGTTGTTGGTTTTGACCTGAAACCCTTATTACTATCTCCTAGCACGGGGGGTGAGCCTTCAGGTATCACATGGTTGGGTGGAATGTGCACCATACTCCATTGTTTTGGCATTGGCTTTGAGGGCGAGACTTTCTTGTTGGAGAGCTTGTGGGATTTCGGTTGCTACCTTGGTTACATTTATGTTAAATGCTCTTTTATTTTATTTACCCCTCATTTTGATCGAGGTGGAAATTGTAATAAGCGATCATGATATTGGTTTACCTCATTCTGGGAATGAGAGATGTAATTGTAATTATATAGCTTCTGTCATTGATAACCATGGAGGATCTCATGGTCTTAATGAAAATCTCATGTATGGAATGTATGCGCTTTAATTAGCTTAAGTGAATGTTGTTATGTCTCATTTCATGCATGTTGTTTTAATTCATGAATTAATTATCTTTGTCTCGTGACCTTAGGGGATTGTTGGCTTTGTACTGTAATCATACATGTAATTGTATTTAAAAAAAAAAAATTGTTGTGAAATCATTTGTAGTTGCAACTTCCCCTAGGGTTGCGTGGCGGGGCATTACATTACTTCTTAAGCTATTAAATGCACTCAAAAATTGAAAAATCAAAGTTGGGTCAAGATGACTTACTGGTGGTCCTGTGCCAGGGATCCTCTGGTATACTCGCACTCACTCTGAGATGTGTCATGGAAGTGGTCATTACGCCATCTCCCATAGTGGTTAGAGCTCAAATTTTTAGAATCTCTAAAGGTTGAATTTGAAAATGAATTGGAAGTGGCCCCTTGAGGCCTATTTAAGCCTGAAAACTAGGGTTTTTGACCCTGTTTGGCTGTCTTGCTAGGGTTTTGGACCCCTAATCCCATTTTTTTCCCAACCAAGGCTCATTTTGCATCGTTTTGTCACGTTTTGGCACATTTTTGGCCTCTGGAAGTCTCTCTGGACCTATCGGGCACGTTGTCCTCTTTTTTCATGAGATCACCCAAAAAATCCAAATTTTTATCCGATCTCTCAAGGGGGCAATATACCAACATAATTTTCCTGTTGGGGCAACATTGGGGCATTTGAAAAAAATAAAAATAAAAATTTGACCTTTTATCAAGACATGTTTATTCTTTGAATCAACGCAACAAGTGCATTGCTTCAAAGAGGGGGAAAATGTAGACATGTAAAATGTATCGATTGATGCTATACACCTGATCCTAATTTCACTAACATCAGTTCGTCCTAAATCATCACCTTTTCTAACCATTTAATCGAATAACCTTTATTTGATTAAATTCATCACATTTCACCTCTTAATTAAATAAATCAAATTTATTTAATTAAGTCATCACCTCCTTTTAATTAAATAAATCACTTTATTTAATTAATCCTATAATCCCTCTTTTAATTAAATAATTCACTTTATTTAATTAATCTCTAAAGTCATCCATTTAAATTAAATAAATTTATATTTATTTGATTTAAAACTAATAACATCATCTTTAATTAAGTAAATCGAACTTTATTTAATTAAGTCTAAAATCATTTTCCTCTCATTTTGATTTAAATTAACCCAAAAGTCTAAGTCAAATTGTCAAATCATCTAATCTCCTCACTTAAATTAATCAAACTTGATTAAATCTAATCCTAATCACCTAAATCCTCTAGATTTTGTAACTTACACAAGAAATCATTTCTTTTGATTTATTAATTCTTCTAATTTCCCTCAACATGGCATAAAAAAGGGAATATTCTTCTAAATTTGAAAATCCCTCCAAAAGGGACGTGTCCTTCCAACAAGGAATTTATGCCTCTTACATGTCCTTGTTCATTGAGCCAAGTGGCATTTAAGGCATTTTTCATCCCCCTCAAACTTGTCATTTCACAAATTTCAAATTCCACCTAATATCATTTATTGGCACATTCATCAAAATGTGCACAACCTTCCTCCATTCACATCTTGACAAGTGGCACTTGGCCATTGGATGTTGAATGATCCCACATTCCTCCATTTTGCTTATTCTTCCATCTTGTTCTATAAATAAAAGGCTCTTCCTCTCATTTTGGATCCACAACTTAGAGAAAAGTTACTATCTTCACATTTAGAGCTAATTCATCCATTTTCATAGCATTTTCTATCACTATAGCTAGGTTATTGCAGATTTCACCAAGGAGCTCATTGTTCTTCATCATCAAGTGGATCAATCTTCATCAATCTTGCAAAGGAGTTGGGAAAGGGCCATTTTCCACATCAAAATGACACCAATTTCTCCATGGGATTGAGAGTTTTCTTGCATTAGATAGGATTTAATAGTTTTAATTTGTGTTCTTCATTTCCATTTCTTATCTTGTGCATTTCAAATGAATTTGATGGGGAATGATTTTTCTAACTTGCATATGGATCTAATTGTGTGATTGTTTCTCATGTTTGTGTAGGTCTAGGATCACCATTCACAGTAAGAATTCCCAAGAGAAAGAGATAGAAGGGTCCATGGGAAAATATGGAAGCTAAGAAAATTAATCAAGCAAGGTGTGGGTAATAGGGTGTAAGTGATGGTAAAGGAGATGTTGAGAAGGAATACATAAAATGATATCAAAGGTGGATCAAGGGGAAGGGAGAATGGGGTAACCTAGAAGTCTAGGACTATGAAATGGGCCCATAAAATTTGAGGATAATTTTATTTTGGAAAAAAAGGAATGAAAAAAATGTTTCAATGCTAAAATGGTAGCCTCACAAAATGTAATAATGGAACCTACAAGTACAAGGTTTAGGTGAACATATGTTAGGTTCACAAAAATGTAAAGGATAATTTAATCTATCTTAAGTGTGTTAGAAAATTAAATTTATACAATATGTTAATGTTCTGGTTAGACTAACAATTTGGCCTAATTAGAACAAATAGAGTTGAAATTGTTTATTTCCTTTTATATATTAGAAGGAAATATTCATTGCTATAATTTGCATAAGAAATCTAGTGACTTAATTGTTGATAAACTATCAAAATGGTTGTTATTGATAAAAGTAAAATTCTAGAACCAAGATTAGTTTGTAAAGTGTCAAAAATGGTTGTTATTGGTAAAAGTAAAATCCTAGAACCAAGATTATGAAATTAGGTGAGAAATTTATAACCCATGTGAAATTATGATTAGTAGAACCTAGTGTGATTTTGTTGTCATCCACCAATTGCACTAGTGTCCTCCATTTGTGCTATCATATAATTAAAAAAAATAAAAGGGTTGTACAAAATCTATATATATGACCATGCGAACTTTACTTTGAACACATTCAAAAATTATGTCTTTCAACTTTATTTTGAATCTTAGACCAAATTCAAATTTGATTGTGCTTTATCTTTCAATTTATGAATAAATATTGTTCCATTTAGTCTTCCTAAAGATCTAGAGATTAGTAGTATTCAAAAATTCCTTTAAGGTTTGTCATTTTGTCAAAAGAACACAAATTCTCCAAGGTCAACCTCAAAAAGTGTACAAAGATCAAAGATAACAAGTAAGAGACTTAGAATACATATTTGTTATTGTTTGTTGTGCACCAAATCTAAGTGTTTTGCTAGATTGATTGTTCTTCAATGATATAGGATGAGAGAGAATACTTGAGAGATGAGAGATGTGAAATATATGTAATTAAATGCCTTCAAATACATGCACATAGGATCAAATCATGCAAAGATGTACTTTTGGCTAGGAAAATGCAAGGGGATAGCCGACAATTGAGGTATGCCATCACAACCATAGAAATAACTCTAGACAAGAAAAATGTCAAATCATAGTGGCTAATTGTTATGTGGTGATAGGTGTCAATAAGTTTTATAAATGTGGAATATAAGTTAATGTATTGGAGTATGTGCATCTAAAGATAAAGGGGGATATGTATGTATGTGTGTGTATAGAGATAGGTAGAAGCTAGATGAATGAGTTCAACTTCATATAAGATTACACTATTTATCATTATATAAATATATCAAGATGTTCCCTTATTAGCACTTGTTGTAGGCATAGTATTATTGTAATGAGTTTGGCTTTTTTTAGTTAACTAGTTATTAATAATTTAGTTTTCAACCAATCAAAAATAATATTTAAAAAAAAACAAAATAAAATTCAATTTTGTAAAATCAACTTGTAAAATATTTGACTTTACAAATTATAAAAATTATTTCTTGTGCATATGATTGGTTAAAAAGTTATTTGTGATATTGATAGATTTGTAGGGAAAGCAAGGTAAACATTTTTTTAAAGAATGATTTTTCATTTTTTTGCTTTATAAAGTCATTTCATTAAATCTTTTTAAAATAAATAAATTTTCCTTATTTTGACATTTTTTTAAAGAATTTTCTTTTTATGTATGTAATTTTTATTTTTTTATTAAAGAAAAACTTACAAAAAACAATTAACTATTTTATAGAGATCTGGATTCACACTATTAAAATAATAAAAAATATATATTATTCTTTCCATTACATTAATACATTTGTTATCTATGTTTTTAATATTTTATGGTATAATTTGATTATTATATGTTCTCCTTCTTCTTTTCATTAATATGTTTTTTCATCATGTATATTATATATATACGTGTGTGTGTTCTCCAAAAATAATTATAACCTAGATTATATAAATATATAAAATAACCTATATTATTTTAGGTCTTTATTATATATAATTAGCTGATAGGCTACATATAGTGTGTGCTTTGAGCCTAAAACAAGTCTCATGCTTGCAAACCATTCTTGAGTCATCGAAAAACAAGTTTTAGCTAACGTTTAATGGTAAAATAGCCGTCATTTAATGGTAAGAGCCTCTAAAATATCAAGTGAAAGTCTCCAAAATCTCGTGACTTATCTTGTAAAAGAAGATAAATATTGATTTTTTTTGTCAATTTGATGACAACTTTCTTTTTTTCATTTACATTGCTTTATGTTTTAAATCTCTATGCAAATATTTTAAAATCAAATAATACTTAATTTATTTAAGGAAAAAAATCTAGATTTATCTAGGTTTATTTCATTTCATTATTTAGCACGCATTATTAATTGTTTAATCCAACCACATATAACTAGAATTTACAATATGTGGCATTCACATGCACCCATGCACAAAACATGTATTCTCTGACATATTAACATACTTATAGCTTTCCATCAGCGTAATCCTTGAACATCTTTAGGTGCAAGTGCTAGTATATAACCTATTTTAATGTAGGTAATGTTAATTTTTTTATATATAACCTATATAAATATAGAATTTATATATATTATTTCTATTTATTTCTTATATTATTGGAGGTAATATTTTGTAAGTAAATAAGTTAACCTATATTATGTAGGTAATATATTAATTTATATTATATATTTATATTAATATATTATAGGTTATATATATTATAACCTTTTGTATTTTAACCATCTATTTTTTTATTTTAATTGAATCATTTATTTATTTTTCTAATTTATATTTTATATATAATCTCATCTTTTTTCTTTTCTTTTTTTCTATAATTTTGGTAATTGTTCCTCAATCATTTTGTTATATAATTCATTGTTTGAAACATTTAATATTTTACCTTTTTTTATCCATTTATTTGTGTTATATCATATAACTATATTATTCATTCTTCTGTTATATTTTCGTCATTTTTTTGTCTATTTTCACTTTTACTTCATTTTCCAATCTGCTCTGTACCTACTCTCTCCCACCACTTAACTCTTCTTAAGGTCATTTCTACAATCACACTCTTCATTATTCGCTTCCTATGATGAATCATTAAATGTGGTTCTAAAATAGCATACACAATTTAATCCAAAAGTGTTTACTCTATCATTCATGGACTTTGAAAAAATCATACCATCTATAATCATTAATTCATTAATATTTAACAATTATTGATTTGAATGAAGAGATTTAGTTGCAATTGTGTTTACTATGAATCAAACTTGATAATATATATATATATAACATTGCCAACATGTAATATCTAACTTTTAATTATTTTTTTAATATATATTATATTTATTTTATTTATTTAATATCTAATAATTCATAATATAACATTTATTAGATATATTATTTATTTAGAAGTTAGTGATTAAAATTAGGTTTATAATTATGGATAGTGTTACAATAATAGTTGAGGTTAGAGATAGGTCTAGGATTAGGATAATGGTTTAGAATTTATTGTTAGGATTAGAGTTAGGGTTAGGGTTAAGGTTAGGGATGAAATTAGATTTAGGGTGTGAGTTAAGGTTAGGATTAGGTTATACAAGTAACTAATTAACAATATTAAAACACTATAATTAACAAAACTTACATTTAGTTTTTATTAAATCTAAAAAATAATAATTACAATAGAGAAGTACTAAAGTAAAATACTAGCCACTACGTGGCACTTGTTACAAATTCAAATCTAAATAAAAATTATCATAAATATAATTAATTAAAATAACAATAATACTACAAAGTTTATTTGACATCTCAGTAGTGTCTTGGATGAGGGTGAAATTGGTTTATAATGAAGGAGAAGAGCAATGTGAATTGGTGTTTAAGTTTTGTGAAATGATGAAGAAAGAATAAAGAAAAAAGGAGTAACAAATAAAGCAACACTGAGCACTGGGAAAAGAATATTGGATACGAGTTAAACAACTTTAAACAACTTCAGTTAAATATCTGTTGTGCAACGAGCACTATTGCTTTTTAATTTGTGTACCTCTTGGCCTGTTGCACCCTACTATTCCATGCAATTTCAATGGTACAGATCTATTTGGATTAAGGACAATAATTTTATGGGAGACAACTTTAAGCATAATAGATTGTGATTTGAAACTCATGATGTCTCATACTTTTCCAAGCTCATGAAAATTGCATAATATAGACAAGTGGGATGCATCTCGCAAATTGTAGTTTTTTTTTTTTTTTTTTCCCAAAATCCTTTTTTCAAACTGATTAAGATTTCACTATTGCAAACTATATGCAATAATAGCAAGCAAAGCATCATGATGGCAATTTTCAATTTATTTATTTATTTTTCAAAATTTAACTTTTTATCTTCTTTGGCCAGCTATTTCACGTAAATTCTAGATTGCTATGGAAAAATATATTTGAAAATTATGATATTCATAAAATAATATCTAAGATGCGAATATTTCATAGCTCAAAAAACTGGGGTGGAATAGTACCTTCAAATTTATTATTTTTCAAGCTAAGAACTTGTAAATGTCTCTACCTTTCCAATCCAAACAGGGATTCTCCCTTGAAACCTATTATTTACTATGCCAACTACTTAATATTTGTACAATATATAATAAATGGAGGAATAACTCCTTGCAAATTGTTTCCATTGAGGTTTAATGTATGAAGTAGGATCAGATTTCCCACCTCCTCTGGCATCTCACTATGGAAATAATTTTGAGATGAATTTAAAAGGATAAGATATGAACATCTCCCCAGATTCACAGAAATCACATCCCTTAGTTTGTTGTTTCACAAATCCAATTTATCCAAAATATCAAAGTTATTTTCAGCTCTACACATTGAAACAAATAGAAATGTTAGTTATATAAAGTCTAATTTTATCAACCACTATAAAAAAAATCAGTTAGTTTTATCCAATAAAAAATAATCAACTAGGTATGGAATTTCTAGCTAGCTTATATGTTTGAATTGGTCTAATGGTAGCTTGTATGCTTGTACTTTTGAAAGAGAGGTCACAAGTTCAAATCTTGTACAAGGCAGGGTATGGATGCTTTGTATTAGAAGTACAATTAGGTACCTCCTACATACTGAACGCATGAGGTAGTCTCATATGCTATAAGTCATTTGTAGACCCAAAAACAACCAATGGACTATAAAAGGATTCCATTTCTATTTCCATTTATCTAAGATTATTTTTCCAATAGGAAGGTGGGTTGGGGAAGGACCACCAATGAAGGTGGGCATGTTGAAAGGTAGGCACTCTAATCTCTCATGAAATTTGCATATTATGTATACTTGATATTTTTGGTGCCTCTAATTCAATATTTCTGCAAATATCTCCAATTTCAAGGATTTGTATTACCAATGTGTTTTTTTTCAAAAAATAACTCACCCAACAAACATACAAGATAATAGAGCTTGGATTTGAACAATAAATTCTTACAAGTAGTTAAAAAAATTAAATTAATTGAATATGATAAAAAATGATTATGAAAAGAGAATGTGGGATGTGCAATGAATCAAATCATTAAGGTTTCAAAATTACAAGGCTTGATATAGTAATTGACTAGAAATATAAAAAAAATTGCTCTCTTGAGTGAATTAAGTCTTCAACTATAAAGTTCATCTACAAAAGTGTGAAAGTGTTTTGATACGTGAATCTAGTCTATCATTCATTGATATGATCTACTTAAGTGTAGACTTATAAAAATTGTTTGCCTCAATTTCTTATTGTCTAAATTTTAGTGAGGAATAGTGATGTTAATAAGCATATTTAGGGAATTTGTTGATTTATAAGAGTTGTGTTCTCTTTAGTCAAACCCCTAGACTAGCCAATTCAATGGCATCAAACAAGGCTTGAGGATAGGAAGAAAACATTTAATAGACTTGGGAAGATGTTTGCTAATGCAATTATTTTGAAAATGAATCTAAAAATTTCTCATAAAAATGAAGTATCAATAACTCATATGTGATTTGAAATCAAGTGAAAAAATGTCTTTAAATACAATTAAATAGCATATAAATTAACCTAAACATACACAAGGTTAGTGCATAACAACTAGTTGAAAAGGGTGGCAAATTTTGACTTAAATTAAAAATTGATTTTGAAATTTGGCAAGCTAGACCCAAGATAGTGGAAATGATCTATGATTAGTTATTTGTATTATTCATTTGAGATATAAGGGTTAAGACATATACATATTTGACAATATTTCTTTGCTTTTTTTTGGTAATATTGACTGCATTGAAATAATTTCTTACAAATATTATACTCTAGGCAGTGTATTCAAAACTACTTCTTTCTTTTTCTTTAATGCTTTTTATATTAAAAAGTGGGAAATGATGATCCTGACCCTTATAGAAACAACATGAAAGACTAGAAAAATAGGCCCACAGAGGCTATAAACAATAGATTAGTAACACTAATAGTTTGGTAATGTTGACTACATTGAAATATTTTCACAAATGGAATATTCTAGGTAATGTATTGAAAAGTATTTTTGGCAATGTATTAAAAGGCATTTTTTAGTACTATATTTTCAGTACAATAAAGGAAATGTGTGGGTATGCTTAAGGATTACTAAGTATCCTCTCTTAATAGTCTACAACTATTTATTGTCTCTCTGAGTGAATGTGTAGAGCCTAGCTTATCTATGCATTTAGAAAGGCATAGTCAAGTTTGTAGTGACTTGATTAAGTCATTGCTTTGTATTCAACTATTGCATCTTTGGTTAAATCTAGAGACTCTATTGCCCAATGGATAAAAGCATTCATATGTGATTATATTTCTCTCTTATCATCCTCAACACACTCCAAACACATCAACTCAAAACTTTTAAAATTTACTTTCTATGTGTTTTACTACCATGTCTAAATGAATACAACAATACAAGGGTGTATCATAAACTCATTCCCAGACACTTATATGGCATATTATCTATTAGTAAGATGTTCAACCTTACTTGTCCAAGCTAGCACATAGGTATATTGTGACACCAATATTGGGATACACTATGTAGTGGGTATAGTTTGTTGTAAGGTATTGTTTAGTGCTTCAATCACCAAGGTAGCATCTTAGGGAAACCCCCCTTTGGTTTTATAGAGCTAGAAGTGAAGATCTTACCCACTTCAATCATTGGTCCTTAGTTGCCCAACCTGAAGATAGGTTTGTGGTAATTTTCCCAAGTTTGACACTCTTGACACTTGGAAGATTATCAGACCTTAGGGATTTGGGGCCTACAACCCAGGTCACCAATAGGATCAAGGATGAAGCTTGAGGGAAGGTTGAAATCATACTAATTCTAATTGTGTATTTTACAT
The DNA here is from genome assembly GCA_007258455.2 of Sequoia sempervirens. Lineage (NCBI taxonomy): Eukaryota > Viridiplantae > Streptophyta > Pinopsida > Cupressales > Cupressaceae > Sequoia > Sequoia sempervirens. The sequence goes on from VDFB02047230.1 coordinate 49,487,730, forward strand.
TATGATAATCAAAATTGATTGTGGTGGAGGGTTCTTGTTGGGTGAGCTCACTTAGCTTGGAGGCATCATAGAGAGGTGGGAGTTTGACACTTTCTTAGATTAGTTGTTCAAGAAAGTGGTTTTTGTTCACATTAATGAGATGATCCATCATGTCTCATGTGTTCTTGTCTTGAATAAATTCTTAGAACCTTAGAAAATATTGGGTTGGGTGACAAGGGCTCCTTGATCATTAGTCGTGTCTTGATGGTTTGAGTGATAAATGTTTCACCTTGTATACTCATAACTAGGAATATCAAGGTTGTAATTTTGTTGATCTATTTGTATTTTTATTGTGACCTAGTTATTGGGGACATAATTATTCCACATGTTAATCAAGAAATGACCAAATATTTTTCAAGATGGACCCTTACATGAACACATGAGAACTCATGAATGCCATATAAAAAATCATAAATACATTTATTAACAAGTGTAATAAATACATTTTTGTTCAACATAAAAAATATCTTAAGTATGCAATGTAAGTTTCATTTATAAGGTTTCCATTTATTAACAAGTGTAATGAATACTTATATGTTTTATATGGAAATAATATAAGTATCCAACATGATTATTGTCATTTATTATTAATAATTATTCCACTTGTAAATCAAGAAATGACCAAATGTTTGTCAAGATGGACCCTTATATGAGCAAATGAGAACTCATAAGTGCCATATAATAAATCATAAATGCATTTATTAACAAGTGTGATATATATATATATCCAATATAAGTCTCATTTATAAGGTAAAATGCTCATATGAATAAGTATTGCTCTTATGTGGACAAATATTGTTCTTAGTGTATAACTACTTGGATGTAAATGTATATGCATTGGAATACTTCTTATTATATGTTTTAAAGATAAATCTATATGACAAATGAAAAAGATGAATTAAATATATACCTTTTATTTTATCATATAAAAGATTATCAAAAAGTTTTATAATAATTTCAAGCTGGATATAAATTATATTTTAAATAAGAATGTAGGGGAGAAGAGCCAGTAGCTACCACCCATTGAATAACCGCCACCTCCAGGTTCACTCCACCCCCCAAAAAAAATTTAACTTTGATCCACTAAAAAACTTTATGTTATTGAATAACTAATTACAAAAACACCAATAGCCGCTCATTAAGTGCTAAAGTGACTGATTTAAATGGGATTTAAGTGCTAAAACAACTCTAATTGATTGAAATTAGAGCGAGCGGCTACTGGGACAGCCCTCTAAAAGGTGACTTTTTTTACCTCCGCGCGCATATCCAATGCTCCCGCATTCAATCGAATTGCCCAGAAGCTGAAACCTTAGTTATAAGCACTTAACTCATGTGCGAAAAAAACCCATAAATTTTTTTTCCAATTCGACATACGGTTTGAATTCTACGGTTGCGCGAAGTTAGCCCTGGCGGCTACTGGGTCATCTCCCCTAATGTTTTTATATTCATGAATAGTATTGTGTTCAACTATTGGGTTATTTATGTTGTCTATAAAGGTTAGAGATAACCAAATTTATGACTACCAAAAGTATTGAGATCATTATTCTTGTATGTAAATTATATTTTAAAATACGAAAATGATGCCAAATAATTTTTTTGTCTTCAACTACGAAGAATTCTATGGTTAATACTGTGAATTCTATGGAGTTACCTCCAAACCTTAATTGTAAATAGATAAGAATCCGCGTCACATTAAAAAAAAAAACAAAAAGATAAAAGTGGCAGACAATCCCATGTAACTGCTACATAGTTGCAAATTTAGCTGACTCCTCTCCCATAGATATGGTTTTGAAATTAGTGCCAAAAAGAACAAGGTTATTGTCCTTTGACAAGCACAGAGTTCTTTCTCTGCCGATTTTGCTCCATTTCTGTACCACCAAAAATGCAACAACTTATTCGCTTAGTTGGGTTCATTTTTCATATGCAGCGCAAGTTTTTCAGTTCTCGTGAAACCAGCTTATTATGTTATGATGATGCCACAGCACTCTGTAATACAATCTCTTCTTCTTAATATTCACTTATTGAGAGGCAACATTCAGAAAAAATGCTTAGCAGAGGGAAAACTTATTCATGCCCACATAAATGAAAGAGGATTTGCAACATACAGGGTTCTGGGGAACACGCTTATTAATATGTATGCCAAGTGTGGGAATTTGGTTGATGCCCGCAAAGTGTTTGAGAAAATGTCTGAAAAAGATGTCTGCTCGTGGACAGTCATTATTGCAGCTCATACAAAGCAGGGGTTTTCTGAAGAGGCCTTGGTATTGTTTCACCAAATGCAACTGACGGATTTCCAACCTAATCACTTTACCTTGTCTAGTGTTATTTCGGCATGTGCTAATTTATCGTGTCTGGAATGGGGTGTGGGAATCCATGAACTCACGGTAAGAAGTGGATTTCAGTCTCATGTCTCAGTTGCAAATGCTCTTGTGGACATGTATGCAAAATGTTGTAAAATTGGGAACGCGCGACAAGTGTTTGACAAAATGTGTCAACGAGATGTCGTCTCCTGGACAGCTATGGTTGCTGGATATGCACAGAATGGGCACGCCGAGAAGGCCCTGGAGTTGTTCTTACAAATGCCTCGGCGAAACGTTGTTTCATGGAATGCTATAATTTCAGGGCTTGCTGAGAATGGATTCGTTGGCAAAGCTCTGGAGCTTTTTAAAGAGATGCCTGATAAAAACGTGGTGTCATGGACAGCTATGATTGCTGGGTTTATACGAAATGGGTACAACGAGGAAGCCCTTAAGCTTTATCGAGAAATGGCTTCAGCAGGAATCAGGTCGGATTCCAAAACCTTCGCCACTGTTATCCCAGCCTGTGCTAACTTGGCAGATGTGGGGATGGGTATGGAGCTCCATGAAAAGATAATAATGAGTGAGTTTCAGTTTGATCTTCTTGTGGTCAATGCCTTAATCGTAATGTATGCAAAATGTTCAAGCATTCAGAAAGCTCGTGAATTGTTTGATAAATTGCGAAACCGAGATGTTGTTTCTTGGACAGCAATGGTTGCAGGATATGCCCAGAATGGGCTTATAGATAAGGCGCTTAAACTCTTTGAGGAAATGCCTCAGCGAAACGCGGTGTCATGGAATGCAATGATTGCTGGATTTGCAAAGAATGGGCTTGTTCATGAGGCATGTAAACTATTCAAGGAAATGCCTCAACGAACTGCGGCCTCATGGAATGCAATGATTTCAGGTTATGTGCAGAATGGTTTGGTTGATGAAGCCATGAAGCTTTTTAAGAAACTGCCTCAACAAACCATGCTCTCCTGGAATTCCCTGATTACAGGATTTGCACAGAATGGGCTTGTTAATGAGGCCCTGAATCTCTTCAAGGAGATGCCCCAGTGGAACGTGGTTTCATGGAACGCCATGATTGCTGGATTTGCACAGAATGGGCATGGTGAAGAGGCCTTGAATCTTTTCCAAGACATGCAATCGGCAGAAGTAAACCCAGACTCAATGACCTTCAGCTGTATTCTTCCAGTATGTGCTAATTTTGCAGCTCTCGGAAGGGGTATGGAGATTCATGAAAAAATAGTTAGAAATGGGTTTCAGTGTGACGTTACTGTGGTGAATGCCTTGATAGACATGTATGCAAAATGCGGGAGCATACAAAAGGCGTGGGAGTTGTTTGATAAGATGCATCAACGGAATGTTATCTCATGGACAGCCATGATTGGAGGCTATGCGATGCATGGCCGCACCAGGGAATCCCTCAAACTCTTTGAAGAAATGAAACAATCTGGCATCAAACCGGATCATATCACCTTTGTTTCTGTTCTGTCTGCATGCAGCCATGCAGGTTTAGTAAAAGAGGGTTATCAATATTTCAGCCTTATGAGTGAACATTATGATATCCGACCTACTGTGGACCATTATAACTGTATGGTTGATCTTTTTGGTCGAGCTGGAAATTTGGAGAAAGCACAAGACTTTATCAATAAAATGCCAATAAAACCTGATGCCAGTGTTTGGAGTTGTCTGCTTGGTGCCTGCAGAGTACATAATAATATAGAGCTAGCTGAACATGCAGCACAACACCTTTTTCTGTTGGATCCAAAAAACGATGCTCCTTATGTGCTACTCTCAAACGTCTATGCAGCAGCTGGGATGTGGAATGACATTGAAATTATAAGAAACATAATGAAACACAGAGGTATAAAAAAAAGCCCTGGATGCAGTTGGATTGAGGTCAATAAGCATGTCCATGCTTTCCTTACAGGAAATATATCAGATCAACAAATATAGAACAGGATTCATAACCAGTATGGCAGTTGTGCAGAATAGAAAAATAAATTCTCAGAGGATAGGGATACACTGAGAAGCTTATAATGACGTTATAAATGTCCTTTGCATCAGCAGTATGAACAAGTTAAAACCTTTGAATGCATGTAGAGTGATAAAACAAATTTTATCACCATTGCTATCACTACTAATCTGGCATCTCTATGTCCTTCAACACACGTTGGGAAAAAACTGTGAAAATTTGATCACCAACATTTCGGATCACACTCCTAAATTCCTAATTCATCACAATTTCATGATATGATCTTAATGTTTAGTGATGTTTATAGTCCCCATCCTGGTTTCCATTTTAACATCCAAATTGAGTGAAATGAATGATACAAAGCGGATGGGTGGAGTGATAATCATAAAAACAACTTCAACAAAATCAGAAAACCAAAACTGGCGAGGGATGTGAAGATGACATCAGCTAGCAGCACCCAGGAAAAATTGATTTCTGTAGAACACCCTATCAAACCCTTTGTTGTGGAAGTAAAGGGCAGCAATATATGCCAAGGATTTCCAAGTGACTAGGCTTGGGAAAATGACTCGGTATAACTATCAGCTTCGTCTTCAAATAAATTCACCTCCAAGAGAGGCCTGCCTATGTAAAAATATGGAGCAGGGTTGAAGTTTCCACTGTAAAATAAAATTATATAAATTGAAATAAATAAAACACTCTTCAAACTTGTTTGTATTCTTTCTTGTTTTTCTTATATGATACATAACATTATTACATTAGCTGGATGAGTTGTAACTATTATTAAAATGAATTCCATTTTATTCATGCTTTTTATTAATTGTATGTGTTTTATTAGCAAAACATCTTTGACTATTTCTTAATAATAAAACTTCAAGTATTTCTTAGCTGATTTGTTGAAGATTAAATCCTCTCCTATAAAATTCAAATTTGTGTTTACAATGTCTTTGTTAATGCATCTACTATAATCAACTGTGTGCCTTTCTCAGCTCATATGCTACCATTACTATTGTTGCAAAACTTTTCCATCTTTATTATGTTGACACATTCATAAGGAACTGTGCTCATGTAATTTTATTTTTCATGCATATTTGAACATATTTTGGATGATAACTTTGCAACTTCTATCGAAGTATCCAACTGGCTTGTAGTCATTGATCTTGAACTTCTTGAGGATATTCTCAATTTATCTTTCTTGACAAAGATGGATTTGTTTTTTCTATCTATCTCTTAGAATTTGAATGTCTAAGTAAGAATAAATCTATCCATAGTTAGGCATCTTAAATTCAACAATGAATTTAGATTTAATGTAAAAACCCCTCTCAGTTGTCATTGATCTTGAACTTCTTGAGGATATTCTCAATTTATCTTTCTTGACAAAGATGGATTTGTTTTTTCGATTAATCTCTTATAATTTCAATGTCTAAGTAAGAATAAATCTATCCATAGTTAGGCATCTTAAATTCAACAATGAATTTAGATTTAATGTAAAAACCCCTCTCAGTTTGAACAATATTTTTCTCAATTGTTTCAGTTTGACATATTGGCATTTTGTCAAACAGATTGCATGGTACTGATCTGAAAGTTATAGAGGTTTGATGGTTTGCAATTTATATATAAAAAACTCAGAAAAAGACAACAATGTCTATTGCATTTATCCATCTTAAACACCATACATTACACAGTTCAATTAACAAGTTCTTTCAATGCACAGAATAATATATGCAACTATTACAACAGTACTCTTGAGTAGTAACAGCAATGAATATACTTTCATTCATCAAATTTCAGACTAACTACAAGTACTAGTTTTGCACGATCCCTTGTTACACAGCATTGACTGAAGGAGTGTTATGGCTGGTAAATACTAAACCAGCTAACTGTACTGACCAGCGCTGAGTCAAAGACTTATGCCCTTACAGGTGTTCATGCCCAGCTCACTGTATACTGGTTTACATGCATGAAACAACCTCCCCTTTGAAGTCACACAGCCTACATAGAATGTCTGCGACTGTAAGTGGAAAATGACGACTAACTGAGCACTCGACCTCCTGCTACAACCCCCGTTTGACCTCAATGACATGGCCAGCAGCAGTTCGAACTTCTTCCACAAACAACCACAGGATCCAGGTGAATGGCGTTGGGTTTTTGTGAGGTTTTGCAACCTCTTTCATCCACACGACCGACCCTCTATCCAGCTCCCTTGGCCTCATTAAAATCTGTCACCAGTAATATTAGAAGAGGGAATAGCTACGCAAGAATTAATACAGCCACCAGTTCAGAAAGTTCCAACGTGGAGCTTTAATATGCCGCGTCACTATCTAAGAGGAGTAAATAACCCATGGCCAACCATGTAACTATTGTGCAAAATATCCAATTTGAATATGCAAATGGATGCAAGCCACAACTAGTTTGTCTTCCTCAAACCTATCGACCAGCTTGCCAAAACCTCATTCATCAATATGCAAGAATATTATCCTTACCTCCAAGTTTGTCTTCGATGCAGACTCACACACTTCAGCAATTTTGCACACAATGGAAGCCTTGAGTGATCTCCCCTCAAACTAGTTAGGGTGGAATCTTTTCACCAACTAAACTGATTTTCCCTAAAAGGTTTCCACTCTTGAGAGATTGAGATGAAGTGGGTTCAATCTCTCGACCCACAAGGGTTTCAATAAGAAAAATAGAATAAAATCGACATATGGGAGAGGAGCCCAAAGTAGGGCGGGTCAACTTTGCAGGGTCACGTGGCAATCCACATGGACCCAAAAAAACTAAAAATTTGTCAACCACGTCGTCCTACCACTTGTGCATTGGCCCATATTTAAAAAAAAAAAAAACGATCACCCCGCCACTTGTCAAGCACATTTTAAGCCGACGTGTCCAAAACTGGACGATTTTTCCCTCTGCTTGAAAGTGGGGCCCACCTGCCTCCATAATCAACGAGCATGTCTACGTACAGTAGATCAGATGACCACATGTACACGACAACCTCGCCACCCTCTACCAACAAAACAGTGCATTAAACAATCGTTGCCTCCTATGTTTCCTCCACTGACCAACTTGCCTTACACATCGCCTCGCATTTACTTGGTCTATCTGGTGTGTTAATCAGAGCTCATGGTTCATTCAATACTCTACATTCTCACATTTCCCGCTCACTATCATTCCTTTCTTTCGCAAACATTCTCGAATGTTCATTTGTTTGTAACTGAAACTGGTTCGGCTCTCCACACTTCATCGTTCGACTCTTCACGCTTCCTCATTTGGCTCTGCACTCTCGACAACTTCTGACTAGTATTCAGGTGAGGTTTCTAACCTCACTCGGCCCCTACCGTTGTCTTTGAATGAATGGGTATTCTGCCATGCACCTTTTTTTTTGCAAAACTTTTCATTGCAACTTTTGTGTTTGAGAAAGATTGCCTTCATTTGAATGTGGGGAGGGTTTAAATTCTTTTCTTTTCCTCTACACTCGACCATGCACAACGTTTAGCCTGCATTGTGCATTTCAATATTTTGTGTTATTCATTGCATGACGTTTACTGTGCTTTTCATATTTGCTTACTTACACGAAATATGAGATAAGTTTCACTAGTTTAAAATGGTTTTTCATTACTCTTACACTTATTCGACGAAATTTGGAAAGGGTTTGACTAGTTTTCAGCCAAGCACTTGTTTTCATGCTTTTCATTTTTGCTTACTTACACGAAATATGAAATGGGTTTGACTGATTTAAAATGGTTTTTCATTACTAGTAGACTTGTTCGAGGAAATATGGAAAGGGTTTGACTGGTTTTCAACCATGCACTTGACTTCATGTGTTCGTCATTGCACAAACTTTAAATCTGCAATTTGCTTTTCACATTTGTTTGTTATTCCAAAATACAGAAATGGATACAATATATATGCTTGTTACGATGAGATGTTCGTACGGTTTTAATGTTTATCATTTCAAGGGTTTTTTCCATGCACTTGCATTCATGTCTTCCTCAATATACAGACTTTAACTCTACAATTTGCTTATAATATTCTCATGTTATTCTGAAATATGAAAATGGTATGACTAGTTTTCATTTCCAAGATATTCTGGCATGTTTATGTATTATTTTGTTCTTCCAAGCGCAATAGTTATGTATGCAAATGTTTTTTTCATTTCATTCATACTACCAAACATGGAAAGGGTTTTAGTGGTTCAAAATTAAAGGGTTTTCTCTTTCATAATGCACACACTTTAACTCTACGATTTTGCTTTACTATTTGTTTCTTATTCCCAATTATCTAAATGGATACAATATATTCGCTTGTTGCTAGGAAATATTCATACGTATGGTTTTAATGTTTATCGTTTCGAGGGTTTCTACCATGCACTTGCTTTCACCTCTTCCTCAATGCACTGACTATAACTCTACAATTTGCTTATAATATTCTCATGTTATTCCAATATATGAAAATGTTATGATTGGTTTTCATTTCCAAGATATTTTGCCATGTTTATGTATTTTTCTGTTCTTCCATGCACAATAGTTATGTCTGCGAAATACTTTTTCCATTTCATTGTTACTACGAAACATTGGTAAGGCTTTCACTTGTTCAAAATTACAAGGTTTTCTGCCATGCACTTGTATTCCTCTCATTGACAATGCACAAACTTTAAGTCTTCAATTTTCCTTTAATATTTGTTTGTTATTCACAAATATGAAAATGAATTCGCTTGTTTTTCATTCCGAAGTTGATCTGCCATGAAAATTTATTATTATGTTCTTCCACGCACATTTATCTTTCCATACATATAAACTTATTATGCATGGAAGAACAAAATAATAAATAGACAAATTTTCATACAAATACTTTTTTTCATTTCGAAGATTTTCTGCCATACAATTATATTATTCTGCTCTTACATTTATATTTATCTCTCCTTCTATATATACATATTGTGCATGGAAGAACAGAATAATGCATAGACATATTTGCATACATATACAAATATGTGTGTGTGTGTGTGTGTGTGTATACATACATATATGTATATATGTATCTGTGTGTGTGTGTATACACACACACACACACACACACACACACACACACACACACACACACATATATATATAGTGCATGGAAGAACAAAATAATACATACACATATTTGCATGCATACCTCATCCTCCATCTAAATTGACCTCCCCACTAATCCTAATCCTCCACCTACTTGCAGTCCCCCATTCATTCCCAAACAAACATCTAATAAGATAAGTAGGATTCATATGCTTTTATAGTCACTTTAATTGAACAACAAACAAAGTATACATCTAATTAGGTTAACCGTTTAAGTGATTGTTACTAGGAAATTTGTTTTACATATTTATGTTCGGCTCTTCACATTTCATTGTTCGGCTCTGCACTCAAGAAAGCTCCCTTTCTCTTTTAGTTGAGCTAGATACGCCTGAACCATTGTATGTCCTTTTGACAATGTTTAACCAGTGTTTGTTCATCTCTCACTAAAAGGATCTACTTGAAGTCATTTCAATTCAAATAATAAAATTTAATAAACTGAAATCATGCATTATTTGAATAAAAACAAACTGTTCATGCACATTAAAGACAATTGCATTACAAAGTGTCATCAATTGCATTACAAACAATTTATAAAAACCAAGCATTGAATTGCAAACTTCGAAGTTGCATATTAAAGAAAAGCAAACTGTATATTTATATGTCTATACATGTATATGTGTGTGTGTGTGCGCGCGCGTGTGTGTGTACATATATATACACACACAAGTGCATGACTCAGTACCCTCTAATTGTCAACCAGTGAATCCCATTCCATGTTTAACCATTGCATGGCAGAAAACCCTGTAATAACACGATATAATAAGGTTGTTGTTTCAGGGTAGTGCTGCCTACAAGAATTGGAGACAAGTGTGGACAAAGAGGGGTCTGATGTAGCAAACTGCATAGAACGTTGTTGGAGAAAAATAATGCCTGAATGAGGTGAACCTAACAAAATGCATGAATTCAGATTGGGTTTTACCTCTAGGGTAAAACATATGATTCTATTCATGTTTTTTATTTGGGTTTGACTCATTGAATCTAGTGTATTGCACATGAGGGAATGTGTTTCGACCATTAATTGCTCACTGCCTCCTTTGTTTCCTCCACTAGCGAACATGTCTTACACATCACTTCACATTTACTCGGTCTGTCGGGCACGTTAATCGGAGATCAAGGTTCATTCAATACTCCACATTCTTACATATCCCGCTCACTCTCATTCCTTTTGTTTGCAAGCATTCTCGACTATTCGTTTGGTTACTTACCCATACATGTGTGGCTCTCCACAACTCATTGTTCGGCTTTGCATGCTTCATTGTTCGGCTCTACACTCTCAAAAGCTCCCTTTCTCTTTGAGGTGAGCTTTTTTACCTCATTAGGCCTCTACCACTGCCTATATATAATAAAATTAACATACATATATATACACACACACACACACATACAGACATACATACATACGTACACATTGTGTATGTATGTATGTATGTATTCATATATATATGTGTGTGTGTGTGTGTGTGTGTGTGTGTGAATACATCCATACATACTGATGAGACTAGTTTTTGGTCTGGTTCTGGGTAGAATTCATAAGCTTATTTTTTGATAGTTTCATACACTTTGATGTTTAAATGTTGAACTTTTATAATGTTTCCCTCAAACCTTTAATATTGGGTTTGATTTTCACCCTTGCAAAACTTTAATGACATAAGCATGTTATGTGGATTATCCGTATTTATTTTGCATATGGTTGATGAATGTTCTTTTAAGTAATTATAGATGTGCAATTATGCATACTAACAATGCCATGCAACCATAACTCGAAGATGCTAGATTAAGGAAGGAAATCGTCAGAAGATCATGCAAGGGAATCATTCAAAGGAGTCAACTAAGGATGACTATGGCAGATTCTCCATGCCAGTATTGTAACCGTCTTGTAATTAATTGAATTGAGCATTCTTGGGCATTACTACAGTGTTGAGTCCAGGTTGGGCTTGCATGTCTGACTGGATTCCCTGCAGAACATAACCGCTCTGTCATTCCTTTCATGCTTTCCCTAAATGGCGTCCTCTCAATTAGTGGGAGTTGACTACCCTGTTTAGTTGGTAGTATAAATAATGGTTTGAATCTTCTTCTTGGAGGTTCCACATAGTTCTTGATTGTTGTTGGCAATTGAGATTGATGTACTGAGCATTCTTCATTTCCTGATATAGCTATGATACTATTCTATTTCTATGTTTCTTAATGAATAAAATGTCATTATGAGTTAAGCATTTGAGTTTTCAGTAGTCTTAGAGGATTCCCATCAAAGGGGGCCCACTTGGTGAGTAATCCATTATTTTAGAGTAGTTAGTTTAGTTATAATTTTCTGTTATGTACTTAGTTAGAAATTTGGCTTTGATTGTTCCTACAACCAAAGCAAATAGAACAGTCTTTTGTTAGTTTTCCTAGATCTTTACTCCTGTTATGCATTTCGGTTCAATAGAATTGTTAATTGATGCTCAGTCTTATTTCCTTTCTTTCCATGCAATTTTCTTTCCAGTATTGTGGTTTTCTTAGCTATAGAGTAGAATGATTGTTTTGAGCTCCTAGTGCACATACACTGCTGACCCATTTCAAGTTCACGTCTTTGGGTTGACAAGTTAAATGCACCTTCATGATGATTGAGATAGTTGTTCAGTTTAGATGTCCACTCTCTGAATAATAGTTGTAAAGGCTTAGTTATTGAATCATTATAGGAGGCCAACATGTATACATACAGACATACATGTATAATGTGTATGTATGTATGCATGTGTGTGTGTATGTATGTGTGTATGTATGTTCACATTGGGTTTTTCATTTAACTCAATATCTAGGGTTTCAACTTACAGTACTTATGAATGTGAATGAATGTGAAGACATTTCAGTTCAATTTCATGGTTTTCTTTTTAAGGCATATGCCAGGGAATATATATCAGTTCTAGATACACTGCCAATGTTTGCCACCTACCACCCTCTATCTCAGTATTTGGGGTTTCAACTTGCACTTTTTATGGATGTCAATGCATTTCAATTCCATACATTGTGATTGTTACACCATATCATGTTGGTATATATGTATAACTCATGTACACATGTTCAATTTGATTGCTCAATTAGATTGTGCAATTGCTTTCTTCAATTCGATGGTTCCATTTGATTGTTCAATTGCATTGCACAATTTGATTGTTCAATTGTATTGTTCAATTGCATTGTTCAATTGGATAGTTCAATTGCATTGTTAAAAGTTATTGTTCTTTTGGATTGTTCAAATATATAGTTCTATTGTTCTATTGGATTGTTCAAATATATAGTTCTATTTGATTGATCAATTGGAATGTTGAATTTCATTGTTCGATTGGAATGTTTAATTTCATTGTTCACTTCCAAAGTTTAATTCGATTGTTCATTTTGATTGTTCGATTTGAATGTCATATATTTCATGTTCATTCCTTAACAGTTATTTGTTTCATTGTTTTAGACATGTTGGTATATTCGGTTGACACTTGTTATAAATTTTTGTCTTGTTCAATCTTCTTTGATGGGGTTCTATTTCAATCCATTATTTCCTTCATGATGGTGAATTGCATGACAAAGGTAAGCACAAAACAATACTATACATTCTTATTGTAACTTAAACACTTTGGCTACTACACTTTTCTTATTTATGACTATATTCATATATGTTTGCAGGATTCAGTTTGAGAATTTCACCAAAGCATTCCCCATCTCCAATTCATACAGGTGAGGTTTTTAACCTCACTAAAGCTACACCATTGTCTCCTATTATTCCCTTTTCTTTCTTATTTTCAGTTATTTGTTTTGTTATGGGTGTGTTGTGTTAATTAAGGTGAATGTTATTATTTATTTTGTTGCTGATTCTGAAAATAATTTTTAAAGTGTTTATTTGATTGTCCTTAGATTGAAGATTCTCTTCCGTTCTAAGTGCATCGACAATGTGCTCCATGATGTTTATGGCCTGTATGGTGTTTATGAACACTTTCAATACTTGTGTTCATAAACACACTCAATTTGTCAAGGAAAAATATGGTCCTCTTCATGCATCACTGTGACTTCAATTAGTATAAATCTTTTCATTTAATTTCTTTGTATACATACACTATAGCTTTCAATCTATATATCAAGCCATGTATGTATATATCTAGATATCTCTCTCTCTCTATATATATGTACATATATATATATATATATATACATATATATATATATATATATATGTACATGTATATATGTATATATATATATATGTATATATGTATATATATATGTATATATGTATATATATATGTATATAAGATGTATACATAGAGTACATAGAAGATACATATACATACACATATATGCATGTATGTATGTATGTATATGTGTATATATACATATATATATATATATATACATATACATATATATATATATATATATATATATATATATATATATATATATATATATATATATATATATATAGATTCACATTCATATAAAATTTCAATTGAGCTACTCATATAGAAAAGGATGTATAAGACATTGAATATTTATTATTTGTCATTGCATAATATGGGATAGACATGAGGGGATTGATATATCAATAAAATTTAGAAAACAGATGTTTAGCTTTAAAATGATATATATTGAACATATAAGTGTCATGTTGCTTTGTTGAATGAAATTGCAAATTGTAGTAGGAAAAAGGCTATGATGGATATACAATTTATAGAGCGACTATTACAAAAAAAAAGGTTCTAAAATTATGTATCTCTATGACAATGACCTCTTAATTTAGATGCATAACTTTCAATTCATACCAATTAATGTAATTGGAAATCTGAACAATAAGAGTCATTGATATTATTGGAATTACTTTATCTATGACTCAAAGCTCTACATTAAGATGACATGGAATTGAGTCCTAGGAAGAATCGTGACATCACACAAAAATGTCAGCCTTCATTAATCATGTTACCTCACTGGTAGATATGTGTGAAAAGGAATGAATTCAACTTCAACACATGCAAGTGTTGTCACTTGTGTAACCTAATTTTCTATAAGAATTCCCCCCCCTCTTTCAAACCTTATATAAAACACATATGTTTAAACTTGATATTTATCCCACAACCTGTCATGTCTATATCTAAATCAAGCCCTCATGTCTATTCCATATTATCATATTTCATGATGTGGCATCATATATATGTTGATATGATATATAAGGTTTGAAGGTCCTCATATCTATCCCATAGCATGTTCAATTATCAGATAGACTGTATCGTATGAAATGTTGTATAAGATTATCAACATTGAATATTGGGGCAAGTGATATGACAAGAGGTATACCTTGAGGATGCAACAAAAGAAAAATGAGAGCCGTGAAGATTACATCCTTCAAAGTTTATGTTTGCTTACGTAAAACCAAAAACACCATACACTCAATGAGGAATCACAAAAGACATTTTTCTTGAGAGGAATCAATGAAAGTTGCATTGATACTTTGGACCTGATGGCAGGAGGAGATATCACTCAAGTTCCTTGGGAAGATATCAAGAAGATATGTCAGAATTATTCCAGAGAAACTTCAAAGAAAGGAAGAGCTTACCAATCTTCTACGGGTAATTCATCTACCATTGGAGTTTCAAGAATGGAGATTAC